>JAEMWC010000991.1:145000-255000 GCA_016490735.1 Pachyseris speciosa | reverse complement strand
AGGGCATGGGGTTTAAATCAGATTTAACTGCAAGTAATACTCCTCCACTGCCCATAACACGGTCTTTCCTGAATATAGAATAACCAAGTTCTGGTGGAAAGAGTACTACATTTGAAACGCTTGAGTCGATTTTCGTTTTCTGTATGGCTACTACGTCAAAACCAGAGG
Organism: Pachyseris speciosa; assembly: GCA_016490735.1. Lineage (NCBI taxonomy): Eukaryota > Metazoa > Cnidaria > Anthozoa > Scleractinia > Pachyseridae > Pachyseris > Pachyseris speciosa. The sequence continues at coordinate 254,832 of JAEMWC010000991.1, read as the reverse complement.
TTTCTAAGAAGGACTGAAGTTCTAGTTTTTCCCCCTAATGCTGTTGATATTGATTGAGCATAGTTTGATGTCCCTGGTATTGTAAGTACGTTTAGTGGATATTGGGCTTGATGTACGCAGTGGTGGTCCAAGCTCCGATTCAGTGTCAGATTCCGTTCTAGATCCCAAAAACTGATCCAGTGTCCAACGATTCCTGATTTTCATGTAAACTGAAAACTGAAAACTGGTTCGATAATTCAGCTGGGTGACCCGAGTATGTCAGCGATCGAGAATAATTCGGGTGATTACAACTGGAACAGATCCATACAGTTGCACTGGCCAGACCTTCGTAATCTGCAGAACTCAAGGACAAACAGCTTGCATGGAACCAGAGATCACATCCATCACACTGTACACCTTTCTGGTTGGATTTCACTGGTTTCTTGCAGATTCCGCATGGGAATTTGTAGCGTATCTGTACTTTGGTAGTCGGTGGAGATGATGGACCTGGATTTTGCATGATGTCACCGCACAGTACATGTAATAACAAGGACCACAGAATTATACGGCATTTCATCTCTCCGGCCGCCATCTTGATATTCGTTCGATTAGCGAGTTGTACAAAAACATTGTCTACTGCTGTAATCACGCAATTAGAGTTGGAAAATCGGTAGTTATCAGTGTCTCCAGGAGCTTTGGGTAAGTTGGTGATGTTTTTCTGGATCTTAGATCATATAAGCAGGGCAAAAAGAACCAAAATGCACTGACCCAGAAAACCCGAACCTTCGCCATTGCTGGCAACCGCTGACTACTCAGTGAACTCAGTAGAATACTCAAAGGTTACTATGTAAATACATCAAAAAGTTAACTGCCACCATAAGCAAATAAATGTAATAAGATGTTTTTGAAAAGAGCAAATATGTCAATTGATGCAATATTAACAGCTAATAACACCTTGATCAGTGAAAAAAAACAACAAAAGAAAATAATAATTACAGCTGTAAGCTTATGTAAAAGGCCAGTGATCACAGCCAATGAGATTAACTAATAAAAATAATTTGTCATGCTACATAATATGTTTTGACCTCCAGTGAGTTGCTCTCAACCAAATTGGTGTCAATTTGCGATATAAACACCCTGATCAAACATTGGTGCTTGTACCAGCGTGAAAAGAGGTCTCAAAATTTTCTATTATTCCTCTAAAAGAACGTAAACTATCCATATTCTCCTTGTACAGGCGGCATTTGTGAAACGAAATTTGTGAACGAGCTTTACCTCTTAATTTCAAGGAATTATACTTGATTTCTGCCATTTTCATCCTGATATAATACGTGAGATACGTTATCAAACTAACTTCGCCATTCAGTTTAACCTAGGACTTGAAAGAAGCTGTAGAAGCTTCAAGCTCTTGGTCTGCAGTTTTGTTATTGTCAACAACAGAACACGATCCGCATGATATCGACCAGATTGTAACGATGTGGTGTCATCTTGAGGATTTGATCTAAGTTCGTAAATTATCACCAAAGCGAAATATACAAAGCTCACCTTAAACGTAAGACTTGATTGGTCATGAGGAAGCCTCGGTATCTACCAAGATATCGATTGAACATACGCTTTTGGAACTTGACTTAATTTTGCTGTCGAAGGAACTTTTAATTTACATAAGGCGATCCCAAAGTAAAACGCTGACCAGTACATACCGTGTTAACATCCCCTAGGCGATCTAATATAGGGCGCTTTCCATTGAGCAAAATAACCGATACAAATTTTCGGAATTTTCGCTGGTTGAATGGAAAGCGTCAGACCACGTCCCAGACGTCTGAGAGGTTTTTCTCCGGGTACTCCGGTTTTCCCCTCCCCCTAAAACCAACATTTGATTGGGCTTGATTTAAAGTTGATTTGATTAGGTCTCCCCAATTAGTAGAGCATAAACACGATGCTCGGCTACAAAGATTTGAGACTTTATAATTAATAAAGTTAGTATCATAATAAAGTTATTATTATTATTTCATCATCATCATCATCATCATCATCATCATCATCATCATCATCATCATCATCATTATTATTATTATTGTTATTATTATTATTATTATTATTATTATTATTATTATTATTATGAGGATTTTTTGTCACACCATTAGTTGTATTTGTGGTCACGTATTCCTAGATCATTATGCTATTTCCCATAGCCTTAGATGTCTAAGATCCTTCTTAAGATTCTTGCTGTGCCCAACAAGCAGGCTTTCTGGAGAAGGTTAAAGTAGGAGTAGGTTATTATTATTATTATTATTATTATTATTATTATTATTATTATTATTATATATTATTATTATTATTATTATTGTGGGGTTTTGCTCGCAAACCTTCACATTTTCTTTCTGTAAAAATTACTAGTAATTAGTATTGTTTTGTGGAAATAAAGAAACTTTGAAACCTTGAAAAAAAATTATTATTATTATTCTTCTTCTTCTATTATTATTATTATTATTATTATTATTATTATTATTATTATTATTCTTATTATTATTATTATTGGTGGGGTAAAGAAATAAAAGAATCTTTATTACAAAACCTCAATTAAAATCCTATTTACACTCAACCTGCTGTTACAAAAAATCTAATTAATTCATCAAAAACACTATAAAGAAAAATTAGAAGTAACTTAACCTTACATAAAAGAAGGGGAAATAGATATAATTAAAAATAAAAGTTCAAAATTCTATAAAATTAAGAATTCCATTATGCAGAGATATTAAGATCATACAATCGAATTATACTAATGACGGCTAAACCAGTGTCCATAAAAAGCCCTAAGTATAAAAGCATATACACACGTATTTCAGATATCCGCACTAGCGACATTTATTTTACAGTCCAATGATTGCTCTTTCTTGCTACGAAACGGCGTTCGCGAACCTCTGACGCATACATGTACCGATCTTAAGAGTTCAAACGAGATCTGTGTCCTGAGCCAAGTGATTACAACATGATAAGGCTCGGTGTCTTTCTGAGCTATCTTGTCTGCGAGATGCTTTAAGAACCGCTGACACTCGTTTCCCATTCCGCCATTGGTTCCAAACACTAAAGGCGTAAACGAACCCATTTCTACATCTAACACCCGCTGCTGGTACTTGCGCTTCTTCTCTTCTTCTTGCTCTTTGAACACTTCTGATGTTGGCTTGCTCTGGTAACTCTTGGAGTTGACGTGCGTAACTCTAACATCAAAAAAATGCCGTAACTCCTCTTGCCCAGACGCCTGGTGGGATAAAGTGCGCGAAAAGTTAAAAGTCTAATTTTCTCAACTCACTCTTGAAATGGGCAACATTGCTGGCCAGTTGCACTCTCGAAGACAGTCTATTCCAGAGCTGCCCACAGTTGTAAGTAAATGACTTCTTCATAAAATTAAGCTTAAATTTAGGGGCACATAAATTAACGCCAGAGCCACTTAAAGGTTATATTGCGTTGTCCTGGTGCTAAAAAAAGTCCTTGATGTACTTTGAACCATTATTATTAAGACATTTATACTAATTATACACCTGTGCTCTAGGGGTTTCATGCTATTAATACGGAACAAATCCTACAAATAAAAATCCTCGTATAAAATTGATTTGCAGTAGCCCAGTAGGGACCTAAAAATGTAATAATTAGCATCTTCCAGACGATTAACTTGAACTCTTCCTACTCCCAAGAGGATGGGACTACGGTATTCTAGGTGTGAAAAAATAAAAGACTTATAAAACCTTGACATTTATTTACATTACTAGGCACAAAACGCCTAATTCGCCTGAGAGCGCCACCTTTGGCGTATACGTTATGAAGCTGATTAGAAATGTGTGCTTTGGAAGTCAGCATGCTATCCGTTCTACTCCAATAATTTTACTGGTTGGCAGTGTCTGAATGACAGAGCTATTTATGGCCAGGTCGTAATTGTACTTGCAAGGTCCAATTGGAACTGCTTGCGTCTTTGTGTTGTAACTCAGCAAATGATTCACTTGGAACCACGACGACAATCGCCCAACACCATTGTTCACCACAAATTCAAGAATCGTGGGGGAGACGTCAGAGACATACGCAGTTGTCTCGTCAGAGAGAAATCCGGTACAGCAGAGTAATTCAAGTTATTTATGTAGGTGTTAAGCAACAACGGTCCGAGGAGGGACCCTTCAGGGACGCCCACCCTTTCATCTATATAGTTAGAAAATACACTGGATAACTTAACTCTCCGTCTGCGACCCAAAAAGTAGGGTGGAGAGAAGCCACACGCTTTAAATTTAGTCAATAGGACGTCATGGTTAATAGAATCAAATGCTTTGGACAGGTCCACTGCCACAGTCATAACAGCCTCCCTTTTGTTAAGGCTCCGCCTCCAGTCCTCAGTCATCTTCAAGAGTGTGGTACAACAGGAATGGTTCTTCACAAATCCCGACAAATTTGGAGAAAGGTCATATGTAAAAGGATTCAGTTATACACCAATTCTAAATTACATAAACTAGGTTATAGAACGGACGATCTCTCCTCGTTTTTGCAAGGCACAATGAGAATCGGAAACCTTATACCCTGACCTCTTGTATCAATGTTCCTATGTTAGACAGTTGTGGAATGAATTTCAAGGTTACTGGCACCAACTGTCAAATCAACAAGTTGATCTTACTTTTGAACGGATGTTGTATTTGGAAAATATCCAAACCATGCCGTTCAATAATTGGGAAGCTGTTTCTATGGGACTGCAGAAAAACCCAAATTCGACCCAAGATGCAAGGATTTCAAAGTAAAATAGTCTTTAAAAATGAAACCGAAAGAAAGATCAATAACATAAACTATTTTTAAAGAAAAGGTTGGAAAAAAAAAGGAACCCCCAGTTAACTGAGGTATTGCATTATAATAAGAGACTTTTGTATGGGATTTACAGCCGTGAGTGCAAGTGTAACCCGCTGAAATCTTGTTGCGATTACATTGCGAATCTCAGGCCTGGTTGAAATTTCATCCTTGGCGTTAGGCCGTTCATCCCATCCCACCTCACACCCTCCCCAACTCCTGGTCAAGGGGGTGCGGACTCTGGGAATGAGTTTGTTTATTTCGTTGAAAACACCATCACTGCGCATGCCAAAACTCACTTTCAACTAGCCCGAGCTGAAATTGGAATGAGGTTCTTCAGCCCTTCAACCCGGGCTGAAATACTCATCATGTAATCGCAAACGGCTTTTTAAGAAGATTTGTTCAGGAAGTCGAGCTGAAATCTCAGCCCGGGCTAAAAATCGCCATGTAATCAGGCCCTAAGTGATCTTAGACGGTTTTGTTAATTAGGTTGGTACGTTAAATACTATTGTAAGTAGAGTTTGTATTCTGGACTTAATAAAAGAGTAAACTCCTTAAAATTTAACAACAGCAACAACAAAAACAAAGCAAAAACATGTCTTTAGATTCTGAATATGTGACGTACTTAATAGAAATCACCGGCTACTACATTTGTTCGTAAGAAGCAATGTCGAAACCGTTTGCCACCCCATTTCAGCGGTATTGAAACATCCTGAATGGGTGTTCACTCGATGTTGAATGAGTTTAAAAGCGTTTAAACTTTTCTTGAACATCCCTTCAACATTTCTTTTGTTATCGCAAATGTTGTGCCATGTTGAAGCCGTTTGCCACCTGCTTTCAACATTGTTAGGTATACGTGTGCGCACTAATCGGTCTCTCAAAGACGTATCCATAGTAACAACCGCGGGACTGAATACCAGGACTGAGTTGCTCGAAGCATGGTTAGGGCTAACCCGTGGTTAAGATGTACTAAAACCTATACGTTGCCATTGTATTTAACCTTGGTTAGCACTAACCATGATTCGAGAAAGTCGCAAAGAGTTGTTGAATCAAATGTTGATGATGTGTTGAAACCGTTTGCCACTCCCGGCGTTCAACATCGTTGAACAGGGTCTAACAAAATCGAACGGGTGTTGTTCATTTAAAGCAAATGTTGAAGCCGTTTTCTTGGGAACAAAAACAATAACGGGGGCAATTTAGTGTTTTTATCGATCGTCTGCTTCAGTGCAGTTCATAATACCAGAAAAAAATAAATATCGACCAGGAACAACACATGCAAAAGAAGACCGGCCCAGTTTTCTAGTATGGCGTTTTTCGCCGTCATGAAACAAGGGTTCGACAAGCGAATAGTGACGGATGACTGTGTCCATGATATCGAATGGTCCCTTAACATTTACAAGTGTTTGCAAAATTTGGCCTTTGCTCGATTTGCTCGCAAAATTTTGACGAGTACTCGCTTGCTCGTGCTCGCAATTTTTTTTGCAACTGCTCACATGCTCGGGTTCTCGTTGAAAATTTGCTCGGGTGATTGCTCGAAAGTTAACGAAAATTCTTTAGGCATTATTCGTAGGTTATTTTGGTTCAGAAATAAATGCGTTTCTACGTGGTACTGAACTCCTATGAATATGACAGTCAAGCTCGGTTGAAAGCACACGACAATAACATTTAAATAAGTTACTGACATATGATATATGTTCTTCAGGAAGACAGTGCATCCTATTTGTGATTGGATGAGAGGGCTCTAAGAATTTATAATTTAGTTTGTCATTATAATACTACGGTATTCATTGATATTTGTAGGCATTTGCTTTTTAAGACAATTTATGCCAAATTTATCAAAACACGATAGCTATGTAACTACAGTATACTCCGTTAACTAGCTTCGAAAAACGGGAACATATGTTACCTCCGACTTCCCCTACAGCTGAGCCCATAACCGTTTTGACACAACATTGGTGTTTAAGTACTGAAGTAGCTGGACTTATTAGTAGCAAAAGCCATGGCATGCCTTTCACGTTGTATTCTCTTTCACATTTCTTCGACGTGGTCTTTCTGCTTGACAAATTAACCATGATTAATTTCAGTAGAACAATGTCAGTTCGCGATCGAGTTCCTTTCATGTCGTAAAAAAAGGTAGGTTACACGTACAAATTTTTCTCGAAGCCGGAACTTCAGTACAAAGGCAGGGAGTAAAGTCTAAAGAGTATTAAATAGAATAGAGCTATTCGACTGTCAGTACTCCAGGTCAGGTCTGAATGATTGAGAGTGGTCTCAGTCCAGGTTTATTTTGACCCGTGTTAGCTCCTTGAAACTCCTAAGAATAAGTTAAATTGGTTCGAATCTTTCAGACAGTGGTTACAGTTAAGCCACAGGAAACTAGCTAGTTTCATTAACCTCGGAAAATTTATAATGTTGTACTAAATGCCAATGTTGTACGACTACGCCGACTCTAAGATTATAAAACCAAAATATGTAAAATAAAAATCATACCTCCCATTTCACAAAAACTTCAAAGCGGCTTTAAAGTTTCTGACAGTGAAAGCCAGTGAACAACCTATAGCTACTTGAGGTAGTCCAGACTTCCACCTGAAAACATGACGTAATTTGGCCCACTTCAACTGGCCATGTTCTAAACGAGTAAGGGCCTGGGAACGAATCCAAACTTCATTAAAAATCAATGGTATTGAACTAAATCGACCCTCATATGAAAGGGTATCTCAAAATAAGTACTTTCAGACCATGTTTGGTCGAAAAGTCGTCAGTTGACATGCATTTCAATCTTTAAAAAATCCCATTCAAATGTTTCTATTTCGGAACGTTTCTCCCTCCAAACCATACAAAGTCTCTAATTTTCACTTTTGTTTCAGCTCCAATTCAACTGAACAGCATCAAAGTTGGTTAGGTCACCATTTTTAAGATGCTCTTTCACGCAGTGCAAACAATTTTTTTTTCCAATAGATAAATTTTAAAACTCGTTCCCAGGCCCTCACTCGTTTAGAACGTGGCCAATAAAAACAACGTGTAAAACTGAAAAAAAAAGTTTTTAAAAAGGGAGGGATTGCTGCCAGCGGATCCTAGAGGAGAATTTACCAAGTGCTCGATGTTCGCCAGTTGCATTTTTCTAAAGTCCTCGCTGCTCGCAAGACAAATTTGATCAGTGCTCGTGCTCGCAAAATAGAACGCAGTGCTCGCATGCTCGCAGACTGAGACCATTCGATACCCCTACGCCTTGGCCTCAGCACTTGATTACGAGCCAGGAGAGCTTGTGCACAACTGTCCACCAGGGATTACGGCATCATGTTTCATCGCCTTGCGTGTATTTATTAAGGAAGCCAAAGGAAAAATTCTCACACAACTCCGAAGTTTGGGGCCGAAAGAGAGAGAACTGTACCGATTTTAATTTGAGCGTGTTCAGGCTGGATGAGAGATTACGAGAGTCGATTAGGGCGATCGAGAGTGTATGACAGTTTGAGACAAAAGGAGAGAGATTGGCTGAACTCTCGGCAAAATTAATGTTTGTCATCCTTTGGGAAAGGTTTAATGGAAATGATTCTCAGAGCAAGCGAAGACGCATGTTAAAACGCTTGAAAAAAAAAAAAAGAAGAAGAAGAAGAAGAAGAAAAAAAAAAAAAGAAAAGAAAAGAAAAAAAAAAAGAACAAGAACAAGAACAAGAAAAAAAGAACGGCAATCATCTTGGATTTCGCTAGCTTTAAAAGTCATATTACTTCAGATAAGAACTGAAAAATCATGCCGAGGCACAGCGCAACAAGAGATACTAAGAGATACGCAGGGCAGATGCAAGAAACGTCAAAATGATTTTTATCGTTCCCCAGCTAATCCAAACAACGCAAGTAAAACAAGCTGCAGTTTGTAATCCAAGGACAGTAAAATAATATGTCTTTTGTCAGTTTGCATCAATTATCTTATCCTGTGGTGTTTGTGTTGCTTCTTCCGCTATTTGCTCTTGTGGTATAATTTTTAGTGTTCTCTTCCTTATATGTTTACTTTTTCAATCTAACAAAATGTTCAGACTACTGTTAAACTTAAGCAATTTATTCTGATCAGGGCACGTTCGCTGTTTTGGAAGAGTGCGATGCCCCTGGTCCTGAGGGTAGTTTTTGATGTGAGAAAATAAGTAAATTTGCAGCTGTATTTCAATTAAAAAAAAATAAGATGTGAACGATATTCACTGTTATGAACGCTACTAAATCAGTAGCGAAAACAAATCCTGAAAATAAAATAAAAAAATAAAAAATCAGGCTTGCGCGGGAGTCGAACCCATGACCAATGCTACACCGGTGCAGCACTCTACCAACTGAGCTACTGTATTATGCCAAGTTAACTGGGAGCTGGCCGTTACGTTGGTTCGCAATAAAAACGCGAGTTGTGAAATAAATGAATATGAATACATTGAAACAATGTATTGAACTGCGGATTACATAATTAGGATGTGAACGATCGCCGAAATCATGAACACTACTCTGAAAGCAGTAGCGAAACTGAGAAAGCCTGACCTCTGCGATCCCGGCGCAGTGCTCTACCAACTGAGCTAACAAGCTGGGAGCTGGTCGTTTTGTAGGATCGTCAGTAATAAACCCGTGACTGATTAAATAAATGAATATGAATATGTGAAAATCATATATAGAACTGCGGATTATTAGAAAAATGAAGATGTTAACGATCGTCGCAGAGCACTGGCGAAAAGAAAGCCTGAAAAAATAGATCAAGCTTGTGTGGGATTCGAATCTATGACCTCTGTTCAGTAACTGCGACGATCACATTTTTTTAATCTAATCCCCATGATCTTCATATATCCACATTTATTTGTATTTAAATCCACACAAACCGTGCGAAACACAACATGTTTTTTTCGTAGGAAATGGAAGGTCTATTAGCTTTTGCATGCAATAGCGTACTGATCTTATGTGATATTTATCATTACAACTCTGAACACCTACAAGGCAAACCTGACAGGCATTAAGCTGAGGTCAGCTGAATGTGCATGATTTAGTTGACTAGGAACCGAGACAGTAAGCCCAATTGAACTGATTGAGATCACTGGAAAGTGAGCTAGTTAGAGTTAGACTTTTGTTTACCCTCGGCTTGTAGCGATCAGTTACACTAGAAACAGTTTTACATGAAAGCTGAGCATAGAGGATATTAAGAACACTGAACATCTCAAGACAGACGAATCATCGTTCTTAGATCGTAGCTCGAAGTTTTCTGAATTCAGAGTACGGCGCATTTGTGGAATCAGAACTAGACGGCAATTCTTCGAACTGTTTCAGGGTGATACAAAAGGTCCACTTGCGGATTTGGATTTAAATATCTTTATATCGTGACAAGAACGGGAAAACCACTCCTTGAAACAAGGTCAGTTACCATCTAGAAACAACTTATTTTTCTCACGGACCGAATCAGAATTCGAATTTGGTATTTTTGGAACAATGTGTTGCCATCTTTCTCGCACTATCCACAGCTTTCATTCATTCTTTTCTTCCACAAAATTTTATGGATTTATTTTGGCTTAAATTCAAACACCGAAGGTATAATTAAAAGTAACAGTTTAAGTGCAAGTGCAAGCACCTTCGGAGCGTTTCCTTGGCAACAGATAAGTGGAAGACAAGTGCAATCGAACAGCGTTATCCTCTTCGACGATTAAAATTATAGGCAACATCCTACCCCATAGAAACTAAAAATTTATTGCATTTTAATTATTTTTTTAGTTGACGATTTGACAAGCGTTAAATATGAATTTAAAGCACCCTATTTGGTCAGGTACCCCAAAAGGCTCTAAAAATGAAAATTCAGGCCTTGGATTAGCAACTATGATGAAACCAAAGAATCTGTAAGCATATTTATTAAGAGTTCTCTTGACTGTATGAAATTGAAACGAAAATTCATGATCAGCTTTCATTCATCTCAAGATATTTGAAAAAAGTACATTCTTAAGGTGAAAAAAAAAAAAAAAAAAAACGGCAATAGTAACAAATTCAACTTTAGTAGGACTCAACTTTAGTTAGGACTCCCTATTTACACTTTGTTTAAAAAATTAAGACGATTAAGACAGGAATTTGGACTTCCAACTTACATTTTTTTATGTAGTACATAACAATATTTGCGTGAGATCATTATGGTCGTTTACAATGGCGAGCCGAAGACGAGCCATGGTGACGCTCATACAGATCTCACGCGAATATTTTATCTTACTTGTGAAATGAAACAATAGATTGTGATTACTATACTAATTAGCTGAACAGGACTCTGTATCAAACGTTAATGCAGCGGTTGATATGTACTGGGGTTTACAGAGGTATACATTTGACTCTAAGGTCCCGCTGTATGGAGAAAAGTTGTCCAGGGTAGAGCCAACTTTTCCTACATTTCCTACATTTCCTTACAAAACTTGGGGAACCGTTTACATTAGAAAAAAAAAGATGACTCTACTAGAAGGGTGACCCTCCTAGCCGGTCACCCTCTTTCGATGGAAGGGTCACCTTCCTAGCCGAGACAACTTTTCTCCATATAAACACTTTGGCTCGTCGGGTCAACTCGGTCAAGGTGAGACAATCAGAGCATGCGCGAGTGCTGCTGGCTCGGGCAAAAGGGTCAACTTTTTCTCACATAAACGCTCGCTAAAGTTGACTCGGCTGAGAGGGTGACCCTCTTACCCGGGACAACTTTTCTCCATACAAATGGGGCCTAATACTACCTGTAGATTGGTCATAAGTCTTATGAATTATTAATGAATTTTACAAATATAATTCTCAAACTCATTAATAATTCATAAAGAGAACCAGCCAATAAATGAAGCCCATTCAGATCAGGTGGATAAATCGTGATACCCAGTGAAACAACAGATCAAGATCTTTAGGGTTTTGATTTTAGTTCAAAACCGTGTTTGATCTCAGATCAAACACTTGCATTTTTAATGAAATTTTTAAATCAATCATAAACTGGGAACTACGTGTGCGCACTAATCAGTCTCTCAAAGACGTATCCATAGTAACAACCGCGGGACTGAATACCAGGACTGAGTTGCTCGAAGCATGGTTAGGGCTTAAACCCTTGGTTAAGATGTACTAAAACCTATACGTTGCCATTTTCTTTAACCCTGGTTAGCACTAACCATGATTCGAGAAACTCGTAAAGAGGCCTCTCGTAAGGCGTTGTTGAATCAAATGTTGATGTGTTGAAACCGTTTGCCAATCCCGGCGTTCAACATCGTTGAACAGGGTCTAACAAAATCGAACGGGTGTTGTTCATTTAAAGCAAATGTTGAAGCCGTTTGCCTGGGAACAAAAACAATAACGGGCGCAATTTAGTGTTTTTATCGATCGTCTGCTTCAGTGCAGTTCATAATACTAGAAAAAAATAAATATCGACCAGGAACAACACATGTAAAAGAAGACCGGCCCAGTTTTCTAGTATGTCGTTTTTCGCCGTCATGAAACAAGGGTTCGACAAGCGAATAGTGACGCATGACTGTGTCCATGATATCGAATGGTCCCTTAGCATTAATTTTGCAAGTACTTGCAAAATTTGGCCTTTGCTCGATTTGCTCGCAAAATTTTGACGAGTACTCGCTTGCTCGTGCTCGCATTTTTTATTTTTTAATATTATTATTTTTTTTTGCAGCTGCTCACATGCTCGGATTCTCGTTGAAATTTGCTCGGGTGATTGCTCGAAAGTTAGCGAAAATTCTTTAGGCATTATTCGTAGGTTATTTTGGTTCAGAAATAAATGCGTTTCTACGTGGTACTGAACTCCTATGAATATGACAGTCAAGCTCGGTTTAAAGCACACGACAATAACATTTAAATAAGTTACTGACAGATGATATATTTTCTTCAGTAAGACAGTGCATCCTTTTTGTGAATTTGTGATTTTATCTGATGAATTGTGTTATTAGCGTTGCTTAGTTGTTAGGCTTTCATTAGTTATTAGGTGGAATACCTGTAAACTAGCTCTCAGGCTAAGTGTATATCCACGTTAAATAAAGCATGATGATGATGATAATCTAATGAAGATTGAAACCACGCATGCACCTGAAAAGACAAAATATTTAAATTGGACATCATGTAGTCAAATGCCGCCAACTATACAATTCAAAAAGTTAAAATGTTTATACAGAATACTTACAGAGAGCAATTAGATCACACGGCTAGTGTGTGGGTATGAAAGGATGGGACATATAATTTCTGATCGAAATAAGTTGGATGAGAGGGCTCTCAGAATTAATAATTTAGTTTGTCATTATAATACTACGGTATTCATTGATATTTGTAGGCATTTGCTTTTTAAGACAATTTATGCCAAATTTATCAAAACACGCCGATAGCTATGTAACTACAGTATACTCCGTTAACTAGCTTCGAAAAACGGGAACATATGTTACCTCGGACTTCCCCTACAGCTGAGCCCATAACCGTTTTGGCCCAACATTTGGTGTCTAAGTACTGAAGTAGCTGGACTTATTATTAGGAAAATCCATTACATGCCTTTCACGTTGTATTCTCTATCATATTTCTTCGACGTGGTCTTTCTGCTTGACAAATTAACCATGACTAATTTCAGTAGAACAATGTCAGTTCGCGATCGAGTTCCTTTCATGTCCTAACGAGAGGTAGGTTACACGTACAAATTTTTCTCGAAGCCGGAACTTCAGTACAAAGGCAGGGAGTAAAGTCTAAAGAGTATTAAATAGAATAGAGCTATTCGACTGTCAGTACTCCCGGTCAGGTCTGAATGATTGAGAGTGGTCTCAGTCCAGGTTTATTTTGACCCGTGTTAGCTCCTTGAAACTCCTAAGAATAAGTTAAATTGCTTTGAATCTTTCAGACAGTGGTTACAGTTAAGCCACAGGAAACTAGCTAGTTTCATTAACCTCGGAAAATTTATTTCCCTACCATTTAAATGTACCTGTAGCTAAATGTTGGACTAAATGCCAATGTTGTACGACTACGCCGACTCTAAGATTATAAAACCAAAATATGTAAAATAAAAATCATACCTCCCATTTCACAAAAACTTCAAAGCGGCTTTAAAGTTTCTGACAGTGAAAGCCAGTGAACAACCTATAGCTACTGGACGTAGTCCAGACTTCCACGTGAAAACATGATGTAATTTGGCCCACTTCAATTGGCCATGTTCTAAACGAGTAAGGGCCTGGGAACGAATCCAAACTTCATTGAAAATCAATGGTATTGAACTAAATCGATTCTCATATGAAAGGGTATCTCAAAATAAGTACTTTCAGCAAGTTTGACCATGTTTGGTTGAAAAGTCGTCAGTTGACATGTATTTAAATCTTTAAAAATCCCATACAAATGTTTCTATTTCGGAGCGTTTGTCCCTCCAAACCATGCAAAGTCTCTAATTTTCACAATTTTCAAAAGCTTTTGTTTCAGCTCCAATTCAACTGAACAGCGTCAAAGTTGGTTAGGTGACCATTTTTGAGATGCTCTTTCACGCCGTGTAAACAATTTTTTTTTTCCAATAGATAAATTTTTAAACTCGTTCCCAGGCCCTCACGCGTTTAGAACATGGCCAATAAAAACAACGTGTAAAACTGAAAAAAGAAAGTATTTAAAAAGGGAGGAATTGCTGCCAGCGGATCCTAGAGGAGAATTTACCAAGTGCTCGATGTTCGCCAGTTGCATTTTTCTAAAGTCCTCGCTGCTCGCAAGATAAATTTGATCAGTGCTCGTGCTTGCAAAATAGAACGCAGTGCTCGCATGCTCGCAGACTGAGACCATTCGATACCCCTACGCCTGGGCCCTCAGCACTTGATTACGAGCCAGGAGAGCTTGTGCAACTGTCCACCAGGGATTGCGGCATCACGTTTCATCGCCTTGCGTGTATTTATTAAGGAAGCCAAAGGAAAAATTCTCACACAACTCCGAAGTTTGGGGCCGAAAGAGAGAGAACTTTACCGATTTTAATTTGAGCGTGTTCAGGCTGGATGAGAGATTGCGAGAGTCGATTAGGGCGATCGAGAGTGTATGACAGTTTGAGACAAAAGGAGAGAGATTGGCTGAACTCTCGGCAAAATTAATGTTTGTCATCCTTTGGGAAAGGTTTAATGGAAATGATTCTCAAAGCCGAGCGAAGACGCCTGTTAAAACGCTTGAAAAACAAAACAAAAAAAAAAAACAAAAACAAAAACAAAAACAAAACAAGAAAGAAAAGAAAAAGAAAAAAGAACGGCAATCATCTTGGATATCGCTAGCTTTAAAAGTCATGTTACTTCAGATAAGAATTGAAAAACCATGCCGAGGCACAGCGCAACAAGAGATACTAAGAGATACGCAGGGCAGATGCAAGAAACGTCAAAATGATTTTTATCGTTCCCAGCTAATCCAAACAACACAAGTAAACCAAGCTGCAGTTTGTAATCCAAGGACAGTAAAATAATATGTCTTTTGTCAGTTTGCATCAATTATCTTATCCTGTGGTGTTTGTGTTGCTGCTTCCGCTATTTGCTCTTGTGGTTTAATTTTTAGTGTTCTCTTCCTTATATGTTTACTTTTTCAATCTAACAAAAGTTCAGACAACTGCTAAACTTAAGCAGTTTATTCTGATCAGGGTACGTTCGCTGTTTTGGAAGAGTGCGATGCCCCTGGTCCTGAGGGTAGTTTTTGATGTGAGAAAATAAGTAAATTTGCAGCTGTATTTCAATTAAAAAAAAAATAAGATGTGAACGATATTCACTGTTATGAACGCTACTAAATCAGTAGCGAAAACAAATCCTGAAAATAAAATAAAAAAATCAGGCTTGCGCGGGAGTCGAACCATGACCCATACTATACCGGTGCAGCACTCTACCAACTGAGCTACTGTATTATGCCAAGTTAACTGGGAGCTGGCCGTTACGTTGGTTCGCAATAAAAACGCGAGTTGTGAAATAAATGAATATGAATACATTGAAACAATGTATTGAACTGCGGATTACATAATTAGGATGTGAACGATCGCCGAAATCATGAACACTACTCTGAAAGCAGTAGCGAAACTGAGAAAGCCTGACCTCTGCGATCCCGGCGCAGTGCTCTACCAACTGAGCTAACAAGCTGGGAGCTGGTCGTTTTGTAGGATCGTCAGTAATAAACCCGTGACTGATTAAATAAATGAATATGAATATGTGAAAATCATATATAGAACTGCGGATTATTAGAAAAATGAAGATGTTAACGATCGTCGCAGAGCACTGGCGAAAAGAAAGCCTGAAAAAATAGATCAAGCTTGTGTGGGATTCGAATCTATGACCTCTGTTCAGTAACTGCGACGATCACATTTTTTTAATCTAATCCCCATGATCTTCATATATCCACATTTATTTGTATTTAAATCCACACAAACCGTGCGAAACACAACATGTTTTTTTCGTAGGAAATGGAAGGTCTATTAGCTTTTGCATGCAATAGCGTACTGATCTTATGTGATATTTATCATTACAACTCTGAACACCTACAAGGCAAACCTGACAGGCATTAAGCTGAGGTCAGCTGAATGTGCATGATTTAGTTGACTAGGAACCGAGACAGTAAGCCCAATTGAACTGATTGAGATCACTGGAAAGTGAGCTAGTTAGAGTTAGACTTTTGTTTACCCTCGGCTTGTAGCGATCAGTTACACTAGAAACAGTTTTACATGAAAGCTGAGCATAGAGGATATTAAGAACACTGAACATCTCAAGACAGACGAATCATCGTTCTTAGATCGTAGCTCGAAGTTTTCTGAATTCAGAGTACGGCGCATTTGTGGAATCAGAACTAGACGGCAATTCTTCGAACTGTTTCAGGGTGATACAAAAGGTCCACTTGCGGATTTGGATTTAAATATCTTTATATCGTGACAAGAACGGGAAAACCACTCCTTGAAACAAGGTCAGTTACCATCTAGAAACAACTTATTTTTCTCACGGACCGAATCAGAATTCGAATTTGGTATTTTTGGAACAATGTGTTGCCATCTTTCTCGCACTATCCACAGCTTTCATTCATTCTTTTCTTCCACAAAATTTTATGGATTTATTTTGGCTTAAATTCAAACACCGAAGGTATAATTAAAAGTAACAGTTTAAGTGCAAGTGCAAGCACCTTCGGAGCGTTTCCTTGGCAACAGATAAGTGGAAGACAAGTGCAATCGAACAGCGTTATCCTCTTCGACGATTAAAATTATAGGCAACATCCTACCCCATAGAAACTAAAAATTTATTGCATTTTAATTATTTTTTTAGTTGACGATTTGACAAGCGTTAAATATGAATTTAAAGCACCCTATTTGGTCAGGTACCCCAAAAGGCTCTAAAAATGAAAATTCAGGCCTTGGATTAGCAACTATGATGAAACCAAAGAATCTGTAAGCATATTTATTAAGAGTTCTCTTGACTGTATGAAATTGAAACGAAAATTCATGATCAGCTTTCATTCATCTCAAGATATTTGAAAAAAGTACATTCTTAAGGTGAAAAAAAAAAAAAAAAAAAAACGGCAATAGTAACAAATTCAACTTTAGTAGGACTCAACTTTAGTTAGGACTCCCTATTTACACTTTGTTTAAAAAATTAAGACGATTAAGACAGGAATTTGGACTTCCAACTTACATTTTTTTATGTAGTACATAACAATATTTGCGTGAGATCATTATGGTCGTTTACAATGGCGAGCCGAAGACGAGCCATGGTGACGCTCATACAGATCTCACGCGAATATTTTATCTTACTTGTGAAATGAAACAATAGATTGTGATTACTATACTAATTAGCTGAACAGGACTCTGTATCAAACGTTAATGCAGCGGTTGATATGTACTGGGGTTTACAGAGGTATACATTTGACTCTAAGGTCCCGCTGTATGGAGAAAAGTTGTCCAGGGTAGAGCCAACTTTTCCTACATTTCCTACATTTCCTTACAAAACTTGGGGAACCGTTTACATTAGAAAAAAAAAGATGACTCTACTAGAAGGGTGACCCTCCTAGCCGGTCACCCTCTTTCGATGGAAGGGTCACCTTCCTAGCCGAGACAACTTTTCTCCATATAAACACTTTGGCTCGTCGGGTCAACTCGGTCAAGGTGAGACAATCAGAGCATGCGCGAGTGCTGCTGGCTCGGGCAAAAGGGTCAACTTTTTCTCATATAAACGCTCGCTAAAGTTGACTCGGCTGAGAGGGTGACCCTCTTACCCGGGACAACTTTTCTCCATACAAATGGGGCCTAATACTACCTGTAGATTGGTCATAAGTCTTATGAATTATTAATGAATTTTACAAATATAATTCTCAAACTCATTAATAATTCATAAAGAGAACCAGCCAATAAATGAAGCCCATTCAGATCAGGTGGATAAATCGTGATACCCAGTGAAACAACAGATCAAGATCTTTAGGGTTTTGATTTTAGTTCAAAACCGTGTTTGATCTCAGATCAAACACTTGCATTTTTAATGAAATTTTTAAATCAATCATAAACTGGGAACTACGTGTGCGCACTAATCAGTCTCTCAAAGACGTATCCATAGTAACAACCGCGGGACTGAATACCAGGACTGAGTTGCTCGAAGCATGGTTAGGGCTTAAACCCTTGGTTAAGATGTACTAAAACCTATACGTTGCCATTTTCTTTAACCCTGGTTAGCACTAACCATGATTCGAGAAACTCGTAAAGAGGCCTCTCGTAAGGCGTTGTTGAATCAAATGTTGATGTGTTGAAACCGTTTGCCAATCCCGGCGTTCAACATCGTTGAACAGGGTCTAACAAAATCGAACGGGTGTTGTTCATTTAAAGCAAATGTTGAAGCCGTTTGCCTGGGAACAAAAACAATAACGGGCGCAATTTAGTGTTTTTATCGATCGTCTGCTTCAGTGCAGTTCATAATACTAGAAAAAAATAAATATCGACCAGGAACAACACATGTAAAAGAAGACCGGCCCAGTTTTCTAGTATGTCGTTTTTCGCCGTCATGAAACAAGGGTTCGACAAGCGAATAGTGACGCATGACTGTGTCCATGATATCGAATGGTCCCTTAGCATTAATTTTGCAAGTACTTGCAAAATTTGGCCTTTGCTCGATTTGCTCGCAAAATTTTGACGAGTACTCGCTTGCTCGTGCTCGCATTTTTTATTTTTTAATATTATTATTTTTTTTTGCAGCTGCTCACATGCTCGGATTCTCGTTGAAATTTGCTCGGGTGATTGCTCGAAAGTTAGCGAAAATTCTTTAGGCATTATTCGTAGGTTATTTTGGTTCAGAAATAAATGCGTTTCTACGTGGTACTGAACTCCTATGAATATGACAGTCAAGCTCGGTTGAAAGCACACGACAATAACATTTAAATAAGTTACTGACAGATGATATATTTTCTTCAGTAAGACAGTGCATCCTTTTTGTGAATTTGTGATTTTATCTGATGAATTGTGTTATTAGCGTTGCTTAGTTGTTAGGCTTTCATTAGTTATTAGGTGGAATACCTGTAAACTAGCTCTCAGGCTAAGTGTATATCCACGTTAAATAAAGCATGATGATGATGATAATCTAATGAAGATTGAAACCACGCATGCACCTGAAAAGACAAAATATTTAAATTGGACATCATGTAGTCAAATGCCGCCAACTATACAATTCAAAAAGTTAAAATGTTTATACAGAATACTTACAGAGAGCAATTAGATCACACGGCTAGTGTGTGGGTATGAAAGGATGGGACATATAATTTCTGATCGAAATAAGTTGGATGAGAGGGCTCTCAGAATTAATAATTTAGTTTGTCATTATAATACTACGGTATTCATTGATATTTGTAGGCATTTGCTTTTTAAGACAATTTATGCCAAATTTATCAAAACACGCCGATAGCTATGTAACTACAGTATACTCCGTTAACTAGCTTCGAAAAACGGGAACATATGTTACCTCGGACTTCCCCTACAGCTGAGCCCATAACCGTTTTGGCCCAACATTTGGTGTCTAAGTACTGAAGTAGCTGGACTTATTATTAGGAAAATCCATTACATGCCTTTCACGTTGTATTCTCTATCATATTTCTTCGACGTGGTCTTTCTGCTTGACAAATTAACCATGACTAATTTCAGTAGAACAATGTCAGTTCGCGATCGAGTTCCTTTCATGTCCTAACGAGAGGTAGGTTACACGTACAAATTTTTCTCGAAGCCGGAACTTCAGTACAAAGGCAGGGAGTAAAGTCTAAAGAGTATTAAATAGAATAGAGCTATTCGACTGTCAGTACTCCCGGTCAGGTCTGAATGATTGAGAGTGGTCTCAGTCCAGGTTTATTTTGACCCGTGTTAGCTCCTTGAAACTCCTAAGAATAAGTTAAATTGCTTTGAATCTTTCAGACAGTGGTTACAGTTAAGCCACAGGAAACTAGCTAGTTTCATTAACCTCGGAAAATTTATTTCCCTACCATTTAAATGTACCTGTAGCTAAATGTTGGACTAAATGCCTATGTTGTACGACTACGCCGACTCTAAGATTATAAAACCAAAATATGTAAAATAAAAATCATACCTCCCATTTCACAAAAACTTCAAAGCGGCTTTAAAGTTTCTGACAGTGAAAGCCAGTGAACAACCTATAGCTACTGGACGTAGTCCAGACTTCCACGTGAAAACATGATGTAATTTGGCCCACTTCAATTGGCCATGTTCTAAACGAGTAAGGGCCTGGGAACGAATCCAAACTTCATTGAAAATCAATGGTATTGAACTAAATCGATTCTCATATGAAAGGGTATCTCAAAATAAGTACTTTCAGCAAGTTTGACCATGTTTGGTTGAAAAGTCGTCAGTTGACATGTATTTAAATCTTTAAAAATCCCATACAAATGTTTCTATTTCGGAGCGTTTGTCCCTCCAAACCATGCAAAGTCTCTAATTTTCACAATTTTCAAAAGCTTTTGTTTCAGCTCCAATTCAACTGAACAGCGTCAAAGTTGGTTAGGTGACCATTTTTGAGATGCTCTTTCACGCCGTGTAAACAATTTTTTTTTTCCAATAGATAAATTTTTAAACTCGTTCCCAGGCCCTCACGCGTTTAGAACATGGCCAATAAAAACAACGTGTAAAACTGAAAAAAGAAAGTATTTAAAAAGGGAGGAATTGCTGCCAGCGGATCCTAGAGGAGAATTTACCAAGTGCTCGATGTTCGCCAGTTGCATTTTTCTAAAGTCCTCGCTGCTCGCAAGATAAATTTGATCAGTGCTCGTGCTTGCAAAATAGAACGCAGTGCTCGCATGCTCGCAGACTGAGACCATTCGATACCCCTACGCCTGGGCCCTCAGCACTTGATTACGAGCCAGGAGAGCTTGTGCAACTGTCCACCAGGGATTGCGGCATCACGTTTCATCGCCTTGCGTGTATTTATTAAGGAAGCCAAAGGAAAAATTCTCACACAACTCCGAAGTTTGGGGCCGAAAGAGAGAGAACTTTACCGATTTTAATTTGAGCGTGTTCAGGCTGGATGAGAGATTGCGAGAGTCGATTAGGGCGATCGAGAGTGTATGACAGTTTGAGACAAAAGGAGAGAGATTGGCTGAACTCTCGGCAAATTTAATGTTTGTCATCCTTTGGGAAAGGTTTAATGGAAATGATTCTCAAAGCCGAGCGAAGACGCCTGTTAAAACGCTTGAAAAACAAAACAAAAAAAAAAAAACAAAAACAAAAACAAAAACAAAACAAGAAAGAAAAGAAAAAGAAAAAAGAACGGCAATCATCTTGGATATCGCTAGCTTTAAAAGTCATGTTACTTCAGATAAGAATTGAAAAACCATGCCGAGGCACAGCGCAACAAGAGATACTAAGAGATACGCAGGGCAGATGCAAGAAACGTCAAAATGATTTTTATCGTTCCCAGCTAATCCAAACAACACAAGTAAACCAAGCTGCAGTTTGTAATCCAAGGACAGTAAAATAATATGTCTTTTGTCAGTTTGCATCAATTATCTTATCCTGTGGTGTTTGTGTTGCTGCTTCCGCTATTTGCTCTTGTGGTTTAATTTTTAGTGTTCTCTTCCTTATATGTTTACTTTTTCAATCTAACAAAAGTTCAGACAACTGCTAAACTTAAGCAGTTTATTCTGATCAGGGTACGTTCGCTGTTTTGGAAGAGTGCGATGCCCCTGGTCCTGAGGGTAGTTTTTGATGTGAGAAAATAAGTAAATTTGCAGCTGTATTTCAATTAAAAAAAAAATAAGATGTGAACGATATTCACTGTTATGAACGCTACTAAATCAGTAGCGAAAACAAATCCTGAAAATAAAATAAAAAAATCAGGCTTGCGCGGGAGTCGAACCATGACCCATACTATACCGGTGCAGCACTCTACCAACTGAGCTACTGTATAATGCCAAGTTAACTGGGAGCTGGCCGTTGCGTTGGTTCGCAATAAAAACGCGAGTTATGAAATAAATGAATATGAATACATTGAAACAATGTATTGAACTGCGGATTACATAATTAGGATGTGAACGATCGCCGCAGTCATGAACACTACTCTGAAAGCAGTAGCGAAACTGAGAAAGCCTGACCTCTGCGATACCGGCGCAGTGCTCTACCAACTGAGCTAACAAGCTGGGAGCTGGTCGTTTTGTAGGATCGTCAGTAATAAACCCGTGACTGATTAAATAAATGAATATGAATGTGTGAAAATCATATATTGAACTGCGGATTATTAGAAAAATGAAGATGTTAACGATCGTCGCAGAGCACTGGCGAAAAGAAAGCCTGAAAAAATAGATCAAGCTTGTGTGGGATTCGAATCTATGACCTCTGTTCAGTAACTGCGACGATCACATCTTTTTTAATCTAATCCCCATGATCTTCATATATCCACATTTATTTGTATTTAAATCCACACAAACCGTGCGAAACACAACATGTTTTTTTTCGTAGGAAATGGAAGGTCTATTAGCTTTTGCATGCAATAGCGTACTGATTTTATGTGATATTTATCATTACAACTCTGAACACCTACAAGGCAAACCTGACAGGCATTAAGTTGAGGTCAGCTGAATGTGCATGATTTAGTTGACTAGGAACCGAGACAGTAAGCCCAATTGAACTGATTGAGATCACTGGAAAGTGAGCTAGTTAGAGTGAGACTTTTGTTTACCTTCGGCTTGTAGCGATCAGTTACACTAGAAACAGTTTTACATGAAAGCTGAGCATAGAGGATATTAAGAACACTGAACATCTCAAGACAGACGAATCATCGTTCTTAGATCGTAGCTCGAAGTTTTCTGAATTCAGAGTACGGCGCATTTGTGGAATCAGAACTAGACGGCAATTCTTCGAACTGTTTCAGGGTGATACAAAAGGTCCACTTGCGGATTTGGATTTAAATATCTTTATATCGTGACAAGAACGGGAAAACCACTCCTTGAAACAAGGTCAGTTACCATCTAGAAACAACTTATTTTTCTCACGGACCGAATCAGAATTCGAATTTGGTATTTTTGGAACAATGTGTTGCCATCTTTCTCGCACTATCCACAGCTTTCATTCGTTCTTTTCTTCCACAAAATTTTATAGATTTATTTTGGCTTAAATTCAAACACCGAAGGTATAATTAAAAGTAACAGTTTAAGTGCAAGTGCAAGCACCTTCGGAGCGTTTCCTTGGCAACAGATAAGTGGAAGACAAGTGCAATCGAACAGCGTTATCCTCTTCGACGATTAAAATTATAGGCAACATCCTACCCCATAGAAACTAAAAATTTATTGCATTTTAATTATTTTTTTAGTTGACGATTTGACAAGCGTTAAATATGAATTTAAAGCACCCTATTTGGTCAGGTACCACAAAAGGCTCTAAAAATGAAAATTCAGGCCTTGGATTAGCAACTATGATGAAACCAAAGAATCTGTAAGCATATTTATTAAGAGTTCTCTTGACTGTACGAAATTGAAACGAAAATTCATGATCAGTTTTCATTCATCTCAAGATATTTGAAAAAAGTACATTCTTAAGGTGAAAAAAAAAAAAACGGCAATAGTAACAAATTCAACTTTAGTAGGACTCAACTTTAGTTAGGACTCCCTATTTACACTTTGTTTAAAAAATTAAGACGATTAAGACAGGAATTTGGACTTCCAACTTACATTCTTTTATGTAGTACATAACAATATTTGCGTGAGA
Source organism: Pachyseris speciosa (assembly GCA_016490735.1). Lineage (NCBI taxonomy): Eukaryota > Metazoa > Cnidaria > Anthozoa > Scleractinia > Pachyseridae > Pachyseris > Pachyseris speciosa. The sequence continues at coordinate 230,879 of JAEMWC010000991.1, read as the reverse complement.
TCATTATGGTCGTTTACAATGGTGAGCCGAAGACGAGCCATGGTGACGCTCATACAGATCTCACGCGAATATTTTATCTTACTTGTGAAATGAAACAATAGATTGTGGTTACTATACTAATTAGCTGAACAGGACCCTGTATCAAACGTTAATGCAGCGGTTGATATGTACTGGGGTTTACAGAGGTATACATTTGACTCTAAGGCCCCGCTGTATGGAGAAAAGTTGTCCAGGGTAGAGCCAACTTTTCCTACATTTCCTTACAAAACTTGGGGAACCGTTTACATTAGAAAAAAAAAGATGACTCTACTAGAAGGGTGACCCTCCTAGCCGGGTCACCCTCTTTCGATGGAAGGGTCACCTTCCTAGCCGAGACAACTTTTCTCCATATAAACACTTTGGCTCGTCGGGTCAACTCGGTCAAGGTGAGACAATCAGAGCATGCGCGAGTGCTGCTGGCTCGGGCAAAAGGGTCAACTTTTTCTCATATAAACGCTCGCTAAAGTTGACTCGGCTGAGAGGGTGACCCTCTTACCCGGGACAACTTTTCTCCATACAAACGGGGCCTAATACTACCTGTAGATTGGTCATAAGTCTTATGAATTATTAATGAATTTTACAAATATATTTCTCAAACTCATTAATAATTCATAAAGAGAACCAGCCAATAAATGAAGCCCATTCATATCAGGTGGATAAATCGTGATACCCAGTGAAACAACAGATCAAGATCTTTAGGGTTTTGATTTTAGTTCAAAACCGTGTTTGATCTCAGATCAAACACTTGCATTTTTAATGAGATTTTTAAATCAATCATAAACTGGAAACTACGTTGACAACAATTTCTAAAATACAGATAGAGTTTGATACCACCGAAATATTCCATAACGGTCTTGAGCAGTCATTTCTCTCCTGACGTCCTTCTCCTCTTTCATAGCAAATTTTCAAAGTTAACAATTCAAAGTGAATTCAAAATTCTTCTTTAATACCTGAGTCGAGAGCTTCGCATCCTTGTGTAAATAGTAGTCTCTAAACAGGCCTACTGGCTCTATAACAGAAACTTTTGAATACCCGAGTAATTCGCCATTCCTTAAAATAGTTTAAGCCTACTGGCTTTTATGCTTCGTCGACGGGCGATAGCTTTCTTGACCAAATTCTCTTCTTCGTCGACCGTATTCGACTCGCCAAAATTTGCGTTCCCTCTTCCCTCGTGGTCGGACGTTAATGAATCATGCATGCAAACATGTTCTTGTGGAAAAGGACAAAACTCTAACACCGAATAATTCTGTATTCTTTCATTTGAGAAGTCATATCAAAAACTCGTGCTTCGTGTTTCATCAGAAGTTCCAAACACATCGGAACAATAAAAGCACTCCGCCTTGGGTGCCGTGCTTTCATCTGTTTCTTGGTGTTTTGAACCTCTGATGAAAGACTCGATCTCGTTTTTTATATATTACATAAAGATGATGAAGCAAAAAAGGAATTGGCATTTTCTACTTGAGGCAAAAAGGCTCTGCCTCATTATAAAGCGAGTGAGTCCACCGAGTGTTTTTTGAGGTAAAAAAAAAAAATGACTTAAAATCTTAAATGACTAGAAGGATCAATTACTGAACCCCAACCATTTTAAGATACCTGACTCTGATTCTTTATTGTTTTTGTTATATTTATCAGCAAACCGCCGCGTAACAAAGTCATCAGCCTAAGGAAAATCATCTGCATTATAGTTAAAGATTCCGCAAAATTTGATAGCGAGCCATTGCAGATGTCATATCGTTGACTCAAAGTAGTAAGAACTTCAACATACAGAATGCTGGTTGCGATAACTAGTCCTGTTTCAAAATTGGGAAAATACTAGCATTTTCTTCATCTTCCATTTCTATTTTCCAAGACGCACTGAAACATGCAGTACCTGGTAGATATAAGTATAAGATGTGAGTTCCCTCTGGCGAAACCTGCTTAAATTATGTGGTTTGCCAGTTAGTGGGATTTTTCAACGACCATTACATCTGCTCCACGTTTGCATGGCATGTCAACTACGTGTACTGGCTGTCACACTAGTGCGATTTTAAAACATTCTTTAAATAAAGGCTATTTCGCTATAACATATGAAATTGTATTTCGTGCAAGAAGCGTCAGATTCAAGACTTTATTATGAAACAAGTTATGAAACCTGATGATGATTTACTCGAACGATTTTACCGCGAATACCGCAAACTGAAACAATTTGTCATAAACTGGAGTGGCACGTGTTTAGGACATAGAGTAATTTTAATTACCACAAGGACGCTGAGTGTATTCAGATTACCAAAATGTGCCATGTGCTTTGCGAAATTAAAATAAGAAGTACGAGAACACAGTCACCTTGCGAATGTAACTGAACAACAGAAACGAAATTTTTTCAAGTCATACACACTGCGCCATAATTCACGGTAAGAGTTCGTGATATTAAGTAATGGCATATATTTTGAATGTCAGTCTTTGCAGCACGTAGATGCACAGTTGTTTTGTTTGTTTATTTGTCCATTATATCATTTTTTTACATAAAGTGATATATATGTATATCTGCTACAAAATAATATATGATGGCAGGAGATCTTAGCAAGCTCCCTCTACCGAGCTTTTCAAAGAAGAACCCCACAGAACAGAACGTAGCTAAAAACAGTGCGGATTCAGGATAAAGCGCGAACGTATTTGTTTAGCCGAGCGCGGAGCGCGAAGGAGAGGGAGAGAAGCGTTTCGCTCCCCTGTCGCCTGTCGCCCGATCCGCGTATTTTTGGTCGTGCTTCTATGCAGGGTAAGAAGAACGTGAACTGCCTTTCGAAGGGCCATCCCGTGACGAAATAATCACTTTGCTTCCAAAGGGATTTCTTGTTTTTCCCCTCGGTTGGTTGTCATGTGTTGTTTTACGCTTCGATTTTGTTTGCTCAGTTGAGGACAGGAGACAAAGAAGAAATAAGACCTCTGGAACCACGCTAACAAACCGCATTTTACATGTGGCAAAACCAACTGACTGAAGTGAAATCAGTCTCCCGACCGCCTGGAGTGCAGAGCTCCACTAAGCAAACAATGAAATTAAAAAGTGCTCCCTAGCTAGTTGGTGTACTTATTTAAGAAGAACAGAGTATTTAGATTTACAGAAGATTGTTGTTAATACTAAATGAGACAATAGTTAACGATTTTTTATGGTCTCTGTTTCTGCCAGAGTTGAAACTCTGGACAGGTATGATGTATTGCCATCAAATCACCTTATCCGTGTTGTGGTTACATCTGATCCAAAGTCTCATTGCGAAAGGAGGTACGTAAAAACGCGATAACGCGATAAGGAGTTTTCTTTTTCGTTGTTTGTTTTATTGTTTGTTTGTTTCTTCCTTTACTTTCCGTCTTGTTGTTTTTCTTTCTTTCTCTTTTTTTTCTTTTCCTGTTTTCTTTCTATTTTATCCTTCTTCCTTCGTTTTTTCTACCTCCCTTTCTTTTCTCCCTTATTAGCTGTAATTTTTAATTTAGCAATATCAATCGGATAAGTTAAAAGGATGCCCTATTACATTTTGACATATTTCTGGCATATTTCGTATGTCTCATCTCCTGCCTCGGTTGACAAGAACATTTTTAAAGTAAATAAGCTACTGGACCGGCCTTACTGTATTTTCCTGTTTATTTATTTAAAATTTTTTTTTTTTTTTCAAAACAAAACGATGTTTCACCATGTATTTCACCATACGTTTCAAAGTGTATTTAGTCAGCGTCAATGACGGTCACTTTATCTTTCAGCTAAAAACACCCATTGCAGTGATGGTGCGGAGGTTGTTTTCTTGCTTGACATTTCAGACTTATCTCCGTTTCACTTCGGTCTTGAACAAGAATTCGTGAAAAATACCATGAGAAAACTCGCCAATAAATCGAAAGAGTTCAATGCTGCAATAGTGCTGTACAACCACCAGGCGAAAGTAGAGCTGAACTTCACCCAAACGTTTGATTTGAATCACTTCCTTGATGTCTTGAGCAACCTATCATTAGAAGAGTGTAAGACTCCCAAACCAAGACTAGACATTGCTTTGCAAGTAACATCGGATAGTGTTTTTGCGTCGCAAGACAGAATCACTCCGAAGATTGCAGTTGCCCTTACTCAAGGAACACCACTGCCTCTGACGAACGTTTCTGAATCTCTCAAGGGAAAAGGTGTTCGTCTTCTAATTATTGGTATTGGAAATAACCTTTATCAGCAGGAGTTAATCAGCATAACGGAGAAAAGAGATGATATTACTCTGGTCGATGGGTTTTCATCTCTTGGCGAGTTTGAAGATGATTTGGTGGCTAAAATTTGTTCAGCTGTTGGTAAGGCTACTGGCTTATAAAATACAACAACTTAAGCCTTAAACATTCAATTTACCCTTGTATCAATATTCACCGATGCGCGGATGATAACTTGTTAGATGTACCAAAACGTAACAAAATTGCTATCTACATCCGGGAATAACCCCCCACTGAAGGATGAAAGAGGCCGTTATAATAGCCTCCTTCGCAGCCGTTGTTTGTGCCGATCCTATTCTCCCTTCCCACCAACGTCTGCTTAACCGAGCCGGACATTCCATTCCCACTGTGTCTGAGTATCCAATCAGGAGGGAGAATAGAAGCGACACAAAACACGGCTGCGAATGAGGTTACGGGAACTCAACCACCGAAATTTGAAAGCCACGATGTGATTGACCAGTTCCAGTGAATGGAATGTCTGGCTCGGTTCAGCAGACGTTGGGGGTGGGTGGGGGGGGGGGGGGATAGCACCGACACAAACAACGGCTGCGAAGGAGGCTACCCTTATGAGGGTACTTCACAAGTTAATGTGAGCTGGTAAGCCGAAGCCACTCTAAGGGCACTAAGGCCACAAGGTAGGGGGTACTACCCTTTAAATCTACTAAAGCAAAGATTGAGCCCAAGCATTAGCAGCCATGGACAGCTGTTTCGGCCTTTTTAGGCCTCTTCAGAATGGCATAGCTAACGCTCAGGCTCAAGTACCCACATATCAATAAAACAAGCAATGAAAACGTAAAGCTTGTGGGATGTGGCTGGAGTGACAAGGATACTTCACAAATTACCCCTTAAATCTACCAAAGCAAAGATTGAGCCCAAGCATTAACAGCCATGGGCAGCTGTTTTTGTTTTGTTTTGTTGTTTCTTTTGATAAAATTTATTTACACAATGGCGAAAGGGTCGTTGATAAAAAGAACAAATACAATACAATATGACGACGAATGCAAAAAGAAAAGCACTAATTACAAAAGATCAAGTCAGTCAAAATGACAATTGCATAAACTAGTACACCAATTAAAGCAAACGAGGATATTATCACTAATTAATGGACATCACTAATTAAAGGTACAGAAATCATACATGTTAAAGAAAAATTGCAGAAACCCTGAGAGAAATAGGAGGATTACAACCTACAAATTAAAGACAATCTCGTTATCTGCATTGACAGAGCAAATAATATTATTAGTGGACCAAAAAGACCTAACTCTATCAAAATGCATCACAGCGGATACGCAATCTGACATCTTTAATAATCATGTCAAAGATGGCGCGAGAATCTAAAATGTTATTTCGGAAAATCGCTAGGTTTCGGTTCCGCCAAACAAAAAACAAGATCGACGCAACTAAATAGTGAAAGATAGGAAAGTAGGGGAAGAATGAGCATCAGAAAGAGGAAAGAGAACAGAAGAAAAGGATAACACAAAAGGAGAGCCCCGAAGACGAGAAAGAAAGGGAGCAAAATAATTCCAGACCCGGATCACTCTAGGACAGGAAATAAAACAGTGCTCAGAAGTTTCCTTGCGCGAGCACGCTGCACAACAATCAGAACTAATATAACCCCAGGATTTAAGAATGGACCTGACACGAACTGCATTCTGCAAGAGAAGCCATAAGACATCATTTTTGCGATTTTCAATTAACTTAAGGCGCGATTTGCGCCAAGCCGAGGTCCACCGCTCTATGGGACGGTCCACAACAGACCCCCACAAGCCGGCACACCTAGGCGCAGCACGTGGGACATCAAATAAAAGCAAATAAATCTCCTTACAAGAAAGATCATCAGGTAGCGCACCATACTTATCAAATAGTTGCTGGAAAATGTTTATACATCTATGGTAAAAAAGAGAAGGCACCGAAGAAGACGGAACCAGATTCGAAGCAAAACCAAATCGCGCGTCAAGTCTTGCTAGGCGATTCCCGATAAAATAACGGGTCAGATAATGCCATTTGTGGCCACCAAAATTATCGCGCAGACTGCAAAAACAAGACAGACGAAGACTAACACATTTATAACGAAAGTCAACAACGTTTAAGCCACCAAGTTTGACAGGCGCGCAGCAACGCTGCCAACTGACGCTCTCCGCTTTTCCTTTACACACATAAGACCATACGAGATGATGAAAGCGATCACAAACCCAATTGGCAGGCGCGATGATTTTGGCCACGTGCCAAAACCGGCTAGCGCCCAGTACATTAACAATCATTGCAAGGCCTGAAGAAGACAGCTCTCTCTGTTTCCATAAATTAAGAACGGTTTCAAGTTTGTCAAGCTTCGATTTCCAGTTATCCGACTCGAAAGATACTAGGCCAGTTGAAAAATAAACCCCTAAAATTTTCATTTTGGATACCCAATTTAAGCCGAAGGGAGAGGCACCATTCGTTCTCCACCGCCCAAGCCACATAGCCTCTGATTTGGAGGAGTTGAGCTTGGCGCCTGAGCCTAGTTCATACTTGTGTACAACACGCAAAAGATGACAGAGAGAAAGCTCGCTTTTTAACAAAATTAGTGGCATCATCGGCGTACTGGGAGATTTTAAATTGAAGATCCCCAGCCCCGGGAAGCCCGAAGCCATCAATTTGCTTACATTTTCATATCTGAGTTGACAAAACCTCCGATACTAAGATATAGAGAAGGGGAAACGGGGGACAACCCTGCCTCACTCCCCTCTCAAGGAAAACGGCGTTAGTGAGATTGCCATTACAGATAATACGTGAAAAGACATCATTATAAAAGAGACGCACCCAGCGACAAAAAGAAGGACCAAAAGCAAATTTAGAAAGAGTGCGCATAAGAAAATCATGGTCAACGCGATCAAAAGCTTTTCCCTGGTCTAAGGTAACAAGGATGCCAGTTTCATCAGTTTTGTCAATCATATCGAGTGTATCACGGATTAACTGTAGGTTAGAAAAAATCGATCTTCCCACTACGCCGCACGTTCGATCGTGATGAACAATAGAACTCATCACCGGTTTTAAGGTGGTTCGAAGTAGTTTTATGGCGCCGCAAGCTGGGTTCTAATCTCGCGCAACCCACGAATCCATATAAGAGATGTAAACAATATGGCGACTGTGATGTATTTTCGCCTCCTTTTTGGGCGCCGCTGCAGAGCTCGTGGGAGAGATTGTAATGGCATGCTTCCATCTATTTCGAATTCTTGTACGTTGGCTACTTCCTTTCTGCATGTCTGTGCTTTGTTGTCACTGAACTCGCATCGTTCGAGATAAATCTTACGATCGTTCTAGCTTTTTTTAGTAGAGTTCTGTAAGGATTTCTAGGGCTAGGAGGTGTTGTTTATTCAATTGTTTGGGACAGCCTTCGTGCAAAATGTGCCGGAGAGAAAACGTGCTGTAAAAGTAAAAACAAAACAAAACAAAACAAACAAAAAAAAAGAGTTCAACGGGAAAACACCTAAAACGCCGCCCTTGAAAATCGATAGTGGTGAAGTACATGACACGGCTGGTCGCTTTTCGTCGTTTGACAAAATTCAAAAGCAAAGAGAAGAAAAACGCTCGAGCGGTTAGTTTTCTGAAAGGAAATACGGTGAAAAGAAATCTTCAATTTGATGGGGACGAGGGAAGAGAAGACGAAGGACAGCCCAAAGGAAGAACGCGAACTGTTTCGGTGAGATATTTGTTTTGTTTGCCTTTCAATTTGTAACGTAAGACTGGTCACGCGGGTTAGCAATTGAATGAAACCACTATTCAGTGGTTAGCTTGTGGCACATGAAGCTTTGAAAGATGCAAGTTCTTGCACTTCGTCGTGTACCTTTTCAATCATCTTTCAAGGTAACAGTCGCTGACATCGTCAACAACAGCAATATCAAATCCACGTCCTTCGCTTACGAAGACATGCAGTTTCTCGATGAACACTTCGACAGCATGCAAACTTTCAAAGACAAGCTCTATTCACAAAGATGTCTCAAACACATATTGGTCCAGGACAAATGTAGAATCACCCAATTGTAAGTTGTTTTACAATCTTGTAACACAAAACATCACATGTACAAAACTCTGCTAAACTGCGCAATCAACAAGCCCAATCTCGCGCGGCCTCGCGCGTGCAGTTGATGCACATGCGCAAATGCTGATTTTGTCGTGTCGAAATTTTTGAATGTTTATGACTTTAACCGCTTATATTTTCGCTTCCGCTCAGAAGATTTTTTTCATTTTTTCGGTGACAACTAGGATCAATTGGCCGTGTACATATTCCCATTTCAAAAAAATTCTGTAGGTAGGAAAAAATTAGAAGAGGAATAGTCAGAAAGAAGATTTTTTCTTAAGCCGCCCTACAGATTTTTTTTACAACTGAAATATGTTGAAGATCATTTCTGGTAACATATAATATAGCAGTTTGAGAAAATTTCACCGACCATATTTTTAGATTTTGGAGGCTTGACAGAATGCGTCATATGGTTGCTATGGTAACGGGTTTTCTGAAGTAAATATAATATGATGAATCTGTGATGTTTCTTTAATTTCTGTGGCAAATTTCAAATTGGTACGATGAACCAAACAGTATTTACAAAGGAATTTGTAGAACGTGTCTCGGGAAAACGAAAACTATTTCGAACCACCTTAAACGCTCTGTGATTACCTTGGATGCCAGTTTATAATCTGTGTTTAGGAGAGATATTAGACGCCAATTTTTCGGCAATCGCCTATCATCCTATTTGTACATCAAGCGCAAGAGGCCCTCACGCTGGCTGTCAGTTAGGACCCCCAAACGATAATTTTCGTTAAGAACTAAAACGAGAACGTCGCCCAAATCATCCCAGAAAAACAGATAAAATTCAGGCGGAAGACCATCAGACCCAGGCGATTTACCAGTCCGAATGCCTTTCAGGGCAAAAAAAAAACCTCATCTTTCGTTATTTCACCCTTACAGCTTTCGCGTTCCAAATCCGTTAATGAAAATTCAAGGTCGTCAATTATTTCAGTTTGAATCTGTACGTCAAGGTCATCTTTGGTGAAAAGATTTTTATAAAAGTCGACAAGAATAGACTCAACATCAGACTGTGACGTTTTCTCCACACCATTTGAATCGAGGAGGCAATCAAACGAATTCTTCTCAGCTCGCTTTTGCTCGAGCCGAAAGAAATACCGAGTAGGTTTCTCACCTTCTTCGATCCAGGCACGTGAGCGAATTTTCGCGCCCTTTGCCTCCCTTAATAGGAGGGACGAGAGGGCAGTTTCGAGGTCTCTTATTTCCGAAGACTTAGAATGGTCACCTTGTGAAAAGGCATGCTTGGCCCAGCTTAAACGTTTAGTCAAGCGATGACGTTCGAAATTGGCAATTTTACGCTTACGATAAGAAAAGCCAATGCATGCGTTGCGGATAACAAGTTTTAAACTATCCCACCATTTCCCCAGCGAATAGAAATCAGCAATACGACCCTTGTGACTATTAATGAGCGCTGACAATTCACGCTTAAAGTCTACATCAGACAAAAGAGCAGTGTTAAATTTCCAAATACTGTTTCGAGGACCAGGACGATTATCAAGAGACAGATTTAAAACAACAAAATCATGGTCCGAATATGGACACGTTAAAACTTTGTTTAAGCAAACGTATTTCACTAAACTTTGAGAAACCAAAAAACGATCAAAGCGCGATGCCTGAGAACTGTTAGCCCAAGTAAAAGAAATTCCACGAGGATTTTGTTTACGCCAAATGTCAACAAGTAAGCAATCAGACATGAAATTACGAAGAATACGTTTATCAGGCAGGCGATTTTCAGAGCAATGTAAGCTATCAAGAACTTATCAATACAATTAAAATCGTCAGCGATCAAACGAACAGGAGAAAGAAAATAGGAATGTAATCGTTCGAAGAAGGCCCTGCGCTCAGAAACGGTATTTGGAGCGTAAATGTTTACAATATTAAATTTGTCTGACCCCTTAAGCACCAATGCACTAATAACTCTGCCATCAGAATCAAAAACATATCGAGAAATCTTGTGGCCTGGAATCTAGGAGAGACAACCAAGCCAACACCGGCCGACCGGCCACTCCCAAAAGACCAGGGACAATCACCAGACCATTTCCGCGCAATTTTATCAGCTTGTAATTTGCAAGAGACATGAGTCTCCTGTAATAAGACAATATCAGAATCCACCTGAGACAATTCGTGTAAGGCTAGATCACATCTAGCGGGGGTAATTAACCCCGAGCATTTAAAGTGGCAACTTTTAGCATTGGCGCTAATGGCGACTCCTCCTCCTCCTTCGTAATCTTACCCACTCAGACGCATAATCAGAGTCAGATCCAGATTTATTGCTGTGATCTCGCTCACGGGTTCTTGATCTATGACGGTCATCATCCCTATCGTAATCTCGCTCGCGACGGCGATCGCGATCCCGATCGCGGTCCCGTGTCGAAGCACGGTCGTAGTCACGGTCCCGATGACCATCGCGTTCACGATCATACTCACGGGACTCGCGAACCCGCTCACTGTCCAACGATGCATCAGCATTTCTTCGAGAGTTTCTTTTACGATCTTCCTTCTGATCATCCTTCCTCTTTTCTTACCGCTTCCTCCTTTCCTCTTGCTTCCCTTCCTCTCTCTTCCTCTTCCTCTCACTGTCCTCGGGTACTACCGTCGCACTATTTATCTTAGGGGAAGGTCGCTGAGTCTTTTTACCACTGGACTTCTGTTGAGTAAATGCCCTATCCGACGCCGCCCCCGCAGCGCGAATACCCTCGACTTGTTCCGGCGAACGCGAGGCCACACTCGCGTACGAGGGCGACGCGGCCGGCTGGGAAATTACGGTCGGCGGGGAAGTTACGGTCTTCGCAAGGCTGTACGTCAATGTTTGCACTGTACAACAAGAATGGACAATCCAGGGCGGGATGCTCATTCGAACGGCAAATACAACACCGAAGAGACTCCTCGCAATCTTCCATGCGGTGTCCAGGTTTCTCACAATTGAAACAACGAACAGAGGAACAACTCGCGGCCAAATGATCAGAGTCCCCGCAACGTCGACAGGTCTTCGGTTGACCTGGATACCAGATACTAATGAACTCGCCTGCAATAAAAACAGTGGACGGGATGTCCATCTGAAGGCGCATTCGAGCATTACGAATCCCATTAAAAATAGAGGACGCAACTCTATTTCGACGAAACGAAAAGAATCTTTCCGTACGCGGAAAGCCGCCCAATTAAAATTGTATCCGGCAATTCGGTCGGAGCTTCGAAAAATTTGATAAGCACCACTTTCCTTTCACAATCCCCCAAGAAAACTTGGAACCACTGATCCAAACTTCTTGAAGGCCGAGGGCAACATTCTTAGCGTCACTTGATTCAAGGGACACAATCCACGTGTTGTTTGAAGTGCGGCGCTGTATTGAATTAATAGTGTCAATGTCCAGGTCCGCTTTATCAAGCCCTTCTAGAATGTCCTGGCTAGAACAGAGTGTGTCTATTGTGAAGTACACAGATAACTCCTTCTTCAGACGTACACCATTTTTTCCAAACGACCATGTGTTGCCAGGGACTTTAGTAAAACGAGCCCCGCTCGCATATAAATCCTGTAATACACTCGGTGCAGGAACGAAATCTTCTCGTTCCTCTGCCTCTGGGGACTTGTACCCCTGGGAAGTATAAGACTGGCGTTTCGGCGACAACATCACCATCCGCATTCTCATCCGGTAGATTGTCATCACCTTGTGAAGATGTTTGTCCTTTTTTCATGCTTTTGTCATGCACTTATCCCAACTTGTTAGGCCTCATCAGCATGCATAGATAGTGCTCAGGCTCAAGTACCCACATATCAATAAATGAAGCAATGAAAACGTAAAGCTTGTGGGATGTGGCTGGAGTGACAAGGATACTTCACAAATTTAATGTGATCAAGTAGTGCCCTTAGAGTGGCTTCAGCTTACTTGATCACATTAATTTGTGAAGTATCCTTGTCACTCCAGCCACATCCCACAAGCTTTACGTTTCATTACCCTTACGAGGGATCCACAATGATCTTTTATTGACAAACAGCTGCCCATTCACATCTAATTCTGACCCCAGATGATATTAAAACCATCGACAAGAATAGGCAGTAACTTGTTCGTATCATGTGCATAGCAAGGGATTCCCCCGCCCCCTTCCACCTTTTTCACTACACACCCTTCTCCCCTCCTCACATTTTTTTTATGCCAACATATCACAACTGAAACATCACTACTGTCTTTGTAGTATACGTTTACTCACACTCACAGTAATACCTCCTAACTGTGTCAGATATGCTTTTTAACTTCATTCTGTTTCCTTGAGCTATTAATAAGAATGTAGAAATGGGTGAGGCCATAACATTCCTTTTGGTCTTCTCAAGAGAATCCTTGGGTTTGGTTCAATGAGGATCGCGTTTCTCAGTTTGTTGGTGAAAGACACATTCTTATTTGCTATGTGGACGGGTCGCCTCCTCCAGATGTCAAATGGCTGAAGGACGGCAAAGAGATAAAACTCAGAAAAACTGGGGCAAGAGACAACCGAAGAAACGGGAACAAAACTCATGAGCTTATATATGACGTCGAACTTGAACACGGCGGAATCTACACTTGTGAAGCAAGAAACAGATACTTTGTTAGGAGGCGAAACATCTCTGTCACGGCTTCTTGTGAGTTGTGGAACTTGAACTTTACTCAATGGACTAATCAGAGTGTCAACCTTTTCAGAAAAATATATGTTTTAAGCCCCAATCATTTTTCTATCAATAGCACTGAGCCAGAAGACTTGGAAGAAAACCATTTGGGCGGTTATTTACCTTTACCCTCGTGCACAGACATTAAAACTAACGTAGTGCTAGTTAAAAAAAAAAAAAAAAAAAAAGAATAAACAATTTTCCGACATATTAACAATTAAGTATAGATAGACATCGTTTTTTAACCAAACATTTCAAGAATAAAATTCATATTGAAAGCTTTTCCCTTAACGGATCGTTTATTTGTGAAGAGGACAAATTTACTCTAAGATTTTAATAATTTGTTGTACTTTGCATTTTAGGTCCTCCACCACTTCCTATAATAAATGCAAGCATTGAATACGTTCCACCAGCGTACCTGAAATCAAGGCCAATCGGTAAATCGTTCTCATAATACCTTTTTTTTTCTTCTTTCTGGTCGACCATTCGAGCACTACAAAAACGAAAAGAAAATTTGTACTTCAATATCTTATCTGTTTCGATCCCATATCGCCTAACTTTCTTACTACGAAGACAACGAAAGCTGACTTGGATTTACAGCAATAAAAACACTTTAGTTTGGCTCTCATAACGGTGGAAATCGTATCCCCGAGGAATAACATTTCAAAATTCCCCGGGGCGCGAGCATGCTCCCAGATCCTCTACATTCTTCTGCCTTCGGTGATCGGAACCCCCTCTCTATAAATCCAAGATCAGCCCCAACAGTGGCGTCGCCATAATTAACATAGAAAGGATATATGACAATAAGATGGGGTAAAATGACATGTAAAGGATCATTAACATTTGGGGGGTGGAGAAATAATCACTCCTCGTTCCTCTTCTAGGCTTAATTGAGCGAATCTCATCTCTTTTTGTGTTTTCAACTTTTGAAATGTTTTCCTGGGGTTTTCCTCAGCTAATTTCCTCCACCCTTGTATTATTGGGGAGTCCAGCAACATTATAAGTATTTTCACAGAAGCGTACCGGCTGAATCGCCATTGTAGACGCTGGTAACATGCTGGAGCCTTGCCAAGGAGACAGGTGTCTGTTTCTCCAAAGGCTGAGCTCAGAAAGTACAGCAACAAACTATATTGTGCGCAATTCTGAAACGGATAATTTTGTGGCGGATCATGACTGATTGCAGATGTCTTTTATTTTTAGGTCCTCCATCGTCATCAGCAACAAACACCACTGCAGCTCCTCAAAATATATCGTCTTCGACTCCCAGATGGCAACCAATAGGTAAATTGTTTTCACTGTAACTTAAGCACCTACTTAATAGTGAATATAACTCATTGTTGCGTAGTGAATATATTCGTCTTACATCATGCTTGCACCTTTAATGTTCTTCATCATTACCACTTGAGTCTTCAAACTTGAGCACGGAACAAAGGAACTACCAAACAAACAAACAAACGTAATTTAAGCTATTAAGGTGGCTCAAAATGGTTTTGTTATTTTTAAACACCAATTCTTTGATGGATCGATACTCCCACAATTTTTTTGCTTGATTTCTTGGACATGGTACCAAAAAATTTCCCTATTATTTTTCATCAATTTGCGATCATTTTTTTTTTACATATAAGGTTACCATAGCAACAGTACAGCCGCTCAAAACCACCCTAAATTTTGGCTTTATGTCTCTATAACTCAAAAACGAGTCCGGTGACCCCCGTTTTTTATTACTGAATTGCAATTAGAACAATTGATTGCAAATTGTTGAGAAATAATTGCGAAATCTTTTGATACCATGTTCAAGAAAACAAACAAAACATTGTGGGAGTATCCCTCCATCAAAGAGTTATTGGTGTTTAAAAATAACTAAACCAATTTGAGCCACCTTAATATAGGTGTTTAAAAATTCAGAATTTCGTTTTATTTTTTTTAATTTAGGACCACCGTCTATGCCATCTACAAATTCAAAGCAAAAGCCAATAGGTAATTAATCACTTTTAAGGTTCTTGTTCAATACCACTTGAGACATATAGGTGTTTCACAATTCTGAATTTCTTTTGCCTTTTATTTTTATTAAGACCCCGTCTTTGTCACCTACAAATTCAAAGCCAAAGACCATAGGTAATTACTAGGTAACAACAAAAACAACAACAACAACAACGGTACAGTTTACATATTTAATGTTGTTGTTGTTTTGGCTATCCTTGTTCCCCTTACCGACGAACTGGATGCTCGGTGATTTTCCAGGCAAAACTTGCAAACGAACAATTCCGCAAATATCTAGAAAATCGGCAAAAAATTTGTTCAGTTAATGCTTGTGTCATTTCACTCATGCCAGGTCCACCATCGCCACCTTCTGCAAGTTCGAAATCAAAACCTTCGAAATCAAAACCAACAGGTAACAGGTTACATATCCTAGCTTTCTTTAATGTGTTTTTGATTCCACTTAGACATTTCAGTTATCGTTTTCTCTGTTTAGCGCAATTTCTATTCCCACTCTCCGTTTTCATAATGCATTCTCATAACTTTTAAATCCTTCTCAGTCGTCGGGAAGTTATCGTCCAACATGTGGCCAAGGGAAACTAATTTCTGGAAATTGTGATAACGTTCAATTACTAAGGCCTTTTGTTTGTTTATTTCTCACATTTTTATTTCGTTCTATTGTTACACAGACCATAAGGGCACAAAAAGCATGCATCCTCAGATGTGTGCGGTTATAAATCAGCTGAGATTGTATATTCTAAGCTAAGCAATGAAATGGGAAAGGCATTAAGTTCATTACATCATAAGCGTCGGGTCGACTACTTCCACCAGTCAACAACGTTACTACAACGTTAATACAACGTTAGTCTGAATCTAAATAATTAATACCTCCATTGTATATTTTAGATCCACCAATTGTAACTGGAGCTCCAGAGCATTGGAACGGAGAAAATGTTACTTTAAAATGCAAAGCAAACAACCTTGACTATCATCAAGCGAACTTGTATCACTGGAGGTGGGAGTTAAAAGGGGACACGATGAAAGAAAATCGACGCCATAGCATAATTATTGAATTTGATCGTCCAAATTCCTGCAACCTGTCGGATGGAGTGACCTTTCTCCATGTTCTTAATGTTTCATATCGAGATCTTGGACAATACAGATGCACACTACAGAAAAGGAACCTAACTCTGGGACAAGATGACGTTGTTTTACCAATGATGAGTAAGATGACTTCTGATTGTAACTAGCCAATAAAAAAAATATCGTTCGAATTACTGCCTACAATCTTCGTAGCCAATAGCATAACGGCTTAACTGACAGACGGCCAGTAACATATTAGGAAATTTTGCCCAACATTATTGGATGTTATTATTGGACTGATATTCCTATTTATATTCGCCAAAAACCAAAAAAAAACAACTATTTAAAAGAGCTCTCTTATTCTCTGAGCTCTTTCAGTATTATTTTGCTCAGTATTAATTACTGCCAAGCGCCCATTTAACCCTTTGCTGACGGGTTTACCAAATATCGTTCCAAATGGAGCGATGATTTGAAAATCTACAACTTTCTCAAATCCCTTACTGTGGTTGAAATAAACCTTTTGTTTTGCCAAATTATTAGTTGTTTAGACTTAATCACTCCGTAAACTGACCAAACCTCCCAATTTTCATGGAATATGAGCATTTATTTTGTTGCAAAACTAAAAAACGTCCTCGGACAGTACAGAAAATACACTGCTTTGTCTTGAAGTTTCTAATACAAAAATTCCTCTTGAAGCGAAAAGTCTACATTTGCAGCAAACTTCGTCTCCACGTCTTGCAATTCGTTCCACTTTTTCCTGCTCACTTCTTTAGCGCGACGTGGTTAACGCTATTTGATTTCAGCTGCTCTCACTGTCTGTAATTTTTACGTTTGTGACCCAAAGGAATTCTGGGATATCCTTACCTAACAGCAGCATGAACTCCGCCAATTTCCATTTCACATATTTTTCAGAACCGTGTCGAGCCACCCAGTCCTGCTGACAAAATATTGCACCGATTGCACTATTTACAAGTCAAAACTCGCCAAAATTGCCATGCCAGGTACCGGAATCCACTCACAAAACGGCTAAAGACACAACTTCACTCCGTGAAATGCCATCACTCGCTCGAAGACGTTGAGCGGCTCACTTCGTGTGAAATTACTTCACACCTCCGTTTTCTTTCAAAGGATTGCCTCTACCCATGAACCCAGCTTTATGACGCCAGGCTGGGGACTTCTGAGATGAAAAATGGCTCGGGAAACACACTTATAAATCAAATACCTACCGAATTGTTAGCTGCAGTTGATCGCTTAAAACAAGCGACAGCTGGCGTGACATGCGTGACAGGAAAAATAAGAGCCATCGGTCTTCTGGACCAGCAAAATCTCCGTGGTAATCCCTTATATGAGATAACTAGACCGATTTGACCTCCTACCCTCCGGAAATTGCAAAAAAGACGTACAAAACGTCCGTAGTCAAAGGGTTAAAACTTTTCTCCTTCTTTTTTTCAACTCCGCTATTTATAGTACGCTTTCTTGTTTTATCTTGACAAATTATGTATATTGAAATTTAAAAGGACATTAGTTTGAAAATAGTTAATGTTTGTCACTGACTTGTAATCTTTAGGCGGTTCTTCAAGACGTTTTGGCTAACTCTTAAGCCTTCATCAGTTATAGTGGAGCTCTGCGGCCCGAAGGGCCGCCAAGCGGAACACCATACCTATAGAAACCCGTCAACTGCTTTTCTCACAGTAAAAATGGCTAGCGATATTGTTCGCGGGCGTCACCGCAGGCGAGGACGACGGGGTTGCCCAATAATGAATAATATCCTAATAATAATCATAATAATGCATCATGGCGGCCACACTTCCCCCGGCCCAGCTGACTAGCTAGTTTACAGCCTACGGCTTTGACACTGGACATCCATCTTATAGCCAATTGACACCTGTCAAAACAAGGTATCCGCCAGTTTCACGTGACCATATCGCTGGCTCAAGTTAAGACCTCATCGAGGTCAGCAATTTTTTTTTGAAGTTGACTGCTAACCAGGTACTTGCTTTCGAATGGATCGCAGGCTCTAGCCAGGTGTGGGACACCCAAAATCGAGGCTTAATTTTTCGCGCGCTTTCTGCGATTCGTAATTTCACATTCAGTTGGTTACTTCATTTTGAGCAAAACAACTTCATCTTCTTCGATCGAAGTTTGTCTTTAAATTCGCGTAAAAAGCATAAAAATCAAGAACTTGTCAAAAGATACTCCGGAAGGTAAATTTTAAAGTGATAAAAGGAAGGGCGAAAGATTTTTCTCAGGAAAAGCTTCAAACTTGGATCGATTTTGTGGTTGAAAACAAAATAATTCAACGCTTCAAGGGCTTTCACTTTACCGCGGCATCTTGCATCTCACCAAGAAAGGTCACTTAACAGTTCACCGGTGTTAACGGGAGGAACGAGTAGCTCAAACTCTGTGGAAGAAGCTCTTTCTTTAGACAAACCGTTTGCTATTTTTGCGGATGCTTGTTTTTGCTTTACTGAAGCTTACGTAAGCTTATTTTTTAAGTGGTAGAAACCTCTACAACACAGGATAATCAGGTAAATTAAATAAATTGAAGCTTAACATTTGGTCTAATCGTTGTTACTTTTGTTCAGGAACGAACCTTGTATTTTTCTCTCGACTGGATATAAATAACAGTCATCTGTACTCGTTTTGGACGCAAAGAAGTAGTTGAATTGTTTCAGTTGTTTTGTTACGTTGTTTTCTTTGGAAGCGAACGAGTGTTTTTACTCGGCTTGGCTTACTGTTTTTCGACCTCGGAGCCTCAACGGCGTTAAGAAACTTTTGTCCTTATCTTATTAACACGTAATCGCAGTGAGTCCTCGTAAATTAAGGATTAACGCCCCGGATGAACGATCACACACTTTCATCCAACATCGTCAGTTGTCAAACATAACGTTGGGTGGCTAAACGCACAAACAATGTTTGAACAAACACTAGACAGAGTGAGTCTACAGAACGATTTTTTTGCGTATTATCGCTGAAATTTCGACTTTAGGTGGTTCATTTGGTTGCTTTTTACCGGCTGTGCACGTTTTGTTGGTTGGGGTGGATAAACGATCAAACAATTCTTCGTAATGCTTAATGTTTGATCGTTTTTTTGATTGTTAAATTTCTTTTGGAACCAACATACGCGTCGTGTATTGTTTTCTTGTAGTGTTTTAATGATTTGAGGTTTTTGAACCGCGGTCAATTCCTGTTGACTGCTATAAACATAAATATTGGCGCAAGGAAAGCCATGCGAAGTTGCTCAATACCAGAAAAATAATAATAATCGTGGAGCTCCTCTTTAAGGCTTGGCTAAACCTATATATTAAGGACGCTTAATGTTGTAACAAGTGATTTAAAATAAAAAAAAAAAACGTTGCGCGAGCGCTATGCGCGTGACTACAGAGAATGTTTTTGCGCGAGAGTCAAAGTTAAAAGGGTGCCCAAAAATTTGTAGATTTCCACGACCGAAGCTGAAGGATAAAACCGACCGTCCATCTTCTAGAATAATGTATAAAATCAGTTGCAGACAGTGTGATTTTGTATACTATGGCCAGACAGAACGATCACTGAAGACGCGGGTGTCCGAGCACAAAACGGCTGTATTGATGTTTGACGAAAATTCAAAAGTTGCGAGCCATGTCCGCGAATGTCACCATCAGATGGACTTTGACAATGTTAAAGTCGTCGGACATGAGCCAAATTACCATAAACGGCTTTTCCTTGAAGCTTGGATGTCTGTAAAAGATACCAACGCTGGGAATGACCATATCGTCATCACCGAAGTCTACAAATGTTTGGCAGCCTTTAAGTTAAGACTCTCGCGCAGAAACATTTTCTGTAGTCGCACGCATAGCGCTCGCGCAACGTTATTTCAAGCGTCCTTATAACTGATGAAGGCTTAAGAGTTAGCCGAAACGTCTTAAAGAACCGCCTAAAGATTACAAGTCAGTGACAAACATTATTATTTTCAATGATGTCATCTCCTGACTACAGCTATTCCATATTTAACAATATAATTAGTTTACTATATCATGCCCATCTTTTTTTTTTCTAGCTGCACTCCTTCCCTTTTCTCAGTCATTGTAACCTATCTTATTTAATACGATAATGTGGAAAGAAAATAAAGAAATAAATAATATCATCACGACTTCATTTTGTCATCTAGGTCATTACCCAGTGACGTCATGCCATCTATCGACGTTAACAATTCTTCATAATTTTAACTAATTGCTACAGTTGTATGACTAAGTTACAGACCAAACTCCTCCTCAAAGAGGTAAAATTTTCATAAATTGTTTCCACAGAGAATTTCTTCCAGCCGCCAACTCCTGAAATCCAAATAGCAAGGTCTCATGAGTGTGGAAGAGCCATCGAAGTCAAATGGAATTGGTCAGGCTATCGATTGCAAATTCATCTTCAATCTACGAGTGATAAAACCATACCGCAAGTGTTCAATTCTCCAGATTCCGATACTGCCCACAAATTTAAAGGCCTGACTAGCAACACAGACTACGAAGTTTGGCTAAGGGCAATTAATCGCCATGTTGATTATCATCATGTTGGTTCTTGGAACAAGAAACACGTCCGAACTTTAGCAGGTATTGGTAAAATGTTCAAATCATATTGATGTATAAGTTAAAGACTATCTGCCTTCTAGTACAAGTGGATTTAAACGATCAATGCTCAACAGGAAAATATGCAAAATGACTGCATAGCTCTTTTAAAACAGAGCTATGTAAGCTCGGGCCAAAGCAAAACGGTTCTCATAGCTTTTCTCGTGCGCCTGTAACGTAGGTGTTTTTCGGTGAGCATCTTGACTTCTTTCCTCTCTTAGGATTGGGCCAAAAGCCATATGACTGTAGGTTCTGGGGAAGGTTTTTGCGAGGACAGGCGGTTAACCCATCGCTCATGATCAGCCTCCAACAAACCCGTAGATTTGTAGTGGTATCCACCATAGGACCGCTTCCTACTCTTTGCGAACAGTGTCGGCGCTCTTTTAACTCGCCTACACGTTTTAGGTGTAAAAGTTAAGGGGACACGCGCAACTGCTCAACGTCACTGTCCAATGACGCGATTATCTCAGATGAAGCGGATGTTGATCACACAGCCAGCATGATATTACCAGTTATTGTAAGACCCTGGTTATTTGTCCGGTCTAGGATCTGAGCCCACGACCTTCTGCTGAGCAGAAACTGATAACCTGGTGGCAGTCATTTTTCTAGGAATTTGCTGCATTGATAAGTCGCGGTTCATTCATATAACTGTTTGGCAATGGGACCAACACACTTTGACAGCGTTAACAGTACCCGCCCCCTTTCTGGAAACATGAACAATATCCTGGCACATGTAACTGATGTTCCTCACACTCTATTTTTCGTTAACGTTTAGAAAGACCAGGAAAAGTCGCTGTGGTAGCCATGCCATTTGGATGCAGTGTCAAGTTGTCGTGGAAAACTCCTCCATCAAAGGGCTGCCCGATAACGCGGTATGCGGTACATTACAGGAGGGTGCTGGACTCAACCAAATTCAATACGGTATGGCTTGTAAAAAGCTTAAACAACACACATCACCATCAACTGTGGCTACAGTGCAACGAGGAATATGACATTATGGTTCTTGGCTGGAATGAGCGAGGACATAGTGAGTTTGACGCGGATTCTGTTTTGTCAGTGTGGACTGACAAAGGTAATCATTATTTGTGCACATAATTTACACAGACTATATCTTTGGCATTCTGAATGAAAACCAACTGGAATGTGGCTACGTGGATCTTTAGTTGAGCCTTTCGTCGTTTCAATATTTAGGGCACTTACACTTACAAGCGAACATGAAAAATTCAATTTTTCTTACCCAGTTCATTGTGCATTAAACGTAATGTTCACCTGAAGGCCCATGCAAACGCTCCCAACATTTTTTATCATCAATATCTAACACTGTTAATTGGGTCCAACATGTTGGATGCGTATGAACACCGTGTTTATTGGGAGCTGCTGGCAGTCGCTGGCAATTAAAATAGCACAATTCAACAACTAGGAATAACTCGTAACAGCACCCAACAGAGAGTTCAAACGCGCCCAGCAATGTTGGGAGCGTTTGCACAGTCCTTTAGTTTAATACAGGCGTGATTAAAAAATAATTGGTACTGTTTTGTAAAACAACCAGGGGTCCCCTTCAAACCATTGATTAACGACGTAACAGATCAAAAGTGTGGTGTTTTCAACATGACTTGGAAACCACCGTCTTCTGAATCTGGAGGAGGCCCAGTAACCAGTTACCAAGCCCAAGTACGGAAAGACCACGAGCCCTGGCAGAATTGCTCACCAAACTCTACGCAACGCAGCTGTATTTTTCGAGGGTTACACAAAAAGGCTACATACTTTGTTCGCGTCCGGGCTTTAAACAAACGAGGTCCAAGTGATTGGTCTGGTGGGCCTATGACACTAGGTTTCTCAGGTATGGCGTCCCTTTCTGATTGTTAAAACGGCTGAATTAAGGTTTTGATTACGTTTTATGTGTAGTAAACAGATGAGATCGATCGAGATGACTTTCTTCTGGCACTATGCATTTCGTTAAGGTGACCGCAACCCATGAACCTGTGCGAAAGGGCCTCAGATTTATTTTGGTCAACTTAGGAAAGAAACTTTTTTTCTTTTGTCCACGTTGTTTTCGTCGTTTTCATGGCAAGAAATGAGGGACACGCGTGTGCAGTTCGTAGCGACACTTAGAAAAATTACGCTAAAAACATGGCGGGCATAAATAGAGATACTTGAGTGAAGAAAATTAAATTTTTTTGACGTACCTCTCTACGCTTTTGACTTTTCCACTGGTATCAATCTAATCCTGTTTCTTGACATCGATAGACGTTCATGGACACAATAATTAGTCACTTTCCAGCTTTATTCGCCCCGGTTTTAAACTTTGAAGTTAAGCTTTCGTCTTTGGTAAGAAAAGTATGTCGGAATGCCTTTTCCAGCTCAATCGCCTTCGAAAAATCTAACTTTGCAAGCCCGTACGGGAACGAATTCCCTGTTATTAATCTGATCCTGTTTCTTGACATTGATAGTCGTTCTTTGACACAAAAATTAGTCACTTTCCAGCTTTATCCGCCACGGTTTTGAACTTTCGTACGGGCACGAATTTCGTGGAATCAATCAGAAATATTGTTCCAAAACAATGTAGTTCACGACCATGGAACTGTTTTTCTATCACAGTTTCGGTCCACCACGGTAATCAGCATTGAAGATGGACTTTTTTCAAGTCTACTTGGATGAAGGTAAGTCTTCATAGAAGCGCCATGAGTGCTGTGAACGTTTCGCAAGTTCTAAGTTTTCGCAAGTTCGAACTGTACTGCCGGCCATTTTGTTATATCATTCTTCTCTTTCCCAGGTTTTTAGGGATAGAAATCCTCGGCAAAAGACTGAGAATGACAACAAATCCTAGTGGCGAGATAGCAGAAAAATTAAACAGGAGGAAATCAAATTGTCAATTCGCTTTGATCGTTCGAAGTACAGTACACTTTCATACGCCAAGAATGTCCGATATTTCACCTAAAGAGCCAAAAGTGGATTTATTATTAGTGGAAATTTTCCAGATAACAAACTTTCTTTATTATCTTTATTTCTTCGCAGACAACCGTAGATTACTCGACAGGGTCGCCATCATCATCATTTTTTTTTTTAATTTTGAACCGCCTGCGAATTTCTATAGTAACGATCATCCAATAGCATCTCGCCAAAGTAAGAAAGTACGAAAATTTGGTTTATCAACGGAGTTGATAACGTAAATTGACCACCGTACAGGGATTCGATTAGCTGACGTTTCGAGCGTTAGCCCTTCGTCGGAGCGAATCGAGGAATTGTGGGTTGTGTATGGTTTATATACAGAAAATGGAGCTACGCTATTGGTGGTAACATGGTAACGTGAAAAACAGGAATAAATTAATTGAATGAAAAGCGCTCGTTGATACCGTGGGGATTAAGAGTGCCAATTTGAAAGATCAGTTTTTGCTCGAGATTTTTACGGCTTTCCGTGGTACCTTGATGTAGGGAAAGGCCGGAGATCGACATGTGTTGTTTGGAATGGTAAGGTAGATTAAAATGCCTAGCGACAGGTTTGGATGCGTCTTTGTCATCTTTCTCAACATCACGAAGATGTTCTCGGAATCGGTCACCTAGTCGTCTTCCTGTTTCGCCGATGTATAACTTTTTGCATAATGTGCAGGTTATGCAATAGATAACATTTGCGGAGGTACACGTGAAACGATCAGTGATCTTAACAGATCGCTTAGGGCCCGATATTTTGTCAGTGTTTTGAATGAAAGGGCAAGTTTTGCATCGCGAGCGCGCGCATTTAAAGGTCAAATGAACCAAAATTTCAAAGTTTTTTTTATTGAATTTTGTGTTTTGTGGAGTTTCAGAGTGATCGGGTATTGCATCCCAGAGATATTGGATGCTGAAAAGTGCTTCGTTTTGGTTGTGATATTCGTAGAGCGGTCGGGTCAATTGTCGGGAATTTGTCGGAATTAACAGTAGTGACGTCACTATTGGCGAGCTGAAAAATTGCGGGAACATTAAAAACTACAAGTGAGTCTTGAAATTAGTGTCGTTTTATTAGCGGAAAGCACTGTGTTTTGTGCTGCAATAAACTGCAGCAACAATACAAAAGTGTAAAGTAAGTACTTTCAAGTTTCCACATGACCCAAAACTACGGAGGAAATGGCTCATAAGACTGAAGAGGGAATCGCTTGTGCAGACCATTTTACATTTCACACCATACATCTTCAAACAAAATCTCGTGGCAAGGAGTTCGCTAGTTCCAGCTTTCAAGCCACGAAGACTGACTTGAAAGATGATGCCGTACCAACTTTTTTAAAGAAGAAAAACGTGGAATCCGAAACAAAAATCGGCCAGAAAAGAAGCAACACCGACAACAATTCTAGACCGCCGAATAACGGGACGACTTCAAGCGGCAATTCCTAATGTATTCTCTCAGCGTTTGCAAAACGGCAGAAAGTTAGCAGTAGGCATTTTCCATCTTGTTTGAAATAGCTGGAAGTAGAGTGATCCTTTTGCTCTCTCTGATAATTAGATCTTATATTAAGTTTGCTGGGATGTGAAGAGCTGAGACGTCCGTGCAAACCATTGATATTCTTATAAGTGGCGTACAAATCGAATTTACGTAATGAACAGTAGCCGTAAATATATTTGGCCAGAGCCTTTCACTTCGCATCCTTTCAGAAACGTAAGCGCTTGTTAACATTCAAGGAGGATGATCTTAGTGGTTGGATAATAATATCCTAGAAAGCGAAGTAACTGAGCGTCCTCTTCACACGGCAACCTGGACGGGAGTTTGACCTCACGGGAACAAGTTGTCTCAGATTTATAAGCCGAAAGCCAGGCAATTGCTCCAAATTGAAAATTAATTATGTCGCCTTAGCTTGCGATATATCGGCAAGCAGAACTTCAATTCAACTTGTTCAAAACTGGTAATGCGAGATAAAAGAACATCGTGAGTATTTTCAAAACAAAGCCGTCTGTTTGCATATCGGACGTGCTTAAAAGCAGTTGCTCTGTAATGTGATACTTAAGTTATGGTGCTAACATCGCAAACACCTCCATTGCGAGATATGGAAACTGATGTTTTTTTTAAAAGAAATTAAACAAACCTTTGTCCATCCATCCATTTTTGTGCACTGACATTTGTGGTCAGTTACTCGAGCGTTCTCG
This sequence comes from Pachyseris speciosa, assembly GCA_016490735.1. Lineage (NCBI taxonomy): Eukaryota > Metazoa > Cnidaria > Anthozoa > Scleractinia > Pachyseridae > Pachyseris > Pachyseris speciosa. Next base: position 205,171 of record JAEMWC010000991.1, on the reverse strand, counting down.
TCGCTAGTGTTTACGCTACTGAATAATCAAGGTGAATCAGTTTTTATAGTTTTAATCGCCCGCGCATGTGACAATTTCGCTCGAATCGAATCAGGATGCAACGTTCTTGTTTTATTTACAAACATTTGGTTATTTCGTAGGTCACAAGTACATAAACTTAATAAAATGTGTTCCCTCACTTTTTTGGCTGTTTATTTATGCACGGTTTTTTGTTCCTGTTTACTACAACTTCGTTGTCGCTCCACATGTATTTCTAGTCCTTCTGATGTTATTTTCAGTTTATGGTGCGTCTTTTTACCAAGTGTTGCTGAGTTTGGGGTGTGTTTTATAGCCGAGTGCACCTTATAACCGAAAAACTACGGTACTTTCACGTGGAAAGCTCTTTCTTAATTTTTCTTTTTTATTTATTTTATTTTATTTTTTTACCAAAAACAAGATGACAGCTTCTCATTTATCCAATAGGTATATTGCCTTTTGGCAACATATCTGTATGTACTGACAGAAAAGAGAAAAAACGTATTCAATCTATATATAATACCATAGAGGGTGGTAAAGGGGGGCTCTTGATCACGTTTCACGGGAAATAAAACGGCTGTTTCACATTTCACGGACAATAAAATGGGGACTTCACGTTTCACGAGGAAAGAAAAGGGATTTTCTTAGGGAGTGTACGTAATGTGGCGGGGCGAGGAAGGGGTGGCGTGGAGGTGGGCTGGACTAACTATGCAATAGTTAAATAGGATACCCTCGGCCCTCCACTTATGTCTTGAAAATAAAGCATGGCCCTTCACAGGTAGTCAGAGTAAAAAGGAGGCCACCCCCCCCCCCCAAAAAAAAAAAATAAAAATAAAAAACGTTGTAAGTTTCCTTTTGCCTATTTTCCATTGTTTTCGAAAATTTATTCATTCGAAACTGTACAGTAAAGGAAACCCACGAACCCATAACGTTTGAGACGTTTGAATTGAGAGTAAAAATGCTGTTTGATAAATGGATGACCCTCCCCCTAAGGATGAATTTTTTTTTTCGGTGACCCTCCCCCAAATTACTCCAGCCCACACTCCCACATGATAAAACATACAATCCCTTACTTTGGTCAGAAGAAGAACTACAGCCAAAGCACTCCCTTGTCTGATGTGTTTTTTTAAAAAAAATTGTGAACAGTACACAGCCACAGCTTTTGTTAACATCTTTGCTATTCGACCGGTTTCCTCTGATCACACAGACTTCATTAGGGATTGTAACAAGATTGGTGAAAGAACATGTTTTCTTACTAAATGTTTACAGTACAATACAAGTTTAAATTAGGGAGTGAACAGCGAAAAAACAACCACAAACAAACAAATGCACACAGGATATAAGGTAAGAATGTGTTTGCAGTTATTGTTTAATTTTGGGGCTCATGATTTAACGTGGCAAAAATTGAAAAACAGACCTTTTCCTTGTGAATTAAGGATTTCTTGTTACTGTCTGTCTGGTAGAATCTCGCGACCTTCAGAGGCTGTTTCCATTGATGAGCAAAGCTATCCCAGACAGGTTTCCATGGCAATCACGGCCCAGGGTCAAGAATGACGTTTCAGATTGCAATGGAACGCAGTATAGTTTGTACTGTACCATATGGCATCTATTGTTATAATTTCTCTCAAAATTAAAGAAACATGAAACGAAATCACAGTTCACAGTCAATTAAACACCCGATTCTCATTTGACAGACAATTATAATCAAAAATCACGGATCACGGTTATTACCACAATCACATTTCACGAGGAAAAAAACTGCCATTTCACATTTCACGGGAAATTAAAAAGGCAATTCACGGCTCACGAAAATACCCTTTACCACCCTCACCATCCTCTCAAACCTTGGGTGACAAAATTTTCACAACCTTTTTCCTCATTTGGTTCATAAAATTCTTAGTGGCATGAATTATATACCCTCTGGAGCTAAATAATATTTCATTTTACAGTCAAAGGACATAGTAATTTATCATCTAAGTATTTAAATCCTAAAGGAATGCTTGATTTGTTTTGGCAGCAGTTTTGGTGGTATGACAAATACATGTATCTGTACAAATGGTGCAAGTAACCACATCTAGATTGGATGGAGTTTATGGGACAATGAATTATGTTAAATCACTTTGACATCATGCAAAAGTTATTGCAAGTAGTGTAATGATACAGAATATATACCAAATGGAAAACTTTCAGGGAGGTTGTTACTGGCCATGAGATGTTTAGCATCAGTGTACAGCCCACCCATTCACAAGCTTGCTCATTTCTAGACCAAAATTATGACTATGCTCTTTTCCGTGGCCATTTTGATACTGACATACACCAATTGTAGGTGAACTCCTTACATGACAATCCCACATAATTCATGCATTACCCAAAATCAGAAACCTTTTCCAGACACACATACTTATGTTGGTGATGGTCTGACAAAAAATATGACAATGTTTACAAGCATACATATACATCCCCATTTAGTGGCTCATTTTAAATCGGGCCTTCATTCTCTAGATACTGGTTATAAGTTATCTAAATAACAGCTGCACACAGCAGTAAAATTCTCATTCTCAGTAATACAGGACATGGAATGTGGTATCTTATCAGATGACTTTGAGATTTCACGACAGCAGACACTTTCCTGCCCAGTTTGCATGGGCACACAGTTTCCAGAAATGCACCTGCATTTTAAGTGCAAGTAAAGATTGTAAAGAAAAGTAAACATTTCATTAAAAAAAGCATATAAGATTTAATCACTGGCATTTTGTCAATTACACGGATACCCCTGTTACAACGATTGTACATGTTATCTAGCCTTTGGGATTGTTCACGCAGTGTCATCGGAATGAAATCAGACTCACAAAAACAGCTGCATGGAAATTATGGTATTGCATAACAATAAACAGTGAAAATGTACAAAAAACACAGGGAGCAGATAAAATGCGTGAAATGAAAGCGAACAGCATGCAGTTGTAATTTTATGGCCACCTTTTCATAGTATGGTGAATATTAATATAGAAGAAACGCGGATCAAAACAACAGCAGCGCATGGAAGTATGGCTTCACAGTATACATCGAAAATACAATTAAACACCACAGAGAACAAAGCAAATGCTTCAAGGGCGATTCCAACGTATTTATTGACCATTCTACGGCGATCTTTTACAGTATATTGAGTAAACAAATGCTCACCAATCCACTTGACCGATTCGGTCCTTGTTTACATTGTATTCTTTGCAGTCAGACGAGTCATCGGAGGTTCCAGCATACGATTCCGTTGCCATTAATCAGTGCATTAATTGGTTCATACTAGTACCGCTCTACGTTAAATTTTTTTTAAAAACCACATGTTCGACTTCCTCGGCCTTTTTCGAAGAGAGAACGAAAGGTTAAAACGAAGAACTTTTCGACAGATCGCAAAGAATAAGTATAGCATTGAGGTCCTCATCCACTCGCCAATAGTGGCGTCACAACAACACGTGCTTGTTTCCATTCCTTCCATGTCAAGCGCGCGGCCATTTCAGAAACGTCTTCGTTTGTTCTTCGGATATTTCCGTACTCCCTGTTGTTTTACTCCCTTAAAAGCTCAGATAGGACAATTTCTACGTGATTTTGTATTCCAGTAGTCCTTTTCAGTGTTCGGTCACTTTGAAATGACACAAAGAAAAGTTTTCGAAATTTTGGTTCATTTGACCTTTAAAAGTGCCAGGTTGTTCACTTGTTTTTAATGCGCTTTTAACTAGAAAGTTACCTACATTTTTGTCGCGTTTGAATGAAATCAGCGGTGGTTCCGAAAAGATTCTAGCAGTTTCTGGATCATTTTGCAGTATCTTAAAGTTATTAAGAATGATGGCTTTAACTGGGTTATTATGCGGGTGAAATGTGAGGGTGAATAGAATTCTGTCATTCTTTTCCTTTTGTGACGTCTGTAGTGCTGACTGTTAATCAATCTGTTGAGCGCGGTGATGGCCCGATTGAACCACAGAATCAGGATAGCCACGTTTCTCGAAAAAATGGCACATTTCCTCTGATTTGTTGGAAAAATCAGAGTCATCACTACATAGGCGTCGAAGTCTAAAAAATTGAGAATAGGGAATGGCGTTTTTGACATGAGATGGATGTGAAGAAGAATACAACAAATAACTGTGAGAATCGGTGGGTTTGTAGTGCACACTGGTACATAAACCGTTGCCGCTGATAAAAACTTTGATATCAAGAAAGGCCAGGGAAGTTTCCGAATTTCCCAGGTGTATTTTAGAGCCGGATAAAAGGAATTAACGGCGGTTATAAATTGACTGATTTCCTCCTTGCTAGACGAAATTGCGCCGATACAGTCGTCAATGTAATGACCGTAGAGTTCAGGTTTAGGACCGTTGTACTGATTGAAGAATTGGTACTCGACGTAACCTACAAAAAGATTGGCGTAGCTAGGTCCCATTTTTGTGCCCATCGCTACACCATTAATTTGCTTGTAATAGTTGTCAGCGAAAGAAAAACATCAAATGAAGAATGATCCTCGCAGTTGTGAACGCAATTTATGCAATTGCGAAAAGAAGCCTGAAAAAAATTCAGGACTTCAACGGGGTTTGAACCCGTGACCTCGCGATTACCGGTGCGATGCTCTAACCAACTGAGCTATGAAGCCACTGACGTTGGGAGCAGGTCAATTGTGGGTTCATATGTTCCCGTGAAAGAAATGCGTGTGAATGATATATGAAATGAATCATATATGAACTGCGGAAATTAAAGAAAAACAGTTAAGTGTTAAAACTAGTTCAGCTAGGCGGAGTAGCGTTTCCGACCTAGGTTCCTTGACGGTGCGTTGATCGAAAAATATTCAAGTGCTTGAAGACCTTCGCCGTTTGGAATGACAGTGTATAGAGATGTAATATCCATAGTGAAAATTAGTTTGTCTTCGCCGGTGAAATTGAAATCGCGGAAAATTTCAAGTGCGTGTTGACTGTCTTTAATGTAAGATAGCAAAGATTTGACGATGGGCGCCATAATCTAGAAATGAGTTCGGTAGGTACCACGGAAAGCCGTAAAAATCTCGAGCAAAAACTGATCTTTCAAATTGGTACTCTTAATCCCCGCGGTATCAACGAGCGTTTTTCATTCAATTAATTTATTCCTGTTTTTCACGTTACCATGTTACCACCAATAGCGTAGCTCCATTTTCTGTATATAAACCATACACAACCCACAATTCCTCGATTCGCTCCGACGAAGGGCTAACGCTTGAAACGTCAGCTAATCGAATCCCTGTACGGTGGTCAATTTACATTATCAACTCCGTTGATAAACCAAATTTTCGTGTTTCACTCCCCCACCGACGCAGCACCACAGTTTCTTTAGAAACTAATCCCCTTTATTCAAAGTAAGAAAGTAACTGACAGCTCTCTAGACTGCTCCGAAGTGACTCCGCCCCCTCATGTCCCTCATTTCTTGCCATGTGCTGCTGCTTCTCAGTTTCAATTTGTAATAGTTTTCGCTTATTGGTGCATTCGTATGGTTGGCATTACAAATGTAGTGCGCTTTTCGTTTGTAAGTCTGTGAAAGTAATATACTATTTTGAGGGCTGCTCTCCATAGCCTTCTAAAAGGCGCTTTCGGAAGTGGAATAACATCATTTTTTAAGGAAGTTGAAGAACTGGTCATTAATCAATACTTCAAACTGGTACATTTACATTCACGAAATAGCCGGTCTAGCCGGACAGTTCGGAAAATTGAAAGCGCCCGTAATGTTTCCTTTTCTGATTGAATTAACTCGCGTTTCCCCGTGTTCGTTGATAACTCTTGTTCTACTCACTAACCTCCACCTAAAAAATATCCGAGGGACAAGTATCCGAGGGTCCTTACTTGTTCAATTATCATTCACGGGTTTAATAATTTGTCTCAACCATTTAGGGCCTCCAGAACGCCCCAAGATATTAAACAGCGAAAACGAACTCGCTCGAAGAAATGTGACAATCACTTGGACAAAACCTGTTGATAATAACTGTCATATTACCATGTACACCCTTTATTACCGAGAAGTGGACTCTGGTACTAAAGAGCACAGGTTGGATTTCGTGAATATCTCTACTGCAAGTGTTACAAGCTACAACTTGATCCTTGAGTACAGTAAAGAGTATGAAATAATTGTGTCTGCTCGAAACAATCTTGCAGAAAGCAAAAGCAAAGGGTGGAGACTAAAAACTGCATACGGTAGGGTAGTTTACTAGAACACATATATTTTATTTATTCATTCATTCATTTGTAGGGAAGCTGTGTTTAAAGTTACTCTAGAGTGTAGGGGTTACACGCAGCTCAAAGGTTTTCAGATCAGTTCGTCAAATCAAAATAAACTTATCTCTCCAGCAACTGTGAAAAAATGCAATTTACAGAATGGTCTTAGGCCCGTTTCAAACGTCGTGCTACTTCCGTGCTTAGCTAGCTCGATTGTCGCACGATTCCAGGACGACTTGGTTTCAGACGTCGAATTTAAATCCGTCGATAAAAAGCTGTTGCCCAATCTCGTACCCAGAATTGTCGGGTACCAAAATAAAAACACTGACCTGCCGTTGAACGAAGCAAATCCAAAATGTTAATTTACATGTATGAATTGAGTTCGACACGGCAGTAGTACATCGTTTGAAACGGGCCTTAATAGCAGAGGACAGAATAAAATTTTGGATTTGGTTGTGTCAACAGGGTCAGCTGAATGACACCACTTGAATTTACAAGGTTGAATTTAAAATAACCTCTTATAATTATAATTTCATTTGCTAATAGAAAAAATTATAACGGAGTAACAAAATAATGAGTCACCGTGATACGTCTAAAAATTTCGATCAAAAAAATTAATGAATTAGTACACGTGAAAATGCATGTGACAATTGTGAATACAAAAAAACGAGAAGACGAATTCTAGCGATTCGATATTGGGGCGTGGTGTGGTTTTAGTTCTGCCTGGTTTGCTTGAGGTCGCAGCTTTTTGTGTAAAGGCAATGAAGCAAAACCAAAGCAAACGCGAAATGACTTTTGGTACCAAATGCGGCACAAAAAACAGGAAGTTGATAACAGAAATAATCCACTGAAGAAGGACAAAGGCCGACGCATACGAAATTATCTTGAGAATAATGGCAATTTATTCCCTGTTAAAACAGTTCTCAATAGTTTACTTTTAGTTGTTTCTGTGGTCGGTTGGAGAAGGGCGGCTAAGTGAAGTGTGTAAGAGGTGAAAGAGGTGCAGCTCCTTTACCTTGTTCCCTATATAGAAGTCAAATAACAGCTAACTTACACAAAACGCCGTACCTGGTTGAATTCATTTTTAATTTTCGAACCTATAATATAACATCCATTTAAAACAGATGTACCATACCCACCGGCCACGGTACTGCTATTCCCCGGAAATTGTAACTCCATCTTTGCAAACTGGACCTCACCAACCAGACGCGCACTTGGTGGTCCTGTGACAGAATACCTCGCTCAAATAAGAAGTAAAGACTCAGAAGAACCATGGCGTAATTGCTCCTCACCCTACACTTCCCAACAAAGATACTGTCTGTTTACAAATCTGCATAAAAACACGCTGTACGAGGTTCGTGTGATGGCAAAGAACGTGGATGGATTTGGCAAGCCATCACGAAACGTTTCCAAAACTGGCAACGCAGGTATTGCTACTCATTTGGGAAAAAAAGTAAGCTACTAAGAGATAGAAGTCTCATAGTGAGAAGGTGATCAACTATATGTTAACACAGGCTTCTTTAAATAAATGAGATAAGTAGTAAGAAGACAGAATGTTCCGGCGTTTGGGTCAAACAGAACTTTGTTTTTCCTGGGCTGGATTGTACTAAAGCCCATAGGATCACCATCGGCGGGAAATAAGAGCATGATGATTTCGTCATAATTTTGCTTTTGTTAGATACTCACCACTAGGAGCTTCCTTAATTGCTTCTTGCGAGTTGGAAATTGTAGCAGTCGAGGCATCGGCGATTCCTTTCATTCCCGCCCAGTCATCACCTCAACATGAAAATCGTTAACGAGGAACAGGCTTCGATCTGAGAAACTCGCAGCTTCTAGTGTTTCTTCATATCTGCTATTGGTATATACCACACAAGTGAATAGTACTTTTCGCGCGCTCTGATTGGCTAACTTAGAGGTGATAAGCAAGTACTATTCACCTCCGAGCAGCCGGCGCGCGAGATTTTGCAATTTCCGACCGCTTGTCGGTATTTGTCACTCATAAAGTAGTGTTTTGTCCGCTAATTATTCAGCTTGTGTGGTATATACTAAAACAATTATTCACCTCCGTGTCGGTGAAAGTGGTGGATATTTACCTCGCCGCTCGCGGCTTGGTAAATATCCATCACTATTCACCTCCACTTCGGTGAATAATTGTTAATTATTCTATTAAAATACCCTTCTAATCGATTTGCAGATCGCCCCGATACGCCCACAATTGTTAATAGTGAAACTGCAGTACCTGGTTGCAACATCACATTGAAGTGGACCAGGCCACTGTCGGAAGGCTGTCCAATCTTGTTCTACACAGTACACTTCACGCAAAAAGAGATACAGCTACAAGATGGCGTAAAGTGGAACACCATCAATGTGACGGACCCTGATTTGGATCAGCAGGATTTAATTCTCAACTGCACAACTAAATATAAGTTTAAGGTGAAAGCCTGGAACGCATTAGGAAGCAGCAGATCTCCTTCAAAAGCATGGCCAATAAAAACAGGGGGAGGTCAGCGACAAAATGACTATACTCGAGACACACCCTATTCAGGTACAGAGCTATAACATTTCAAAACACTAATAATTAATGTCACTCAGATTGGGTTTTCCTGCTCTCTTATACTAGGGGATGGTGTAATAACTCTTTCAACCCCTCCTTCTTAAAACTGGGTTTGATAGCATCTCTTGACACAGACAAGACGAAAGAAGGGGTGACAAATAACGTAATTAAGAAAAACATAGAAGAAATTATGTAATGGATTTAGTAGTAACGTGTCGTGCCACACCACAACATAGTTTGTAAAGCGTATTTGATCATATCTACATGTTAAGCCCCGGCCAAACGCTCGCAACATTTCAACGCAACATCTTGCAACATTGTTGGGCACAACATGTTGCACACGTTTGGCCACCCTGTTGCTATATGTTGCAACATGTTGGCTAGTGTTGGCTTAAATTTGAAAACGGTCAATGGATGTTGCATGATGTTGTACTCGTTTGGCCACATTCTCGCAACATTGTTGCACTAGAGCATGCGAGCTAGGTCAATTTCTTCCATACTCATTCAATATGGCGTTTACGTCCGAGCGTGGACGTGCCAGGAACCTGGGGCACATAAACATCGACAACCCGTAAAATGTTGGGTTGAAATGTTGCGTGCGTTTGGCCGGCCCCTTCACAACATCGTCACAACATGATGCGACAATACTTGCAAGATGTTGCGTTCAAATATTGCGAGCGTTTGGCCGGGGCTTTAATTTACGCTATAGAAATATCAATTATTAATTAACTATCACGCTCATCTGTTTTGTAACGAATCGTTGCATTTCTTTTCACTCCGTAGAGTCTTCCTCCTCGGACAGTGACTTGAGAGTTGTCCTAGTAGTTGTCATTTTTGTGTTCGTCGCTGTTCTGCTTGTGATTGTTGCCATATATCGCAAATCATTGGCAAAGTCAAATCGAAGCGTTAGAAGGTAGGGTCAGTGTTCTTGAGCCATTCATCATGCAAACGGCTCCAAGATTGGTGGCCAAAAACATCGAGAACTTAAACTGTTGGATGTTGTTAGTATTTGTTGGATGTTGTTGTTTCAGCTACCAAAAACTCCGAAAACCATTAAACACAATGTTCAAAGGCACCCACCAAAGACTTTGTCGCAGTTCGCGTCTAAATGACCGTATGTACGGTCGTATCGTAACCAATTCCGTAACCGACGAGGCCCTGTGACTTCCAAATAATATTCAAGGCCCACAATGTATTTTGGCAAATCCAAAATCGTCTTATGAGGGATTCTAAGTATTCTCTGCACGTATATTTATTCTACAGCACAGCTAAGTTAGCGAACTCTTGCAAACACTAAAATTTTTGTTGGCGAAAACACCGAACATTGTTCAGCCCAACATGGTCATGATGTTTTAGAATTTTGAATAAGAACGTCAGTCTGTTGTACCAGTGCCCTTTACTATAATAATTTTTTTTTTCACTTATGGCCACCTACCTGGAACTGGCCAATAGACCGTGAGAAAGCCATAGCAAGTTTTTAAAGACTAATATAAGATGGCACACCATCAAAGACAACTGAAGATGAGACTGGAAGAGTCAAGGTGACATGAGAATTTGAGTGAAAGAAATAATGAAACACTTTCATCTTACAGGAGACACCAGCCAGAACGTAGATAAATTAGCTGGCATATGGAAAAGTAGTTAATACTCTCCGGTAAATATAACACAAAACTAAAATTTATTTCGTTTCAGAACTGTCAATGATATTCAAGTCTTGGACAGCTGCGAAATTCCTCCTTTAAGAACAACCTTTGTTGAAGCGCTGGGAGAAGGAGCCTTTGGAAAAGTACACAAAGCGACACACAAGAGTGGATTGGAGTTTTTTGAATTCGAACAGAAAAGTTCAAAACAGAAAAGAGAACAGTATGTTGCTGTTAAAAAGCTTCACGGTGTGTAGCAATATTTATGTTCTGCTGAAGAATTCCGGCTGGGGTTGGGGAAGTGTTCCTAACTTGAAAATCATTTGTAAGCGGAGGTTATGGAGTTTTACTAACCTCTTTTGTTCAAAATACTGGCCTGTTTTGAAAGCCCATTTTTAACGAAAGCAACCTTTTGTCAAATCAAGGATTTTGTTTGCTTCTTCTTTTGTGCATTGATTGATTCACGGGTTGGTTGATTAATTGATTGATTGATTGATTGATTGGTTCGTTGGTTTTCACACTGAAGAAAGGCTATGCCCGAAACGTTTGTGTTTTTTCACAAGATGTCATTTTGACACTTTTTTCTCAATTTAATTTTTTCTTCAAATTTTGTATCGATTGAATCCTTGCTTGTTTGCATGATTGACTGTTTGACTGATTTATTGATCGATCGATTGGTTGAAAAAGAGTAGAGTAGAAGGAGTAGTTCCCGGTGTAACGGTCTATCTCTATTTCTGATGTCATCTGTCATTCACATTCATGCGTGCGTTGGGTGGTTGGGTGAGATAAAATATGGACTGATAGCGGCTGCCAGAGGTACCATTACAAGCAAACGTCCGATCTGACCCCATAGAAAAATTCTAAACCGCCATGCAGGGAAGTCAGAAAGCACATTCTTAGGTCAAGATGCAATCAATAGTAGCTTTTATATGATTTTAATAATTTGTATTTTTAGCTTTAGGAAATTTCGTCTTTTATATCAAATTGTAGTTTTTAGCTTTAGAAATTTTTTCTTTTATATCTAATCGTAATCTTGTACTTAGTTTTAACAGGTGAAGAGCCATCTACTTATGGATACACTGTTAATAAACCATTATTATTATTATTATTATTATTATTATTATTATTATTACAAGTGAAACCGGAAATAACAATATATAATTATATATCCCATAAAAAGGTAGATATAAGGCAAAGAAACAAAATGATGGTCGAAAAGGGTAACTTTTAATGCCATATATTACGGCGAGACATGACTAACCTTCTTCAGGGGCAACACTGAAGCAAAGTAAAAATGGAGAAAACGGTTACAATACAGAAATAGAAATAATAGACGTGTACTGAAGCGGCTACCAAAAAAGTGGCATTCCCAAGGTGGCATTCCCAAGGTGGTAAGAACAATGATAACTTGTGATGAATTTGAAATTTTGTGAGACTCTGCAACAAAGTTAAGACATAAGTAGATACTGCTACGTAAGGGGTAGAACCAGAAGAAAAAAGTACAATCAGTTGAAGGTTCAGAACCCCTGCCCCACCCATTCATGCACTACTGACTTAACTTCCCATGGTTTTGAAAGTTATTTGTTGCTGAGCCAGCAAGCCAGAGCTTACTAATAAATGTAAAAAAAAAAAAAAAAATTGGTTGTATTGAAATTTGGGGGTTAAATGTTGTACAGACGGAAGATTGTATTCATATTTTTGTGGATATTTATTATGAGTGGGCTTGGATCGAGGCAAGTGTATTTGTACTTCTTTGGGAAAATAGTTGACAATTTTTCTTTATTATTTTTACCGTTTTTAGTTTTTGCATATTAATTCATTCATACCAGAAATCACAAGTGTTAGTTGAGAGAGAGAGAGAGAGAGAGAGAGAGAGAGAGAGAGAGAGAGAGAGAGAGAGAGAGAGAGAGAGAGAGAGAGAGAGAGAGAGAGAGAGAGAGAGAGAGAGAGAGAGAGAGAGGCTCTGAAAACACGCCTATGCGCTCTTGTTCTGACAGTTTTTTTAGTTCACGATAAACCAAAAATTAAATGTTTTGCAATTTTTTTCTTTGGTTAAAATTACGAAGGAAGACATTGCCCGCTATGTTTGTCATCGAATGGTAGATTCTCCACACCTCGCGATTCACACGTTATTTTGTTTAACCAATCACAGAAAGTGAATCGACCTTCTGAAACGAAGCGACGGTTTGCTTGCGACAGCGCTGTAGCTGTGGTTTAACAAAGTAATGGGAAATTTCTAGTCCGAAGCTTAACTACATTCAAAACGGTGAAATGATTTTGAAATTTGGTTCATCCTGTCTCATAAAACCTTAGACCAAGTCAGTGGATTAACGAGCACATGAACGCTGTGCGATACCTCGTTCGACTCTCTCGTTCCGCCACTTCGACTAGGTCACCCCTGTGTTAGACTGTGAAACGATTTGTGTGGTGAAAGAGCTGTGGTGAAAAGCTGAAAAGGTCGCCAAAATGGGAGATTTGCCGTCAAATTCAACTAGGTAATGAAAAATTTCTAGTCCGAAGCATAAAAATTTAGATCAAGTCAGTGGATTAACGACGTCCACGTCAACGCTGTGCGATACCTCGTTCGACTCCACTCTCCTTCCGCCACTTCGACTAGGTCACCTGAAGATGTGTTAGACTGTGAAAATATTTTTAACTGGCCACTCTGGGAAGAATTATATCAAGGCTTGATGGACGGCTTTTTGGATGTATCTAAAGCGTTGTGAAAGGGATTGTATTTGCGCCGCGACTGCATTCGACAACACATAAATTTTCCCGCTGTGCTTTGAGCATGACTAAAGACGAAGGATGTGCGATTTACGCAGTGGCCCGATGTAGCCTTTTCGACGATTGGAGAAGGTATTTACCGTTGACCTTTTATTTAGTCGTTTTCTTCAAAAAACTTACGGTCAACCGATAAGCCAGATAAGCGTTGTCTTTGTTTATGTGTCCAACTTTTGTATGGCTCGGCAAGAAGTTAAGCCTACTCTCAAATTTGGTTTTCAAGTTTATCGTCAGTTTTTTTGTGAAGAAGGTTTTCAGGATTTCTGTGTTGGACCCATTCTTATAGCAAATTACATTTTAATTTCCCCTCAATTTAAAAAATAGATTCAAATGAAATTTACCGTAAGCTTAAGCTTATAATTTAAACATTGTTGTAAAAAGGTTTTTCCTCAGAATACCATTGCAAATAGGTGCCACAAACCAGAAGCGTAACACTTTGTAAAACTGCCAAATCTATTAAAACAATTATTTGCTAATCTTTCTTTGTTTTTTTCGACTGGTTCTTGGTCGGTTTTGACATAAACTTAAGTTCTTGACGTCTTCAGAGTTATTAAGCTTAGGTACTTTCCGCGTTTAGCGCGCACGTACACGAACTCGCACAAACAGCTGTGATTTTAAAACTTTTCTCTGTTTCTGCTGAATCTTTGACATACAATTTTTAGCTTTATAAAATTGAATTAAATTATGTGAACCCCCATGCATTGCAACCTCTGTGAAAACGTTTTTTGTAGTACAGTAATTTTTCAGATACAACAAAATGTTTCGCCACTCAAATTAAACTTATGTGTCGGAATCGTGTAATTCATTAGGGTAATCCATTTGAAAGCACGAACTGTTCCAGTATTTGTTTATGCGCAACTATTTTTCTTAGGCCAATACTTTGAATAATGGCTTTATTGTACACTTTGTTATAATTGTAATAGGGAATTTAGTTCATGGACAGTATAAAATAAAGTTTTGATGTCTGTGCGAATGAAGGTAACGTTTTAAGTTCCGGTTGAAAATAAAGTAATCATTTATTCCGTCACTGTTTAAGATACGTTTTTAACCTTCAAATATCGTATTTTGTAAAATTACTCAGCTTGCATCGGTTGCCTTAAGCAACTTAAATTGTTTCATTTAATGTTAGCATTAATTTGATTTCATTCGCATTGCTGCAACTTCTAGTTTAAGTTTTATAATTTCAAGAATTAAACAGCACTTTTTAGGTGGGAAGTGCATTTAAGTGTACCACAAACGCGCTTTTTTTGTTTTGTTTTTTAACAAACAGCAACAACTATCTGTATCAACTTACCTTCTCAAGTATACATTGTCCCTGAGCAGACAGCAGCCATAAAAAAAAAAAATAATTAAAAAAGTCGTCAAAAGTTCCGTTTAAAGAAAATGCAAGTCCAGTCCGTTGTCCTGTCCTTGGAATTTTTTTTTACTAGCTAACCTGGAACCTTTTGTTGCGCGGCGTCGCAGTGAACAAAAAGCGCGTGAAAGTATAGCCTCGTTTTCGTTCTTTCCTCCAGGCCCTCTCCTCTGAAAAAAATCTTAAACATCGATCCTCGCCAAAAGCAATTGAAATTAGAAGAAACTGACAACGCCATCATAAAGAGCATACTCTCAAGCCTTAGGCAAAATTTTCTTTTATTCCTACCTCAAATGGTCGTTGAGCAGGAAGCTGACAAACTTTTCAGTTAGATTTTCTATTGCCGCACTTTTTTAGGAAAAAGTAATCATGGTCATTTTTTAAAACACTATTTATTAAACTACAACTTCGCTTAAAAATATTCTTGGAGAAAGGTTCTAGTAAACTTTTAGAGCGAATATTAAACTTCGGTCCGGTCTGGTCACGTGATCGATGACGTCACAGCATTAAAAATGACAAAAATGTATATTTCATAACAATATCTACCAATATCCAAATTTTTGTTTCCTCGCGTTTAATGCAACGCGAGATAGCACTTGTACCCAGACTCCCACTTTTTGAAAATTGTATATACCCTCCTTAATATTTATATTTTGTTCGGTACCCGGGCAGTCCGAAATGGCTCACACCATTGTGCTTCAAACCACGTTGACTGCTTTTTCAATAACAAAATAATTTCGTCACAGTGAGCAAAAACGCACTTGTGAGCAAAGTCACGTGACAAATGACGTCATCGCCCTTAGTCTTGTACAATAATTAGTTTATGGTAAGACTTATTTCTAGACAACGTGGGGTCTTGCTGCCCTCAAACTGACCAAGTTATTTGGGATTGACGATTTTCCAGCTGCAACGGATTCTGGGAAGGTTCTTATTATAATTATATATTGTTATTTAATTATCATGAGACTGTGTGATATGTGCGGTACATAAATCCGTTATCATTACCATTGATTGATTGCCTTATTGCCTAATTGTTTCCAGAGAACGCGGGTGATGAACTGCTAAATGAATTTCTCGTGGAGATAGAGTTCATGAAGACAATAGGCAAACATCAAAATGTTTTGAGCTTTCTTGGCTGCTGGACAACAACAAAACCTTTTCTCCTGGTAATAGAGTATGTGGCTCATGGAGATTTACGTCGGTGGTTAATAAGCAAGAGAAGACAGGTACAATTTGCCTTGGCTACCAAAACTTTAAATCTATTTGTTCACATCGTCTTCAGTGCAGTATTTTATAAGTTTTTAAGAGGCGCCCAATGACTCTTTTCTGTTTAGGTCGTCCAAATCGTTGATGTTAATGAAAGTTTCGGAACGTTCAAGTTATAATTCGGGGCCCTGAAAAGATTCCGTTTGTCAACGTTTCCGACGACTTCAATGTTCAGTTAAAACATTTTAACAGACCAAGTGATGCCGTCTAATGCCGTATTTAATTATAAGCCCAAAACCTCTTTGGAAACCCCGCAGTAAACAATATTTCTGCCTAAATTATTTCCGTAAATGGTTTGAACCCAGGAGTCATATCAAACCTAAGTGAAACACGATCGTCGGGGTAAGTGTAGTCCTTAGAATGACTGTTTGTGATGTCGACATTGATTGACGTTTCGACAGCCTGAGCGGAAGTCATCATCAAAGTCAAGTGATTTGTGTAACGTCAGGAGATGGTATAAGTAGTCTGGTCGTTGATCTGATTGGACGATCGTGCTTCACTTAGTTATGATAAATTATTTCCCTTGGGTCTCTTTTTTATTATTATTTAATTATTTGCTCACTACCTTTATTTTGATGATATCTAGCTTTTTCTTCTATGAAACAGAAATCGTTGAAAGAGATTACCACTATTTCCATTTTTTGCTTAACTTGAACTTATTCGTTTCTTAAGCAATCATTTCTTTGATTGCTAATTTTCAACCCAAATTTTCCACCTGAAATTCTCTTGCAAACAACGTTCTTTTTTAACCTTTCCTTTTCGATTCCCTCTGCTGATATTTTAGCTAAGTCTTTGCTTATTTACTGACTTGCCTATTTAATATTCTTCAGCATTTTGCAGTTATCAACAACTCAAGTCTACGCGGTATGCGATCTTCTTATCACAACGTGGTATGAAATTTTTAATTAATTCACTTTCCAAATATTGTGCCCTTGACGTGAAAGAAAACGCAAACCATGACATACCAAGGCACTTTAACTATCATGCAATTCACGGATAAAGGCTTAATAAAACAGTTGATGAAATTCAAACAGGTGTAATCAACAAAATAAGATTAAAAACCTTCTACATCATCGACCCGTCTCAGTGACTCAAGAACGCTTATGCCTAAAGTTCGGCTTAATAACCGCATGACCTAACTTTTTGCTTTTTAGGCTCGTGCATTGGATGAGAACGAAAGGGTCGTTTCACAAGAAAGCGACGAGATACCCTTGATAGCATTTTCAAAGCCACACAGTGAACATGTTGCAAATGAACAGACTAACGAGGAGTGCGATGATGATTGTGAGTCATTTGATTCAGCTGATCCAATGAAATTCGCCTGGCAGATAGCAAGAGGCATGGTAAACTCCCTTTACAT
Organism: Pachyseris speciosa; assembly: GCA_016490735.1. Taxonomy (NCBI): domain Eukaryota; kingdom Metazoa; phylum Cnidaria; class Anthozoa; order Scleractinia; family Pachyseridae; genus Pachyseris; species Pachyseris speciosa. The sequence continues at coordinate 187,983 of JAEMWC010000991.1, read as the reverse complement.
TATATCGTGTCTCATTAGCGTGAACACTTCGTTGATGAAATTAAAAAGGAAAATAAAAGCAACCGGACCAGGTACTATGTATTAGCTATCAAGGCCTATGAAGCATGTATATTCAGTTTAGTTTTTTAGCTCGTCATAAATTTGACCTCATGGGCCCCTGGCTCGGGAGATCTGTGCAACCACTCCCTGTGTAATTGACATTAAATACATTATCTTTATCTTATCTATCTAAAAGTGTGGTAAGCTCAACTTGAGTGATGTATAATTTTCTCTTACGTCCCGCTTCATCAGTCTTTGGGCAACTTCGGCTCTGGAAAAGGAGCCATGTCATATTTATGTTTTATACCGAAGTGTTAGATTTAAAAATTGCTAAAAAAAAAAAAAAAAAAAAAAAAAAAAACACACACACACACACACACACACACACACACAAAAACAAACGACGACTTTTTATCGACGCTAGCTTGGTGTCACTATTAAGTTAAAAAAATTTATATATTAAAAATCCATAGATACTAAAAAGAACAATAGATAATCGTGTTAGAAAAGGAAAATGGGATTACCCGTGACCCAAATAGGAAATGACGGAAACTCTAGGAACAGGTCCTAACTTGGTAAAGCACGATCTCTGGTGAGACGTTATTATATTCAATTAGTCTTAAAAAGGACTATTAGAGATGACACTAACAGACAACCGGAGAGGTAGTCATGGTCAAATACGAACAGATATCGGAAACTTTTACGTATTCCAGTAACTCCATAAGCCTCCTGCGGGGTATATTCAAATCAGTGTAAGTGCTAGTCGCGTAATTATTTGGTTTCAGTGGGTATCCTCTAAAGATCACCGACTGAGCATTAACAAAATACCTATAACTATCGAAATTTCCCGTATCATAGATCGCTTCAAAAATGAAATATCATGAACGCTATGTATAAATTGAAATGAAGGGAAACTCACTCCTGGCAATCTACACTTGTCTCCACCCCCACCCCCACCCCACCCCCTTTTAATAGGCACAACTGATTTCATTTCCTTCTCAGAATTACTTGTCTGAGAAGGGCCTGGTACACAGGGATCTGGCTGCAAGAAACATTCTGGTGGGACACGGTAAACTTATCAAGATTGGAGACTTTGGTTTAATGCGGCAAATGTACCATGAGGTGTACGAGGTCAAACAGCAGAGGAAACTGCCAATAAAGTGGATGGCTCCCGAGGCAATATTCGAGGAGATCTTCACCTCCAAGAGTGATGTGTAAGTACCTCTTGTCGACATATTGCTCTTTATTTTTTAGAGTAATTACGAGTGAATTTCCAAGTAGGCAACTATTCAAAACTGGTTACTTATGAGTAGTCCCTAAGGAGAGAGCAAGACACCCCAGTCACTGATAAAGAAGCACTTAAAACGGATTACAGAAACGGTATGCAAGTCAGAACGAGAAAAATAATTTTAAAAGATCAGAAATGGGTAGCCGTTCCTCGCATCAGTAAGGTGTTGTATACGACTTTGATTCGTTTTGGCCATGAAGGTTATCACTGGGGCCATGGTGGGTCTCAAGACGGATTGAAATTAACTAATCTTATGTAGCAGTATATGGAGTACCTCTAAATGGAAAGGTGAAAGTGCTGTGGTAAATCGGATAGGTGCTGACGTCTCATCTTTAGTCGAAGCTTTCTGAGGGCGTAAAAACACGGCACGGCACTCTGCAGTTGGACTGGGCCATTATGAATGAAGATCATGAACCTGCCTGAACGCGTTCTAAGATGAGTTTTGGAAGCTCTGCTGAACTTTTAACTCCATTTCCTTGGTGCCAAAGCATATCATGTCTAAAGCCTTGGACTCGCAAGTAGTCGCAAGTGGCCGCAAGTTGAACTTGCGTACAGACTTGGGTTGGGTGGCCAAACGGACTCTCAAGTTTCCTCGCAATTCGCGCAAGTCGCAAAAACAAAACAAAAAAACATTTCAAGACGTCACTTAACTTGCGTTGACTTGGGTTAGGTTGGCCAAACGGTGAAAAACCTGTTTCGCCTTCTGTCCAAGTTTGATCTCGACCAAAGTGAGCGCAAGTTATCGCAAGTTAACGCAAGTGCACGCAAGCCCTGGCCAAACGGACTCGCAAGTACACCCAAGTTTTCAACTTGCGTCTACTTGCGAGTCCGTTTCGCCAGGGCTTAGGTTGTATTAGGGCAGTTTCTTACTTGAAAGGAGTAATAACATGACTGACGTTATGATTATTATTGTTTGTTTGCTTTTTCAGTTGGTCCTTTGGAGTAGTCTTATGGGAAATAGTTACACTAGGTAACTATCTTCTTCTTTCTTCACTGTGACAGATACAACTCCAGACAAGACGTAGGAAGTCTTAGCAAAAGCATCACTTTTTTAAAATTCTAATTTAACTTTGTATATTCTTTTTTTTTTTTTTTTTTTTTTTTTTTCATGCTTTACTTCCGGCAAAAAGTATAGCTGAAGAAAATAACAAACAAAATAACCTCTTAAAACCAACCATTGGTAACATCAGCTCCTTCAACGGCTTAATAACAAAGCGTATCGAATCAGTTTTACTCTTCTAACTTAAGATTTCGGGAAGTTTTATTTATACATATCAACTACAAATTTTGTCTTGTAAGGCGGCTCTCCTTATCCACTCTTAAGTCCCATGGAGCTCGTTCAACTTCTGAAGACCGGATACAGAATGCAGAAACCCGATTCGTGCTCCGATGAATTTTAAGTTGCATTTATATAGCTGAAGCTGGGATCGAAGAAAAAGAAAATCCCCAGTACACTGTAGCTGAGAGTTCGAGCCACTTTGTTATAAGAATACCTGTACATTCATCTTCTTCAGAATATCGTAACTTTCAACTTACTTGCCTGTTTTTTTGATGGATCATTCATCGATTCTTCATTACAGTGTGGTCCATTTCACGAATGGTTTGCTCTACTGACTGAAATTGTTTTTACCACCTATAGCAACGACGACGGCAACGGCAACGAAAGCGTTATTTTAAAATGTAACTTATCGCTGTTGTAACTCTTTGATGTGGGCGAACTATCCTGAACTAATTAGTAAAAGCGGCGGTTGAAGTTGAGAAAAAGAAAGAAGATTTCACCGTCTTACGCTCACGTTTTCCACGAAACCTAAAATTTGGTCATTTCGCGTTGTTGTTTTGCAGAGGACGGCAAAGAAATGCACCAACATGTAAAACGCACGTGCAGAGCCATTGTTTTGTCCTAATTTAAGCTTATTGCTTTATGGCGTTCTCATTGCCGTTGCCGTCGTCGTTGGTTAAGCTCTAACGAGAACACAGCTGACTAACATAGCTTAATCTAAATGATATCGCAGCTTGTGCCTTAATTACAATTTGCAACTGTGTACATACTTAAGTTTTTCTTCTTCTACACTGGCATTCAGTTATTCCTTGATGACAAATTGCTGGGAAGAAGTTGCGTCTGAACGGCCGAGTTTCCAGGACCTGCTAGAAACACTAGAAGAACTGATGGTTCAGAAACAGGAATATTTTGATCTGAACAAAGTGGATGAATCTAAAGATTATTATACCGTTCAAGAAAAGGAGTTAGACGACGAAGCTGACAATGGAATCATTGAGACGCGCCTTTGATCTCTCTCATAATAATTTTCGATGAAATAGTGAAATGCGCATTACAACACTGGCCGGGAGACTTTGCCTGACTGCTTGTGACACAGTTTATAATTAATGAAGTAACAGTTGAGTTATGCCGAGAATAATGTAATAATTACATTTAAAGCGTTGTACCTTCTAAAATAGCGATGTGTATGACATCGAAGTTGTGTGTTTATAATGTCATGGTTTACTGACCGCCATTATAGGAAAACTAAGGTTTCCTTTCGCAACAGTTGTAATTATTGTATTAAACTGAGTTAACACCAATTCGAGCTAATTCGGCAATCACCCTTTATAAGCGTTTGCAGCTCCTAGTAACGTATTTTCCTTTCTCATCATAATTTCAGATTACGTAACGAAAATTTATTAAAGGTGTTAGAAAGAGACGCCTAGAAATACAATGGTGAAATTTAAGAGTCTTGTCTTCTTAGTAAAAGGGGATATATAGGGACGGACAACTGCTGCTCAGAAACACACTTAAGCTAACCCTGTAAAATCTCGCGTATCAGTTTACGAAACCACAGATTGGTTACCTTTAAAGACACGACTCTCAACCTTTGCCAGTTTACCAAGGTACTCTTCCCAGCCAGTACATTACCAGTCCATCATTTCCGTCTGTACCAGATACAAGTACGAGAAACCCAGTGCGCGAATTCATGTAATGTGTTCGTAAATAAATAATGTCTGTATTTATTAAAGCCAAGACAGATAAGAGAGCAGAATTTAGTATCAGAAGATCCAACATTTTGACCCAAGTTTACGCTCAGATTGCTGTCTGTTTTTCAAGAGAAGGTCGACAACAATCTGCATTTTCGCATACCGTGATTCGATTTAGCGCCCGGGGCGCTAATTTACTTTTGGTACCTCAAGGGAGGGCGCTTATTCGAGACAGGGCGCTTATTTAAGCTTTTGAGAAACAACCAAATGGTTAAAGCATAACTTTAATAAATATTAAAATAACTAACAATAACAGAAACTGTAACAGTAACAAATTGTTGAAAGTTCAGTTACTTTCAAAAGAATTCTTCATTTTATATACCGTAGCTGTAAAAAGTATACATGTACGGTACGTTGAATGTTCGTGAGTTTATCTATTCGATGTCGATGACTTCAGTGTCACTTGCGTCAATTATCAAGCTATCTGGTGCCGCATCCTCGACGTCGGATTCTGTGATCCCGTCGAAAGGATCCTTGTCGCGTGAATTGCTCATGGCTTGTTGAACAACCTTGAGCCGTTGTAGACCTGCACGGCAGGGCTGATTTTCCTTGAAGCAGTGAATGTTGTCCGTCCTCTGATCCATCCACTGCAACGGTTAGCGCGCAGCTCTTGAATGAATTGATAATCATTGTTTTGTCCAAGCCATCCCACGCCGCAAGGATCAACTTAACTATCTCTCTCCGGGCTGGAGCACGCACGTTTCCCGCTGCAGTGAAAGAGTGGGCTTCACCAGCCATCCATTCATCATATTTCTCCGTGACATTTGCTTTAAAAGGCTTATTCCAAACCACGTCGGGCGCTTGAATGTATTTCGTACAACCCCCTGGGACGATTAAAAGATCTATCTTTGACGTGCGTAGTTCTTGTTTGACTGTTTTCATCGGGTGGCACTTGAACGAATCCCACGCCAAGATTCGTCGGGTGAATGAAAACTTCCCCAGAACACTTCTTACCCAGTCAAAGGTCAGTTCTTCGTTCATCTACCCATTAGAAGATGATGCTACAACACATTTAGCCTTAAATTCGTCATTGAGTAATTTGGTTTCTCTCTTAGCACCGGGAAAGACTATAAAAGGCTTCAATTTCGTTCCATCTGCTTTCGCTGTTAAGCAAAGTGAAACCTTTGTCTTCTCGTGACCAGTTGTTTTCATGGCTATGGTGTTGTGGCCGATGGAATCAACAGTTGTATTGGAAAGCATGTCTTGCCAAACGGCTGTTTCGTCCATTGCTATAATGTCACTGTCACTGTAGGAGAACTTTACACGTAGCCGTCTTGCTTGTAACACATATGCGATCAGTTTGTCAATTAGTTTTTCGGGATCCTTTTGGGATTCCGTCGTCTTGCGCCGTATGCATAACCCATGTCTGGTCATGAACTTCTGCACCCACCCAATGCTTGCCGTGAATGTTGGAGGAAGTTCCATTTCCTTGCATTTCTCCTCGTGGAGAAACCTTGCTTTGCTTTGATACACGAAAACCATTAGAGCGTCGTTCCTGGACCCATTCCAACAACACTTCTTCAATATCCAGATCAAAAGGCTTTCTTCCCGCCCCGGCGAGCCGCTTTCGCTTACAACTAGCAGATTCTAATTTACTCTGGTTTGCTCGCCACTCTCGTATTCTCTTCCGGTCCACGTTGAACGTCTTCGCTGCTTGATAGTTACTATTGCATTCCACGGCAAACCATACGGCTTCTAGTTTAAATTCTGTTGAATAAGAATTGACCTTTTTGCCGGAATGAGACTGAGAAGCATCAGCCTCCATGTTTTTACACAAAGTGATCACTGTACGCAGCTGGATACGTGTAAAAATGGGTTTAGGATTGCAAGTGAACATGACTGCTTGAAGCTGTTAATGATTCACCGAATGTAAGAACAATGCAAATGACATAAATTATGAGGAAGAAGCGGGAAAGCAGCTACGCGCCGAAATTACCAGTGGTAAATATCTATGATTATGGCGCGTTCTGACTATCACTTGATTTGGAATTCGATGTTTGTTTATGAAGTGGAATTTTCGTCTGTTATACGAGGTCATCATGTTTACAAAGCGGCGTGGTCTCCAATCATAGGAGAGTCTCTGGCATGCAGGAATGATGACCGTAAAGAAGCTAAAGAACACGATGAATACGCAGTTGGGACTTACCTTGAAGCTGATAACAAACTTGTTGGGCATGTGCCGATGGAACTTTCCTTCCTTATATTCACATTTCTCAAAGCCCGCCATGAGAATAAAGTACAGGTCAAAGTGACTGGATCAAGAAGACTGGAAAACAGACTTGTTGTGCCCGGAGCGTTCCTAGCGAGAACAACCAGCAGAGCAATCGCCACAAAATTTGAAGAAGAGATTACTCGTTTGAAGGAATTATGTACTCACATGGACATAACAGTTGAGAAACTCAGACGAAGACCACTGTTTTTGTAATGCATTATTACGTACGGTATGTCGGCTATTAAAGGAAGACGAACCACGTTTGATACGTATTCTGAAGGCGCTGTAATATTAGAACAGGGGCACTTATTAGAATAGGGGCGCTTATAAGAATGGGGACGCTTATTGGAATAGTGGCGCTTATTAACAAAAACACATTCGAAGGGGGGCGCTTATTCGGAAGGGGGCGCTTATTGGAAGGAGGGCGCTAAATCAAATCATTACGGTAAATACTTCTATTAAAGAGCTTTTGCGAACAAAAGTTGAAGAAAGGTCATATTATATAACAGGTAACAATATATGCATGTATAGAATTTGTAAAATAGGTTAGATATTGTACAGACACATTTAACTACATCGATTGCATATGATTAGACTCTTGTTTTAATGTAGATCGCCGAAAGATACATGTGCACGATAATCATTAACCAAACTATTTGGTTAATTTGCACGACCCCACAAGCTGCTGAACTTTAATTTTTTTTTTAATCGTGCGGTTTGCATAATGTTTTGAACTCAACAAGACCAACGGCGTGTGGCTAGTTATCCCAAGTTTCTGCAGTGTGTTGAGAATGCTTGTTACGTGACCTGTTGACGCCCAAATGCCAACTCTAACGCAAACTGACCCTTATTCAAACAACTGACCGTTGATCGGTCGAGACGTCGTTGTATTTAACGTTAACTTCTATAGTAAAATTTGTTGATTCGAGTTACGGACTTCCCCGAGGAATTAATAATTGATCGGGGGAAATGCCTTCAAGAAAGCGTCTCAGTGTAGAATGCCTTTTACTTTATGCTAAACGGTAATGTTGTGGCTCCTTTAGCTACATGATATAGGGGTATAGAATGGTAAAATCCGAGACTCGCCGAGACGCCGAGACCCTCATTTAAAAACAGAGACCGAGACTTAACTATTTTTTCAAATCCGAGCCCGAGACGTTGCAATTCCAAGCCGGTTAAGTTATTAGCTTAAGTAAAAACAGTCACAGGTAACGCAGGAGGTGTACTTTGCTTGGATTTGTTTTTGAGGCATCTCTTAGCCTTGTCTCCGATACCCCCTCTTAGGCACATCCCCTCTTCCCTGTCCCACCTCACCGTTGCCGACTTAAAGCGGCTCAGGAAACGTAAAGATTTGAAGGCTTGAATACGCAGCAGTACTTTTAACAAACGAAGGCTGAACCAAGGAGGGTAATTCGCTGAGGTAAACGTTCGATTCCGGATTGAATAACACACAATCTTCTTTTTTGAGTGTTAATTTCACACCAATAGAGCGTTTTCAGTCACGCAAGTAAAAAATTAAATCATCAATCATTCAATAGATAGACTCAAGAAATTGTGATATTATAGAAGAGTAATAAATAAACAACATGCCTGAGTCTCAGGGCCGTGCGATCTCCCATACTCGAGTTATCTGGCAAAATGTATCACTCAAAATTATAGTGTTTTGTATGGAAACGCCATCTTGGCGTCCCTTTGAGGGTCACCAAGATGGCGGCCGGAAACGAGTTAAAACATATGTTCCTTACTTTAGCTATCTCAAAGGCTTTGTTCTCTGTGTTGAGCTTTCAAAGAAATACGTAGAAGCTCATAGACGCTTCTCTTACCATGTTGGCTTTTCAAACCTTAAAAACACACAATGAATCGATGTTTTCATGTAAGGGACATGCTTGTGAGCAGACATCTTTATGTCACGCACTGTGAAAAAACTCTAAAATTCAAACTGCTCTATTTTGAAAACAAAGCAGGCTACCGAGCTGAAAACATGCAAGCAGATACATTTCTAAAATGTCTTTTACGTGATGAAGATAAAAATGTAATAGTCTATTTACTTTTGAATTTCAGTTTTTTATGAGGTGAAAACCCTCTATACGTTTATTGGCACTTGATCCAAAAATTGTCATTGTCTCATATCAAATCGATAACCATTCCTAAAATTTTGTGATTATTGACTTTTATCGACAAATTATCGGCAAATATCGCCCTATCGACTAGCTTTCCGACCATCGATTTTGATCGATTTGTAATGTCCTGTGTCATTGCCCCAAAAGAGTCAGTTTTGAGCATAATATGTGATTTTTACTGCCAGAAAGCACACTACGTCAATAACGAGCAGAATTTTAACCCTACATGTTTCACGGTAGTGATTGCGATGTTCAGGAAGCCGTCCATCACAATTATTCTTTGCTTTGTTGTTAATTGTTTTAGGGCGGTTCATTCAAACTAAACTTTCGCTTGGATTGATTCAATTTCAAAATACGAGATTCCGAGACCCTCTTTATTTTTTACGAGCCCGAGATTCCGAGACTCTAGTTTCAGACGCCGAGATTCCGAGACTCGCCGAGAATTTGCCGAGACCCATCATTTTTCAAGGACCATTCTATACCCCTTGATATGATATAGTCGGTTTGGCTATTAAAAACGTGACGGTATGTGGATGAGCCGGTTTGAACGGTACTCAAGCAGTTTAAGGCCTGGGCCTGAGGCTTTTATTAGAGAAAACGGTTTTTTGTAGAATAACAGCCAATAGGAATGACACTGAAACGAAATTCGGCACATGGGAAGTTCTCATCATCCTTAACGTTTTCACGTGCAACAAACGTTATCACAGATCACGTGACGTGTCACGCGACCATTTCTTTGAAATCATCACTTATTTGAGGAGTAGGTGACAGTTGTAGGAGATAATATCCAATAAAAACGCTTTTCTTATACGTATTAATTATTTACAGCGTCTCACGTTTGAAGTGACCGTCCATCGTTCTTAACAAAAAAGTTGTGAGGGCAAAGGTCATTTTTCGTCCCAGAATTCAACCTTTAGCTGTTGATAATTTAAAAACTAAAACTCGAGAACAATCACTCCAAGCGTAGAAGGTTAGATATGTTGGATTTATATTAAAAACGCTGATTTATTTATCTGTAAATTTAAAATCCGCCACTTCATCGCCGATTTAAGAATTTTTCAAATTTTGATCACGTGACTGATCACGTGATCAAATTTATACGTTAAGGCAAACAAGGACAACAAGATTTATCTTCAGGGAAAATTTCATCCAGTGCTAGGCACTCTGGCGTGATGGGGAATCATTAATGTCGCTATTTCGTTTTTAAGACAGGGAGTCGAAAATTAGCTTGCTAATGACTGGACGGATGTAAATATATATATATATATATATATATATATATATATATATATATATATATATTTTGCACTACTTTAACGTATCGAGCACTGTGCTACGGAATAATCGAAACATAGTTTTCCTATATATATATATATATATATATATATATATATATATATATATATATAAAGAAACTGTAAACTTCTGTGTCGAATGATGATACTAAAAACAATGAAAACCCAAAGTCTTCTGTTACTTTGCTTTAGCGCTACGCGTTTCACCGCTGTTGCGGCTCTTCAGGCATAGCAAAGTGTGTTTATTGACTTATTGCGTCACAGATGTAATTGTAATTACAATTATAATGGCTATTGTAATTCTAAGCGCGCGCGAGCAATTAGCGTAATTTTAAATCATTAAGAACGGGTTTATACTTCAAAATAAAAAACCTCTCTTTGTTCTTTCTCATGCCTTCTGAGGGGCTGAGAATCTTATAAAACGGAAAGATAGTGAACTGAGGTGTCAATCCCGCAGCACATTCATCAATATGCTTGCTGACTCCTAGCATACGTGTGTGCGGGTCTCTAATTTGCTGTTTATGAACTGTCACTCTATTTCTCAGGACATCACCCGTTTCTCCTATATAATTATGTCCACATCCTGCACATGTTATTACGTAAATCAAGTTCGTTGAGGTGCAGTTCTAAACAGCCTAGATAGCAGCATTCAACTTACTGCTGAAACTAGCTGCAAAGAACTTCCGTTCCTTGATGTGATGATAAGAAAAGAAAATACTCACCTAACAACCGATATTTATTTACGTAAATCAAGTTCGTTGAAAAATTTCGGATAAAGCACTCGATGAACTGCACCTCAACGAACTTGATTTACGTAAATAAATATCGGTTGTTAGGTGAGTATTTTCTTTTCTTATCATCACATCAAGGAACGGAAGTTCTTTGCAGCTAGTTTCAGCAGTAAGTTGAATGCTGCTATCTAGGCTGTTTAGAACTGCACCTCAACGAACTTGATTTACGTAATAACATGTGCAGGATGTGGACATAATTATATAGGAGAAACGGGTGATGTCCTGAGAAATAGAGTGACAGTTCATAAACAGCAAATTAGAGACCCGCACACACGTATGCTAGGAGTCAGCAAGCATATTGATGAATGTGCTGCGGGATTGACACCTCAGTTCACTATCTTTCCGTTTTATAAGATTCTCAGCCCCTCAGAAGGCATGAGAAAGAACAAAGAGAGGTTATATATATATATATATATATATATATATATATATATATATATATATATATATATATATATATATATATTTACATCCGTCCAGTCATTAGCAAGCTAATTTTCGACTCCCTGTCTTAAAAACGAAATAGCGACATTAATGATTCCCCATCACGCCGTCATTTTCATTCACATAGGAGTGTAAATTGATTGCCCTCGGGTAAACAGTCTTTCCTTTTTCGCACAGCTGATCATTCAATGCAAGACCAAACACATTACCTCTTGATGGAACGTTTATTCTCAGCTCGTGGGGAAAATAAATATATATTTTTTCATTTTGCAAAGCCTTCATTGAAAAAATATACACCCACCGTTTTAATATTACGACCACAGTTCACAGCTAGACCTCGACAGGAGTGAAAGGCGCGCGTAGGCCTGACTCCAGGGCATCATAGTACGTGCATGGTGATCTACTAACATCTACGTCAACATATGGTAACTTGCAGCCCTCGCAAGGACGTGACGGTAAGTATTAAAACAAAAATAAAAATAGTTAATACATAAAATTTATGAAAAATAAATGTCTGAAGCCGCTTTGTAGGTGCCGATGCTTGGTTTATCAATTGCGATGAGGATGAAAACTGTTATATTACTTACAGATCAACGCAAAACTCAGAACGGTGATGAACGGAATGTATATAAAGCTATATCCTTGCAAAGAAAATTGAAACTTTCATCATTAACAAGGAAGGGGATTATTTTCATGGTAAAAGCGATCGCGAGCGAACTGACCGCGACGCAGAAACTGCACCAGAATTATGTCGCTTTCACGAACAAATAATCTTTAATTTGTAATTTCTTTTCTTTTTTTTTTTTTTTTTTTTTTGATGCAGCTTCTGTCACAATTCATGATCATTTGTCCGGCATTAATTAAACAGCTGCGAGTTGGAGAAAACAACAAACTCATATCCTCTTTAATCAAGTAGACCAGGTTGCATGTTCTCTTTTCTACTAAAATAGTTAGTTGTGACTGTGTGTCTTCGAAAACCTTAGCTTTTGAAAACAAATAGCCAAAGATTATAGGCTTAGTTAGGCTTTATTTGCCTACCAAGGTTAGATACGTAGCTTGCTGATCTATATGACATTACTGACTGCCGATCACTCGACACAAATCTGCTACAGCAAAGACAACTGTCTCTTGACAAATGAAGATTTTTGCCGGATGTCTTGTGACAAGATAGCCTGCGAACACAGCCGCGTCTCATCGCTCCCGACCGCTAGAGGCGTTACAATGACAAGAGCCGACATCTGAAAAGCTAAACGTCTATTTATTGAGATAAATCGAGATACTATATATTTTTATTGAGGATGCTGTTCATACTGAAATGTTTTATAACTCGTGATAGCTGAGAAGCACGTACAAATTTAAGGTAATCAGGCTGAACTCGGCAATTAAACCCCCTTTTTGACGCCGAATCATTTGTGGCTATAATTAGTTGTTAATGAGGATGAAACACATGTGCAGTGCAGGTAGCCTCCTTCGCAGACGTCTTGGGGCTCGTCACGCGTTCCTTGCCCACGAACGTCTGCTGAACTGAACTGCCACTTCCGTTCGTCGGCCGTTAGCCTTTGTTTTGAAGAAACCAATAAAGAGCTGCGTAAGAATGGAAATCGACACCCGATTCACGTGCATCGTCTGTGAAAATAATCCAGGGGTCGAAGTCCTACTTTCCATTGATTGGAAAACGAACTATGATTGGCTAACCGCCGCGAACGAAAGTGGTAGTTCAGTTTAGCAGACGTTCGTGGGCAAGGAACGCCTGACGAGCCCAAAGACGTCTGCGAAGGAGACTACAGTGCAGGCCATTCCAACAAACAAATCGTGCACAAACGGTAAAAAGCAATCAAATGAACCACATAACGTCGGAAATTTCAGCGATAATACGCAAAAATCATTTCTTGGACTCACTTGACTCGGTGTTTGGTCAAACATTGTTTTTGCGTTTAGCCACCAAATGTTATGTGTGACAAATACGATGTTGGATGAAAATGTTTGATCTTTTAGCCGGGGCTTAACAAGCATATTTCGTAGTAAGTTAAGCTTAGACATAAGCTTAAATGTCGTAGAAGAGAGAAAAAGGAAAAAAAAATCCTGATAGTTTGGATAAGTAATCGTATGGGGCTGACCTCGATGAGCTCTAAACTTGAGCCCTCGATATGGTCACGTGATACTGGTCAGCGGAAACCTTGTTTTGACAGCTTTCAATTGACCATGATACGGATGCCCTATATCAAAGATGTACGCTGTAAACTAGGTGATCAGCTGAAGTATGGCCGCCATGTTGGCCGCCATGTTGGATTATTAAGATTATTATTAGGATGCTATTAATTATTGGGCAACGTCGTCATCGTCGTCGTACGCGCCCACGATCAATACCGCTAGCCATTTTTACCATGAGAAGAGCAGTTGACGGGTTTCTATAAGTATAGTGCTACGCTTGGCGGCCCTTCGGGCCGCCGAAGCCCTACCATTACATCTTCATAACATACAATGATTTTTTATAACCACTCTGAAGAGTCTTTTTACAGCCACAGCTAAACTCAGTTGTAAGACCAGCTTCACACATAATGGTACTAAGAATGAAATGCAAAAAGTTATTGTTTTGCTCTGCTAGATGAACTTGTACATGTAAGACTAAGTTCAGTTCTTCTTCAGCACTCTTTCTTCCCTCTAGCCTGTTGTGCGTGTGAAGTACTCACTTAGCAAGCAAAAAATATATTACAAACCGTCACTGATTACTTATGCCGTTTCTCATTGTTCTTGTTCTTTTTCGGTACTCGCTGATTCCGCGGTTACGAATGTTTATTCGTTCAGTGCCGTGTGGGTTGGCTACAAGAAAAATAGAAGTGCTGTAGTTAGCCGCACTTAAGGAGGCTCGAAAGGGTTTCTTACAGCTGATATGCATGTCAAAACAATTCAAGATTAATTTTTTTTGCTGTAAGTCACTTAAACAAATTGTAGGTTATCTTACAACAGGGTTGTTAAAGTTTCAATTGAGACAACTTCTGACGTCATGTGCGTTGCCATGGCAACCATGCCTCTCTAAAGACCTACCCCTAAAAAGTCACTTTTTTAAATTTATCTTTAAAACTAACTCGGTGACCCATATTTTTTATAAGCGTTTTTCAATGTTTGCAATATTATTCACTTTCTGTGAAAATTTTAGAAAATTCTGTAGTGTGGAAACGGAGATAATTCGAAAAATAGCCTCTTAAGGATTAAAAAACATCTACCCTACAGATTTTTTCTTAAATGCCTAAAATGCTAGATAAAGTTGAATGCTATTTGCATGAAAAATTTCAACATAGGTCACCGAGCAAATTTTTGAGATAAATTGATAATCATTTTGCACCTTTTATTTCCGGTTCGCGCGATTTCGCGCAAATCATTATTTCCGGTCGCGCTCTTCAAGTTACCGCTGACCTTATTCGCGCGAGTGGTGAGACTCATACAGACTCGATATTCTATCGGACTCCATTGTCTCTCGTCGTGTCTGCTTATCAAGGCAATTAATAGAGGAATTAACAGGCTAAAAGTATATGAAATCAAAGTAAAGAGAAAGATCTTGTCTATTGTTTGTGGAAATACCTTAATATGGAGGAAATTATTCTTCTGTTCAATGAAATTCTCGACGATTTGGTTTGGTGAGGCGAGAAGTTTCGAGACGATTCAGGGAGTGTCATAACTCCATACAGACCGTTTATTCCAAGTTTGAAATTTCTTGAAGAGTACGGAAGACCAAACCGGAGTCTGCCAACTACTGGATTGTTGTTAACTTTACAGAGCCATTCGGAAGGTAAGTGAGATTTCCGCTGAAGGTGTCAACATTTTCTTGTCGTCGCTCAAGAACTGTTGCTTGTTGCAGGGCTTCGTTCGGTAAAGACGTTTTTCCACGATTCATAATAGTTTCAGCGCTTTGCTCGGGTGGCGGAGAAAACAGAATCCTTCTAAGTGCTTTCACATCTTCCAATGCGTCATGAGCGGAAAATTTACAATTAAACAGTGCCTTATAAACACAGCCCAATTTGTTGTTTGGCGAAGATTTCAAGGTGTTGTTCAGTTGACTTCGAAGGAATTTCAAAACTGAAAGACTTTCACAGAACAATAGTTAAATTTCATGCAGCTGGTTGGAATATCTGCAGCCTCCGTTACGGAGAAGTCTTGAGGTATCAAACACTGAGGAGCTGTGCAGGATTTATGGTATTGTACAGTGCATATCTGATCTCTCTCTCGAGTGCAAACTATTGTTATTTATACAATGCAGGCCTTTTTTGACAAGTTTTCCTTTTTCACCAACTTTTTTATAGTGTGAAGTGACTGATTACATTCAATTTCTGTACAGGTATATTTGTCAAGTTTTGAACTTTTTAAACTGCATGTATACTTATTTGAACATTGTAGTTGTTTGAGTTAAAATTGTTTCATATAAAATTAAGCTTACGTGAAGTTGAAGTTCCTTTTGAATGAACTCCTTGCGAAGCAATGTAATATTTACTTGTTAAAATGTAAATAAAAAAGCCGAGCTTCAGTGAAAACTGGATCCTTAAATTCATTGCTTACCGTTTTCATAACTTGTCCAACCCCTTTGCTAACACGTCAATAATTCGTGACCCGACTACATGCTACACGTACTTTCCGACTGTTTTCCTTGCCTGAGTCCTGTGTGTACATGTATTATGAAGGTTGGAACTTTTTTAAATACGTTTATGACATTCAACACCCAATGAATCGAAAGTATTTAAAGCCATGTGTAGTGTAGTGAAATGTAGTGTTGTAAATTTTTACGTACCAAATTCTACCGTCTTGTTTGTTTGTTTTTTTTTCGAGCTATAAAATCGTTGATCGCGGGTTCTTGAGCATCTTCCTCAAAACGACGCTTCTTTGCTGACTTTTTTGCCTGAGTCATCTTGTTGACGGAAAGTACACTGTTCTCAACGCTCTTTTTAGAAGCAAACTTCCCCTTTTTATTCCGCAAATAGCCGCATTCAGCTTCAGAAGACAGATTTACTTTTTCATTTGAGGCCGCCATTGTTGTTTACAACTCCCACCGCTCGCGCCTCGTAACTTCGCGGGAGGATCGCGCAAGAACACGCACGGGATACATGCATTTGGATCCACTCTTCGCGCGGTCAAAAAACCCTTTCGAGCCTCCTTAAGAAGCGCGCGAAAAACGTTCTTAAATTGTTCGTTTATCCAGCCGTAAATAAGGAGATTGCAGATGGCATTTAAACTAAATGCAATGTTGTTGCTGATGACTGTAAGATGCTTTCTGCGCTTTTGAAGAGAACCATCATCATCATCATCATCATCATCATCATCCTCATCATCAGCCAGCTCACCGAAAAACTGTAGGCTTGTGGTGACCAACTCTGGTAATATGTCGGTGAAGCAGACTGTTATAACAATTGCGAAAGTGCGAGCCCGTTTAATTTCATGCTTAATGGCGGCAAGTCCTTGGTTGTCGTCTTGTTCTCTCATTTGCTTCCTGTGCTGGTGGGACACGATGAAAATGAATGTTTACGAGCATAGAATGACCACCAAAGGGATGACAAGCTGTAACGTGACCTAGAAGATAAGATATTCCTTGGATAACGGCGGTAGTTCATTCCTTGGTCCTTTTTTCTTTGTTTTGAGGCATGGATGTAACACTTGAAGGAGGCTTTCGTAGGCAGTGTCGTTGCTGCCTGCTCTGAGACCTTGCGGAAAAATAACAGTCACTGCCACAGTCCACAGCCATGCCACGATAGACGCGAACAGCGCGCGGCGGTTAGTCACTATGGTGTGGTACCACAAGGAGAACTTGACGGCGATGAAACGTTCGACGCTGATCAACGCGAGATGAAGAATGATTACCGCGAGGAGTAGCGTGCTACACCATGCGGTAATCGTGCAAATTTTGGAACGGTTTGTATCAACAGAACTTACCGTTAGAGTCAATACGCTGATTTCGAGGAAAGGATCGCAATCAAAGTGTCCGCGACGCACAAACTCACCAGAATTACGTTAGACGCAGTTCGCAAGCTGGAAAATTTGTAAAAAGCTTTTATGAGCAAGCAGTTCCCACAGAAGGCGCAAGTATTATTACGAGCGATTTTATGCTGATTAGTGTGATGAGTGTTTCGTCCTACAAGTGGTGTTTGTCTTTACGATAGCGAAAATCTTTGGTACAGTTGGTACAATTTCCCGGTGATTTGCTTCCATGGCACATCCCTTAGCTTGGGCGTTGGAGGAATCTCTACCTCGAGGTCCAATCGCGAAGGTTAGTGGCCGTGATATCTAGACTCGATCACGGAAGTCGACAAGACAGCAGGCAGAATGAGCCAGTATTAGTCTTGTTTGCCATTCTTTTTCCGAGTATTCAGGTTTTCTAATTAAGCATAGGAGGGTTGGCGCAGTAGTTAGAGCGCTCGCCTTCCACCAATGTGTCTCGGGTTCTATTCACGGACTTAGCGTCATAAGTGGACTGAGTTTGTTGGTTCTCTACTCTGCTCCGAGAGGTTTTTCTCCGGGTACTCCGGTTTTCCCCTCTCCTCAAAAACCAACATTTCTCCCACACGGCCCCACAAGCTTGCAGCTTTAAATCTTAACCGTGTATAAATGAAATTTCTTTCTTCTTTCTTTCTTCTCTCTTCGTTAGAAAACATCTGGTGAATGCTGATCTCAACTTGACAGTGAATTTAACAACGACATTAGCATTTACGCACTGTTTGACGGCTTGTACCATATGTCTTTTTTTGTTATCGTGCAGGATAACATCACACATAATTAAAATACAAATTAAAACCATTTATTCATCGGGCTAAGTTAAATAGTATATTTAAATGCCATTTAACTATGATAAAATCCATTTTCAGCAACAAGGAGAAAATCGCCAGTGATCGAATTTTGATTTCAATTGCGCTCACTGCTCTCCAATTTTCGCCTTTATGACCCAAATGGAATTCTAGTGACTTGATTCTTGCATAACGGCGGCATGGAAGACTACCAATTTCCATTTCAGATATTTTTTGGAACTCTCCAGCCACCCGATCCTGTTGACAAAATAGTGCACCGATTGCATTATTTGCAAGTCAAAACTCACCAAAATTGCCATGCCAGTTCCCGGAATACCAAAGGACCGGCCAAAGACATAGCCTCACTTGTGAATCGCTCGTGGCTTTCACAAACACTTTCGGCGATCCACTCGCTATGAAATTGTTTGTCACCTTCTGTTTTCCCTCAGAGGATTGCCTCAACCCACCAACCCACAGGCATGAGGATTCTGAGGTTGAAACTAGCTAGAAAACATACTTATAAATTACCATGTCCTATGAACTGTTTGTTTGTAAAGTTTGTAAGTAGCTACGATTTCAGGAGGAAAATGACCTTTAAGTTACCCAGGCGTAAGATTGATATGATCAAGAAATCATGCTCATACAAGTCAATTATTCGGTGGAATGCCCTGGAAAACCAAATGAGATCAATTTGTGACATTGACGCTTTTAAAAAGTCACTCAAGTGTACTTTTAAGCGACATTTATGGTAAATACGTAGAATTTTTTATATATTAGTTTTATTGTGATTAGTTAGGAAGCTTAGTTTTATTGATTGTACTCGACCACATCAGCTTTGCTGAACTTTTTAATCGTGTTTAAATAAATGCTGTTATTATTATTATTATTATTATTATTATTATTATTATTATTATTATTATTAATATTATTATTATTATTATTTACCTACCGATATGTTAGCTGCTGTGAGCGCTTAAAAACAAGCGACAGCTAGTATGATGAGCGGCACAAAAACGATAGAGCCTTCGGTGTTGTGGACCAGCAAAATCTTTATGGCAACCCCTTAAGGGCTGGTCAAAGAACGTGTAGTAGTAGTAGTAGTAGTAGTAGTAGTAGTAGTAGTAGTAGTAGTAGTAGTAGTAGTAGTAGTAGTAGTAGTAGTAGTAGTAGTAGTAGCTGATTGAAGTAGTTGATGCAACGCTAAAAGGCCTTCTTTCTTTCACGTTTCTGTTTATGTTGAGCCGAAGTGAGGCTAACTCACTAGATTGGCGCATGTTGCTGCTTTAGTCTTCTTGACTAATTTGGTCTTTTGGCCCGCAAACCACAGTCAAGGTAGTAAGTGGCTTTTACCTATAAAAGATTATTAACAATTATTCTACGAGGGCGCGGTGGATATGAAAAAAAAAAAAAAAAACTCTACGACACATAATTGACAATCTGAACAAAAAAGTGAAAGAAAGGAACTCAGAGAAAGAGAAAACCAAAAAAAGTAAGATTTGTCCATCACATGACTAAACGAAAAGGGCGAGAAAACTTTTCGTTGTGTTGCAACGTTTCCAAGCAAAGTTGAATTAATTCAATGAAATGTCCGAGATCAACGTTGCAGCTTCACTTTAGGGTCCTTTTTGAAAAAAAAAAAACAGAGTTTATTTGCTCTGAATGTCGTTGTAAATGGTCAGTAGTTTGGTAAAATAATATTCAATCATTGCTCAATGAGGGTGGAACGGCTTTTAGGTAGGTGTACGAGCTGAAGGAAGCAAATTTGTAATCCATCAAAACAACAGGAGACACAATTTCAATTTATTTGAAAGACTGGAACATTGTCTAACCAGCCCTGGTCGGAAACAAGATATACGAGGGATAAGCAAGACAAATGTCCAGGTTATGGTTCAAGAAATGGCTTATAATTCCTTGACTTCTAAGTATTCAAGTAAAAAAAGTAAATACTCGTGTCAATTTCCACCAGCGAACCTAATTGCTTGGTTGACATTTGTTGCTTAAACTAATATAACAAATAATCAGCAAGCCCCAAAATGGGAATACCAAATTGGACCCGTCAATTTTAACATCCCCTATAGGTAGGTTCTGTTTAAAACGGCCAACCACATCTGCACAGGCAGGTTCCTTGAAAGCTATAAGGCGCGTTTAAATTGACATAGCACTTAAAACCTTACAAGCTGTTTTATTATACCTTCGTGTGTTCAAATTAATTTCTTAAAATGATGACGGCGGCTTTTAAGGCGCCGTTTCCATTAACCGTGGGTGGTGATACGGCAAATTTTCCGATGTTTCAAATTTCAATTATGCGCTCATTCATAGTCAATACCAAGAAGGGACTGATAAAGGTGTCATTATAAATGAAGAATCAACACCTGCTATAATAGTACAAACAATTTAAGAATCAACATGCAACGGGTAAGGGATGGCCACTAAAATATTTGTTTCTTGCCGAACACCCTGCGCTATCTGTTCCATTTTGGTACGTTCTGGTAGTCAAATCAGGAAAGGAAATCACCAAGGTAAGGGAAAAATCAAGTTGAACATAAAAAAACATGTCCCGTAATTGTGTGTTTAATAGAGATGCAAGGTTGGTTTCACGTTTTGGCGCTATCGTGAATCGCCTTTTTTATTTGATGTGATGGAATAGCGTCTTGATTCATTGATGCCGACTGCACATTGCGCATTGTGCAAATTTTTATGAAGAGGAACGTTGATTTACGGATTTAGGTTCTGACCGAGATGTAGTCAAAGCTATTGGTAAATTTCCTGAGAATTAAATGTCTTACGGAGTGGAATCCTCAATTTTAGGAGTCACAATACAGCGTCCATCCTCTAGCGAGAACGTCAGCGTAAACGATTGCTGACCAAGTTCAATATTAAATCATACGGCCGAGCCCAGTTACCAGGGGCACCCAACGACAAGTTTCGGTAGATATCTGTTCGGTGGAGGGTAATTCGCTTTGCGCTTTCGACGTCGATTTAAGAGTGCACTCGAATTTTCGTAACTAAAACGTGGCCTAAAAGATTCGAAATTGGGAAATCATAGCCCCTGAGATTTTCGGAAAGGTCGTAATTGCTGTTTTTGGCAGTCAAAAACGTCAGCTAGCATTTTCGAAAAGAAAATAGTTCCCTAGAGAGTTCGTGGAAATTTCATTTCAGCTTGCATTTTCTCGAAGGAAGATTTTGTTCCCTAACATTTTCGGGGAATTACAATTTCAGCTAGGGAATCCGAACATATGAACTTCTTCTAGCTTATGAAAACATCGCTTTAAACAGACTTCAAACACCACAAGGCACTTAAAAATGCTTTTCTACAGCTTTTGCTTAATTTGGCTCGTTGGGTGCCCCTGAGTTACTTAGCCTCCAGGCTCTATATTTGTACTTGTTTAGTTTTTATTTTTTAATTTCTGTGTATGTGTTAAATTTGTACAGTGCAAGAGCGAAATCATGTGTTGTTGTCTAATAAATAGTGTATGGGCCAAAATGCCAAAATGAGAAACGAAACAGAGTGCGTAAAAGAGCAGAATATTATTTAAACAGATGGGAAACGATATTAAACTATCAGAGCTCGAGCTTTCAAGAACGGCTTCGCTGGTTTATCTGCCAAAATGAGAAACGAAACAGAATGCGTGAAAGAGGAGAATATTATTTAAACAGATGGGAAACGGTATTAAACTATCAGAGCATGGGCTGTCAAGAACGGCTTCGCTGGTTTATGAGTATCCCCATCGACACTTCAAAAGTTCCAGAATAGAACTTCGAACCGACAGAAGTGCAGATCCGTACTGTCCGCTGACAAAACAACAATGAAAGGTTGAATTTTGACAGCATTTTCTTCACTTGAATTATGGAGTAGTCGAAAATATGCCTATTAAATTATAACAGCGTTCTATGAATCAGGTACAGAAACCATGGGAAACTGAAAATTGATGATTTCGGGTTTTTATATCTTTGCCCCGGGGGGCAAAGATAGGGCCTGCTTTGGAACCGTTTTGTATAATTAACTGATTATTCTACTAGGGCGCGCTGGATATGAATTGGTAAATAACCGACGAGGCGCATAGCCCAAGTAGAATAACTGTTTTATCAAAAACGCTACGACGCATAATTTAGAATCAGAACGGAAAACAGTGAAAGAAAGGAACGCAGAGAAGGAGGAACCGAAAAAAGGAAACATTTGTCGATCACGTGAAATAAACAAAAAGGTCGCGAAAACCTTTCGATGTGAATATTTCTGGCCAAAGTTGAATGAATTCAATGAAACTACTTTGAGCCAAGGAGAACCTAGAAGCTTCACGTTTTGAAAAAATTAAAGTACTCTATTTACATTGGCTCAGAACTGATGTAGATAGCCAGTAGTTTCGTAAAACGTATTTCAATCATTGCTTAAAGCGGATGGAACAGCTTTCGCATAGATATACAGGCGAAAGGAAGCGAGTTTGTTATCCATTCAATTAACGAAACCTAGTCAGCTGTGAATCTGATCAAAATTCAGTTTATTGAGATGAACTGATCAGAAGCAAGATACCTGGGAGATAAACAAAACAAACAACCATCCGGGCTATCCTTTACGAAATGGCAACTTGAAATTTCCCTGATGCGTGGAACAAAAACTGGACCTTCGGGGGAACAGAATGACAAAAACAAAGAGAACACCAATTCTTCTCATTTCTACTCAATCTCCTACCCAGAGTCCTCAAGCTCTTTGGCCAGCGGTTAGTCGCCAGGAGAGACTCTGGGATAATGGGGAAAAATCAATTTTTTTGATTGGGTGGCCCGTAACGGCTTCCATTGTTTTACTCCAGATTTTCTGGGAAAATGGCGGTCCATCATCCCAGAGTCTCTCCTGGCGACTAACCGCTGGCCAAAGAGCCTGAGGACTCTGGGTACGAGATTGATTTCTACTGACAACACACTCTATTTGTAAGAATTGAAAGTTTGAAGCTCGTGATTAAAACGTTGCATCGAGTGCAGGTAAAAGAACATTTTCAATGTGCGTCAATAAAGCTTATAAGTTTTAAAAACGCCGATCCTTAGAGAGATTTCCTTTAGTGAATGTTGCTGTAGACTTGAGTTGTTGTTCGTTCGGTTTGTTTTGAATAGACTGGCCCATGAGTATCATTACCAGAATATATCAGAGAATGAATGGAGAAAGTAAAGAATTTGTACGTCATGATCATAGCCGGCTTCCTGTGATATTAACCTCCTTCCTGAGGGCAGAGGAAGATGGGGATGGAGGGGTCCCTAAAAGAAAACGATAACAATTTTAGCACAATATATACTCCTTCTCAGTCCATACATCTCGATACATCTATGCATCCATCAGTCCATCTCTCCATTGATCCATCCATTCATAAGTCTCTGTCCGTTTGTCTGTCTGTCCATCGTTCGTCCATCCATCTATTTTTTGTTCCTATGTTCCTTCTTTCCTTCACGTTTCAATTTTTTTCTTTTATTTTTTTTTTTTTTCAATTATGCTTCGTGTTTCATTATTGATTTTTTTCGAATTTTAGATGGTGAGTCTCCAGCACGTTAGGAACCTTCATACCCATTTTAAACCCTTTTCTTCCAAAATGTTTTAGTCTTTATTTTTTTAACTGCTTAGTTTTTTGGTTGCCACTTCCCATTTTTTTATTTTTATTTTTATTTTTTTTTATAGAGGAACGTCCCCTTATGGAAAACTTGTTCTTTCTTATCATCTATCTCGTAGCATACGAAAACTTGTTTTATATAAAGGAGGAACAAAACGTACATTTGCAAATAAAACAGGATCGTTTTCTTCCAAATTCCTGTTTGCAAACAGACCAAATTACCGCCCGAATTGATATTTACGAACAACAGCTTCAGTTTATACTTTAAGGAACAATACGGTTGTTCCTTTTAATAGGTTCCCTCTTAAGGTGGCTGTTCCTTTTCACAGTAGCGTGGAATGTTCGTTCCCGATTTGTTCAATGGCGTTCCTTCTTTTAAATTTTTCACTTAGGAATTTAGAATAGTTCAAATGACCCGAACCCGACAGATACGACGGAAATAGCAGGGAACAGAATTTTGAGCTTGTTTAAGTTGATATTGCTTTTTGCTGTTTTCATTTAGCGTGAGTTCTTTCCCCTGATCTGTGACCTCTGTCTTACTTACAATGATCCGATCTGCACAATTGTATAACATCAATGGATATAACTGGTATATGCCGGAGACCAGACTTATATTTGTATCATGGAACAAGATCGCTCTGGGATCACCCTTGTTTTGCTGATATAAATTTCAGGCCAACATTAGTTCTTAATAGTCTAGTTTCGAGTTTGCCATGACCGCTTAATAAAAGCACTGAGAACGCATTTGCACAGGGTTAGCCTCGACCTTTAGTAAAATATTCACAAAATACCGGCGGGAAGGTGCCACAAATTTGAAAATCAACCAATAGACAGAGCTGTAAACAAGTCATCTTCTCACTGGATTTTGTGAATATTTTACTTTAGGTCGAGGCTAACCCTATACAAATGCTTTCTCAGTACTTTTATTCAGCGGTCATGGCGAACTCGAAACTGGTCTATGCCGGCGGCTAGAGGAAGAAGTGTGCCACTAGTAATATCTGGCTTGCCCTACATAAAACTTCATGAAAACCATAGTTATCAGGAGATTTGGGTGGTACTTAGAATTATTTTGGAGTTGTTAAAGTCGGGAACTAAAATTTTGGGAAACGATCCTTCCTTACTTCCTTCGGTCATTTATTTATAACACGCCATATTACAAATACAGTGTACTAAACCTTTATTCTTACAATGATATCTACTTTTCTTTAAAGACCCTCCCCCTTTTTTGCTCAGGCTATCAAAATGTCCCTCAACGCCATTTCATATAATCCTTTTCAGTTCAGGACACCAGTCATCTTTAGGGAGCAGGTTTGGCGCAGCGGTGAGAGCGCTCGCCTTCCTCCAACGGATGTGTCCCGGGTTCGATTCCCGGACTTGGTGTCATATGTGGGCTGAGTTTGTAGGCTCTCTACTCTGCTCAGAGAGGACTTTCTTCGGGTACTCTAGTTTTGCCGTCTCCCCCAAAAGCAACATTTGATTTGATTTGAGTTGATGTGATTTGCAATTAGATTACTGGACACCAGTTGATACCAGCTGATTGGTCTTATTATCCGTATGCCGGATAGGGCACAAAGCCTCAATTTGATTTTAAAATCCAACAGTGAAACGGTGATCTCAGTGAAACGGTGATCCTTCAGGGAGAATGCCACTGAAAAAGAGTTAGGACTGCAAAAATGGTCGAGAGTGGAGGGTACTATTCATTCTTTCAATCTCGTTGTCAATTCACCAACAAGTCTTAATGGAAAAGGCTCTCTATGTTCTTAAAAATGGTATATAGTTATAACCAATTTCTGTCGATTTGAACGTTACCAAATGGCTCTATAACAAGGACTTTCGGAATCATCCAAAAAAACAGGGTTAAAGAAAAAACTCCTATCAGGGATAAAAATCACAGGGCTGGGCAACAGCGCTAAATAAAAACAAAACATAAAAAAAAAAAAAGGAAAATCAACTGTTACTTCGCCAGATATTCAAATAACCACCTTAAAGTATATGCTCGTTAGAGCCAAAATACAAAAGGTTACGTTGTTTGGTTGTGTTTTGCGCCCTGATAAAAGCCAACAATCGCCTTCAAAACACTTCCATTTAAAACTACTTTCAACTAAGCTTCCTTAGGTAGGAGAACGGCCGGTGGTAGAAGTCCTGCCATAAAACTACCTGCAACATGCGCATACGAAATACAGTAGTACCTCGATTTTCACGATTTGTCCATGAAACGGAAAATGTATGAATGATCATGAGTAGCCCGATATTACGAAAACTCGCTTTAGCTAACATAATTTCATTTGGGTAATCACTTCGACTAACGAGAAGAAACGAGCATCCGAACATTTCTGTCAACTTGAGAAAGGCGGGAAATCTTGCGACCACAAATATATTAAAAACCAAGTAGTAATAAAAAAATAATAATAAAATAAATTCAATCCTCGAAACTTTACCATCGACGCTCGACATTTTACCCTCGACTCTCGACCCTGGACAAAAAAAATTACACCCAACTACAGATACAGTGAATAACGCATTTAATTAACAGCGGAAGTAATATGGTTTGTTTCGTGTAATTTGTCGACAGAGGAAAGATGGCAAACAGCGAGACCGTATCCGCGATCATATTCACAGTTCTGTACGCCGTAACAATTGTTGCATCAGTGACAGGGAACACACTCCTAATCTACATCGTTTGGAAGAAACCCGAGGTAAGATCACTAGCTAGCTTTATGTTCGTCAACATGGCCGTGGCTGATTTACTGGTGTCTTTGGCCGCCATGCCTTGGTCCATTGCTTTCTTCTATACCAAGGGAAAGTGGCCAGTTGATGGGCTTCTTGGAGATATCTCATGCAGAGGCTCTCCTTACGCAACCAACGTCACCGTTATGGCGTCCATCCTCTGTCTTATGTTTATGGCAATTGATCGATACTATGCGTGTGTTTGGCCTTTGAATCGCCGCAGTGCCTGGTTCAGAAAAGCAAAGTTCGTTGCTCCACTCGTTTGGATAACTTCAATGCTTTTGATGTCCTTTGTAACAGTCATAGTTGTTTATCGGGATGGTCTCTGTACAATGGACTTTGCTATATTTGGATTGCACCATGAGGAAACGCTAACTCGTGCCTTCTTCTGCTATGGGTTCTTCATCGGCTACATGCTTCCGCTGGTTGTCATTACCGTCTTGTACGCTAAGGTGGCACACAAAATATGGTTTCATAAAGTACCTGGCAATCAACTTATTCAAAACCAACAACGGCGGCAAATCGCAAAGAGAAACGTGGTCCGAATGCTCATCATCATCGTCGTCACATTTGCTCTCTGCTGGCTCCCCGCGCAGTCCTTCAATCTCTACCTCGGAATAACTGCATTCTCGTCTCCCGTGCCCTACTGGGTCATGTATCTCGTCTTCTGGCTGGGTCACGCAAACAGCGCCATAAATCCATGGCTTTACATTAGATTAAGCAGCAACATAAAATTAGCATTCGTCAAAATGGTGAACAGAAGGTTTACTGGAAGGTCAAGCAGTCTAGGACAGAGAACCAAGTCCACAAAGGCTGCACTTTTAAATAACCAGCAAGTGGCAGAGGCACGCTTGTAGCTTGAACACAACTAACAAGTTAACTACGTCACCCTTGATCTTGACAGAAAGATTACTAGTTTAGATTTTGCCCTTATGAAGATGATACCCCGCCATGATTCCTAACTTAAATATAATATAAAGTATCAACTTACTTAAACTAGCTCACTTATAGAATAACGAAAACTTATGTAACATTATTTCGATTAACGTAAAAGATTGTTGCTTACTAACGTTCGCAGGCCCTGATTCTTTGAGTAATTCGCTCTAACTTGTCTTTTTACTATGAACAGCGATCGTAATTTTAAGGGGTCTTATCATGACACTAATCACGCGGTACGGAAACGTCGGTCAAATCAGCAAATATTTGACAACTTTAGCCGTTACACGTTGAATCTTTTTAGCCGGACAAAAGATTTTCGATTAAGAATGAGCCGTTTACTCGCTTGAGCTTTAGTAAATTTCCAGTAACCATTAATTAATTGGCCAAATAGTCGCTTCAACCCACTGTGGTCTCTGTTTGAAGCACTCGCAAAAATAATTGATTGCCGTTTGCTTGATTCCTGCTCTTCTCTTCTCTGTATTGTTGATGGTCTTCTGAACTCTATGGGAAAAGAGTGAAGACGGATGCTTACAAATGTTGCTTACAAATCTTGCAATATTAAGATGTTAACCAAAGTGGAGATTCCGATCGTTTTACTTTTTGTGGAAATTGGATCATTATCAGCATCTCGGCTAAGTCTCCTTTGAAAAAATACTAAAATAAAATAACCCAAAGTACCCTATGTAACTCACGGTAAAGTAACAGGGAAATTTACGTAAAATAGTAATTAACGTAAATTTAATAAACTTTTAAGACTCCTTCTTTAAGAGTCCTTAAATTAATTAAAATTGCCACTTTTAAGGCGCCTTAAAATCGCCCCTTTTAAGACTCCTTACAATCCACACTTTCAAGACACCTTAAAATTGCCACTTTTAAGACTCCTTAAAATCGCCAGCCTTAAGACTCTTAAAATCGCCACTTTTAAGACTCCTTACAATCGCCACTTTTAAGACTCCTTAAAGTTGCCACTTTTAAGACTCCTTAAAATCGCCACTTTTAAGACTCCTTAAAATCGCCACTTTTAAGACCCCTTAAAATCGCCACTTTTAAGAGTCCTTACAATCGCCACTTTTAAGACTCCTTAAAATCGCCACTTTTTAGACTCCTTAAAATCGTTACTTTTAAGACTCCTTACAATCGCCACTTTTAAGACTCCTTGAAGTTGCCACTTTTAAGACTCCTTAAAGTTGCCAATTTTTAGACTCTTAAAATTGCCACTTTTAAGACTCCTTAAAATCGCCGGATCATTATCAGCATCTGGGCTAAGCCCCCTTTGAAAAAATACTAAAATAAAATAACCAAAAGTACCCTATGTAACTCAGGGTAAAGTAATTGGGAAATTTACGTAGGATAGTAATTAACGTAAATTTAGCAAACTTTTAAAGACTCCTTCTTTAAGAGTCCTTAAATTAATTAAGATTGCCACTTTCAAGACTGCTTAAAATCGCCACTTTTAAGACTCCTTACAATCGCCACTTTAAGACTGCTTAAAATCGCCACTTTTAAGACCCCTTACAATCGCCACTTTTAAGACTCCTTAAAATCGCCACTTCTAAGACGTCTTAAATCGCCACTTTTAAGACGCCTTCAAAGTGCCACTTTTAAGACTCCTTACAATCGCCACTTTTAAGACTCCTTAAAGTTGCCACTTTTAAGACTCCTTAAAGTTGCCACTTTTAAGACTCTTAAAATTGCCACTTTTAAGACTCCTTAAAATCGCCACTTTTAAGACTCCTTAAAATCGCCACTTTTCAGACCCCTTAAAATCGCCACTTTTAAGACTCCTTAAAATCGCCACTTTTAAGACCCTTAAAATCGCCACTTTTAAGACTCCTTAAAATCGCCACTTTTAAGCCTCCTAACAATCGCCACTTTTAAGACCCCTTAAAATCGCCACTTTTAAGACTCCTTAAAATCGCCACTTTTAAGAGTCCTTACAATCGCCACTTTTAAGACTCCTTAAAATCGCCACTTTTAAGACTCCTTAAAATCGCCACTTTTAAGACCCTTAAAATTGCCACTTTAAAGACTCCTTAAAATCGCCACTTTTAAGACTCCTTAAAATCGCCACTTTTAAGACTCCTTAAAGTTGCCACTTTTTAGACTCTTAAAATTGCCACTTTTAAGACTCCTTAAAATCGCCACTTTTAAGACTCCTTAAAATCGCCACTTTTAAGACTCCTTAAAATCGCCACTTTTAAGACCCCTTAAAATTGCCACTTTAAAGACTCCTTAAAATCGCCACTTCTAAGACTCCTTAAAATCGCCACTTTTAAGACTCCTTAAAATCGCCACTTTTCAGACCCCTTAAAATCGCCACTTTTAAGACTCCTTAAAGTTGCCACTTTTTAGACTCTTAAAATTGCCACTTTTAAGACTCCTTAAAATCGCCACTTTTAAGACTCCTTAAAATCGCCACTTTTAAGACTCCTTAAAATCGGCACTTTTAAGACCCCTTAAAATCGCCACTTTTAAGAGTCCTTACAATCGCCACTTTTAAGACTCCTTAAAATCGCCACTTTTAAGACTCCTTAAAATCACCAGTTTTAAGACCCCTTAAAATTGCCACTTTAAAGACTCCTTAAAATCGCCACTTTTAAGACTCCTTAAAATCGCCACTTTTAAGACTCCTTAAAGTTGCCACTTTTTAGACTCTTAAAATTGCCACTTTTAAGACTCCTTAAAATCGCCACTTTTAAGACTCCTTAAAATCGCCACTTTTAAGACTCCTTAAAATCGCCACTTTTAAGACCCCTTAAAATCGCCACTTTTAAGAGTCCTTACAATCGCCACTTTTAAGACTCCTTAAAATCGCCACTTTTAAGACTCCTTAAAATCGCCACTTTTAAGACCCCTTAAAATTGCCACTTTAAAGACTCCTTAAAATCGCCACTTTTAAGACTCCTTAAAATCGCCACTTTTAAGACTCCTTAAAGTTGCCACTTTTTAGACTCTTAAAATTGCCACTTTTAAGACTCCTTAAAATCGCCACTTTTAAGACTCCTTAAAATCGCCACTTTTAAGACTCCTTAAAATCGCCACTTTTAAGACCCTTAAAATCGCCACTTTTAAGAGTCCTTACAATCGCCACTTTTAAGACTCCTTAAAATCGCCACTTTTTAGACTCCTTAAAATCGTTACTTTTAAGACTCCTTACAATCGCCACTTTTAAGACTCCTTGAAGTTGCCACTTTTAAGACTCCTTAAAGTTGCCACTTTTTAGACTCTTAAAATTGCCACTTTTAAGACTCCTTAAAATCGCCGGATCATTATCAGCATCTGGGCTAAGCCCCCTTTGAAAAAATACTAAAATAAAATAACCAAAAAAAAAAAAAATGTAACTCAGGGTAAAGTAATTGGGAAATTTACGTAGGATAGTAATTAACGTAAATTTAGTAAACTTTTAAAGACTCCTTCTTTAAGAGTCCTTAAATTAATTAAGATTGCCACTTTCAAGACTGCTTAAAATCGCCACTTTTAAGACTCCTTACAATCGCCACTTTAAGACTGCTTAAAATTGCCACTTTTAAGACTCCTTAAAATCGCCACTTATAAGACTCCTTAAAAACGCCACTTTTAAGACCCCTTAAAATTGCCACTTTTAAGACTCCTTAAAATCGCCACGTTTAAGACTCCTTAAAATCGCCACTTTTAAGACTCCTTAAAATCGCCACTTTTAAGACTCCTTAAAATCGCCACTTTTAAGACTCCTTAAAATCGCCACTTTTAAGACTCCTTAAAATCGCCACTTTTAAGACCCCTTAAAATCGCCACTTTTAAGAGTCCTTACAATCGCCACTTTTAAGACTCCTTAAAATCGCCACTTTTTAGACTCCTTAAAATCGTTACTTTTAAGACTCCTTACAATCGCCACTTTTAAGACTCCTTGAAGTTGCCACTTTTAAGACTCCTTAAAGTTGCCACTTTTTAGACTCTTAAAATTGCCACTTTTAAGACTCCTTAAAATCGCCGGATCATTATCAGCATCTGGGCTAAGCCCCCTTTGAAAAAATACTAAAATAAAATAACCAAAAAAAAAAAAATGTAACTCAGGGTAAAGTAATTGGGAAATTTACGTAGGATAGTAATTAACGTAAATTTAGTAAACTTTTAAAGACTCCTTCTTTAAGAGTCCTTAAATTAATTAAGATTGACACTTTCAAGACTGCTTAAAATCGCCACTTTTAAGACTCCTTACAATCGCCACTTTAAGACTGCTTAAAATCGCCACTTTTAAGACTCCTTAAAATCGCCACTTCTAAGACGTCTTAAATCGCCACTTTTAAGACGCCTTCAAAGTGCCACTTTTAAGACTCCTTACAATCGCCACTTTTAAGACTCCTTAAAGTTGCCACTTTTAAGACTCCTTAAAGTTGCCACTTTTAAGACTCTTAAAATTGCCACTTTTAAGACTCCTTAAAATCGCCACTTATAAGACTCCTTAAAATCGCTACTTTTAAGACCCCTTAAAATTGCCACTTTAAAGACTCCTTAAAATCGCCACTTTTAAGACTCCTTAAAATCGCCACTTTTAAGACTCCTTAAAATCGCCACTTTTCAGACCCCTTAAAATCGCCACTTTTAGTACTCCTTAAAATCGCCACTTTTAAGACCCCTTAAAATCGCCACTTTTAAGAGTCCTTAAAATCGCCACTTTTAAGACTCCTTACAATCGCCACTTTTAAGACCCCTTAAAATCGCCACTTTTAAGACTCCTTAAAATCGCCACTTTTAAGACTCCTTAAAATCGCCACTTTTCAGACCCCTTAAAATCGCCACTTTTAAGACTCCTTAAAATCGCCACTTTTAAGACCCCTTAAAATTGCCACTTTAAAGACTCCTTAAAATCGCCACTTTTAAGACTCCTTAAAATCGCCACTTTTAAGACTCCTTAAAGTTGCCACTTTAAAGACTCCTTAAAATCGCCACTTTTAAGACTCCTTAAAATCGCCACTTTTAAGACTCCTTAAAGTTGCCACTTTAAAGACTCCTTAAAATCGCCACTTTTAAGACTCCTTAAAATCGCCACTTTTAAGACTCCTTAAAATCGCCACTTTTAAGACTCCTTAAAATCGCCACTTTTAAGACCCCTTAAAATTGCCACTTTAAAGACTCCTTAAAATCGCCACTTTTAAGACTCCTTAAAATCGCCACTTTTAAGACTCCTTAAAATCGCCACTTTTCAGACCCCTTAAAATCGCCACTTTTAAGACTCCTTAAAGTTGCCACTTTTTAGACTCTTAAAATTGCCACTTTTAAGACTCCTTAAAATCGCCACTTTTAAGACTCCTTAAAATCGCCACTTTTAAGACTCCTTAAAATCGCCACTTTTAAGACCCCTTAAAATCGCCACTTTTAAGAGTCCTTACAATCGCCACTTTTAAGACACTTTAAAATCGCCACTTTTAAGACTCCTTAAAATCGCCACTTTTAAGACCCCTTAAAATTGCCACTTTAAAGACTCCTTAAAATCGCCACTTTTAAGACTCCTTAAAATCGCCACTTTTAAGACTCGTTAAAGTTGCCACTTTTTAGACTCTTAAAATTGCCACTTTTAAGACTCCTTAAAATCGCCACTTTTAAGACTCCTTAAAATCGCCACTTTTAAGACTCCTTAAAATCGCCACTTTTAAGACCCCTTAAAATCGCCACTTTTAAGAGTCCTTACAATCGCCACTTTTAAGACTCCTTAAAATCGCCACTTTTAAGACTCCTTAAAATCGCCACTTTTAAGACCCCTTAAAATTGCCACTTTAAAGACTCCTTAAAATCGCCACTTTTAAGACTCCTTAAAATCGCCACTTTTAAGACTCCTTAAAGTTGCCACTTTTTAGACTCTTAAAATTGCCACTTTTAAGACTCCTTAAAATCGCCACTTTTAAGACTCCTTAAAATCGCCACTTTTAAGACTCCTTAAAATCGCCACTTTTAAGACTCCTTAAAATCGCCGGATCATTATCAGCATCTGGGCTAAGCCCCCTTTGAAAAAATACTAAAATAAAATAACCAAAAAAAAAAAAAAATGTAACTCAGGGTAAAGTAATTGGGAAATTTACGTAGGATAGTAATTAACGTAAATTTAGTAAACTTTTAAAGACTCCTTCTTTAAGAGTCCTTAAATTAATTAAGATTGCCACTTTCAAGACTGCTTAAAATCGCCACTTTTAAGACTCCTTACAATCGCCACTTTAAGACTGCTTAAAATTGCCACTTTTAAGACTCCTTAAAATCGCCACTTATAAGACTCCTTAAAAACGCCACTTTTAAGACCCCTTAAAATTGCCACTTTTAAGACTCCTTAAAATCGCCACTTTTAAGACTCCTTAAAGTTGCCACTTTTAAGACTCCTTAAAGTTGCCACTTTTAAGACTCTTAAAATTGCCACTTTTAAGACTCCTTAAAATCGCCACTTATAAGACTCCTTAAAATCGCCACTTTTAAGACTCCTTAAAATCGCCACTTTTAAGACTCCTTAAAATCGCCACTTTTAAGACTCCTCAAAATCGCCACTTTTAAGACTCCTTAAAATCGCCACTTTTAAGACTCCTTAAAATCGCCACTTTTAAGACTCCTTAAAATCGCCACTTTTAAGATGCCTTAAACCTGCCACTTTTAAGACTCCTTACAATCGCCACTTTTAAGACTCCTTAAAATTGCCACTTTTAGGAGTCCTTAAAGTTGCCACTTTTTAGACTCTTAAAATTGCCACTTTTAAGACTCCTTAAAATCGCCACTTTTAAGACTCCTTAAAATCGCCACTTTTAAGACCCGTTGAAATCGCCACTTTTAAGACTCCTTAAAATCGCCACTTCTAAGACGTCTTAAATCGTCACTTTTAAGACGCCTTCAAAGTGCCACTTTTAAGACTCCTTAAAATCGCCATTTCTAAGACCCCTTAAAATTGCCACTTTTAAGAGTCCTTAAAATCGCCACTTTTAAGACGCCTTAAAAGTGCCACTTTTAAGACTCCTTAAAATCGCCACTTTTAAGTCTCCTTACAATTGCCACTTTGAAGACTCCTTAAAGTTGCCACTTTTAAGACTCGTTAAAATTGCCACTTTTAAGAGTCCTTAAAGTTGCCACTTTTCAGACTCTTAAAACTGCCACTTTTAAGACTTCTTAACATCGCCCCTTTGAAGACTCCTTACAATCGCCACTTTTAAGACTCCTTACAATCGCCACTTTTTAAGACTCCTTAACATCACCACTTTTATGACTCGTTACAATCGCCACTTTTAAGACTTCTTAAAATCGCCACTTTTGAGACTTCTTAAAATACATTTAAGAACGTCTGTTTAAGTTACCTCGTAAATCAAATTTTCTTTCACAAATATGCTTTTAATGTTTCCCGACAAAGATAACTTGTTTAGCATTTGAAGCAGTAATACATGTTCGCACATCGCGCATAATGCACACAATAATAACTTCTCAAATTTATTCTCTACTGATTTTAATTTTTTTGTCAGTATTAAAATAAAAACTTTTCAGAGTTTCCAACCAATCATTGGATTTAAAGTGCACATTTATCTATCTGTTGGACTGGTTCCAAGAGCTCCATTTTGACAGTGATGGACTCTGGTGTGGCCTCGTGAATCCCTCGTACCATCTCACCCTCTTCAAGTCTGGCATGAGGAAAGTGGTACACATGTGAGCTACCATCTTGGAGTGACACAAGAAAACTGCGAAAAAATAAATAGCAAGTTAGAATTTACCTTAATTTGATTGCTTGTTCAACATTCTAAGTGACCTTGATTTTTCATGCATGTTTAAAGCATTTCCAAGCATATGGTTCTTTTCACTAAGACGTTAGAGAGATTTGCAGCAAATGAAACATTGTTGGGAAGGGTTTGTTACACCAAGCTTGCGTATGTCTGGAGTTAATTGCTTTGTTATGGTAATGCAAGTGTGAAACGTATGGCACCACTAGCATTTTGTTCCTAACGTGTGATTCCAGGTTGTTACTAGGAGTTGCAAGCTCTATTCTGAATTGCATCAGGGCAAGCCATACTGTGCACGCACACGCCCGATTTTTTTACCCCTTTTTTACCTTAAGGCTACATGAATACGTTCCACCTCCTGGAAGTACTCAATCCAGAAATGTAAGCGACCTCCTTTTTGGACGAGACTTTCCACTTCCTCTTCCATTTTTCAAATTCTGGTCGTCTACTGGAGGAGATGGTAGAGTCCCATTTAAAGGCAGCCACTTCGCCAGATCTTTTAGGTATAGCCTTATACCATATCCGTGGCTGTAAAACAATGGAACAAGGGTTTTAGAGAAAAGAAATAAAAAATGCGTTACAAAGCTTAAGGCTATTTAATTCTGTATTCCGCTCTGTTTGGAAGAAACAAAAAAAGGTCCGACAGGTTTGTAAATAACCACTTTTCTGCAATGCTTCTTGGTAGGGTGGAGCTGCTTCATTGAAAGCTTCCTCGTCTGATGAGATTTCAGATAATCTTTTGTTAATTGCCTCAGGGTTGTTCTTTATTATGCACGGGGGGTGGTTAGATTTGCTGTGGACATAGAGCGGAGTGGTTGCCGGGTTCGAATAAGGCTTGTACTTCTCAGTGGTTAAGTCTAGTGTTACGTCGAGGAAGCTTTCAATGAAGCAGCTCCACCCTACCAAGAAGCATTGCAGAAAAGCGGTTATTTACACACCCTTAAATTCACCCCAGCACAACAGCAGTCACCAGAATCAAACACCAACAGGAGAAAGAGGCAGAGGAACATAATCTGGTTCAGCCCGCCATTTAGTAAAAATGTGCGAACTAACATAATAAGAGAATTTCTAAATTTGATCGAGAACTGTTTCCCACCGAAACATAAATTAAGAAAACTTTTCAACAAAAATAATCTTAAGCTAAGTTACAATTGTTCACCAAACATAAAACAGGTCATCGATGGACACAACAGAACCATCTTAAGACAGAACACGCCACCTGAAGAAAAAGCACCCCCCAAACCCTGTAACTGCAGAGAGCCAAACAAATGCCCTTTAAAAGGACAATGTCTAGTTAAGGAAGTAGTGTACCAAGCCACTATCACCACTGCTGAAAGCACTGAGACATACGTCGGCCTCACCGCCACGGAGTTCAAGACGAGATGGCGAAACCACCAGATGTCATTCAAACACGAAAGTAGAAAAAATGACACAGAACTAAGCAAACACCTATGGCAGCTAAAAGATCAAAAGAAAGACTTCGCAATCTCCTGGAAAATTCTAGCCAAGGGCAAATCTTATAGCAATCTTACCAAACGTTGTAACCTGTGTAACACCGAGAAATTCTATATTTTATATAAACCGGACATGGCAACGCTCAACAAACGTAACGAACTCGTATCAAATTGCAGGCACAAGCGAAAGTTTCTCCTCAAATTCAATCGCATCCTCAAGGACCAATCATAAGCTTACAAATGTATATTACCATTGTTATTTAAGTTTGAATTTTGTAACGATCATACTGTTGATGTATATAAACCTTAGCGATGCTACAGTGTATATGGAATTTAACTGATGAGTGGACTAACTCTTTTTTTGGTCTACGAAACAGACCTGTATTAAAGTCCATATGAAACGAGATTGAGTAGAAACATATAGTTATCACCGCTCCATTATTGTTGAGCACTATCCTGGAAATATCAGTGTGGAACTCACCTGAAGTCATATATATATATATATATATATATATATATATATATATATATATATATATATATATATATATATATATATTTACCCTGGTAAATATCCGTGGCGGGATCTGTACAAATTATATATATATATATATATATATATATATATAATTTGCACAGATCCCGCCACGGATATTTACCAGGGTGCCTGCTTTAGGGTATCACGAGCGTACATAGCACGAAGAATGCTCTTGTCACAAGACCTTTTATTACGCCGACGCGTTTCGCCGTGCGGCTTCTTCAGGGCACAAAGGTTACACTCAATTATCTTATTATTCGTTGTCCTATTTATACTTTCCAAAGCTCGTTAGCTTTGTTTACGTTCATGTGACACAATTAATTGCTTAATAAAATTGTTTACTTGTTTACAGCCTCGTGTTAAAAGGCTTAATTAATCGACTTACGCGCACTTTCGGCTGCGCGCGCTAATGTCATTGTTGACGTTTGTATGACGCAATTAATTGGTTTCTAGTTCTAAAGTTGTTTATGCTGTTCGCATCGTTCTTAAAAGGTCTTGTGGCAAGAGCATTCTTCGTGCTATGTACGCTCGTGATACCCTAGAGCAGGCACCCTGGTAAATATCCGTGGCGGGATGTGTGCAAATTATATATATATATATATATATATATATATAATAGCCAAGAACTGGAAAATACGACTATATATATATATATATATATATATATATATATATATATATATATATATATATATATATATCTAGCCGAACTTTTCAAAACCAGGCTCATGAAAATTTGAGGGGTTTTAGAACTTTCTTTATCAATACCTCGGTTTATCAAAAGGGAGACTTGCATTTAGGCCCGTTACGAGCCTACAGTCTCTGTCAAAGGGAAGACGAAGAATACATGTTATTTATCTTGCAATTAGACATGAAATTGACGTGACCTCTGACATGAGAATTTTGGTGCGTTAGTCGGTCAAATCTCTCTACAATACGCTCTTTCTGACGGCAAAGTTAGCTTTGGAATTAGCGGCATCGATTTAGGCGAAGTATAGCAGCGTTTTCAACCGAGCGTTCGTGATTGCTACGAAGAATCACAGCTAATTATTGTCGAATTTTATTTGTGTAAATTATCGCTCGATTTTGTGATCACTTCTGACACCGGAAACCAGTCATTATGACACTTTCACACTATCACATCACTAGCTTAAGATCGATAAATTTGCGAGGGCGGAAACTAGTCAAAAAAGTGTTCAAACTTACGCTTTTTGCAGACAAATTCCCAGCCATGCCTTGTGCTTTTGGGGAAACTTCATGAGGTCCCGGATGTTTACTGTCCGTGTTAGCGAGGAGCTGTTGACGACAATCTAGCCACAGCATTTTTACTAAGTCTTTAGCATGCTCCAAATTCTACACCAGTTTCTCTCCCTGAGCCTTGAAATGATCACCGACACCTACTTTCTGAGGCTAAAAGTGGCAATTTTAACGAGTCGAAAAAGTAACGATTTTAAGAGGTCTTAGAATTGGCGATTTTAATGGGTCTTAAAAGTGGCGAATTTAGGACTCTAAAAAATGGCGATTTTAAGAAGTCTTAAATCTGTCGATTTCAGGGTCTTAAAAGTGGCGGTTTTGAGGAGTCTTAAAAGTGGCGATTGTAAGGAGTCTTAAAAGTGGCGATTTTAAAGAGTCTTAAAAGTGGATATTTAAGGAATCTTAAAAGTGGCAATTTTAAGGAGACTTAAAAGCGGCAATTCAAGGAGACTTAAAAGCGTCAATTTAAGGTGTCTTAAAAGCGGCAATTTAAGGAGTCTTAAAAGTGGCGATTTTAAGGAGTTAAAAGTGGCGATTTTAAGGTGTGTTAAAAGTGGCGATTTAAGGTGTCTTAAAAGCGGCAATTTAAGGTGTCTTAAAAGTGGTAATTTTAAGGAGTCTTAAAAGTGGCAATTTTAAGGAGTCTTAAAAGTGGCAATTTTAAGGGTTCTTAAAAGTGGCGATTTTAAGGGTTCTTAAAAGTGGCGATTTTAATGGGTCTTAAAAGTGGCGATTGTAAGGAGTCTTAAAAGTGGATATTTTAAGGAGTATTAAAAGTGGCGATTTTAAGGAGTCTTAAAAGTGGCGATTTTAAACAGTCTTAAAAGTGGCGATTTTAAGACGTCTTAAAAGTGGCAATTTTAATTAATTTAAGGACTCTTAAAGAAGGAGTCTTAAGAGTTTATTCAATTTACGTTAATTATATATATATATATATATATATATATATATATATATATATATATATATATGTATATACTTGTTTCCTTGGTAGAATGTATTTTGTAGAGCGCTCAACTCATTTGATTGAGGAGCATTCACTATAGCTTCACAGGAGTTCAGGCTTCAGGAGTAATGATCGTTTTATTGTGACAGTGCTGTTTCGTATGGTTCAAAATTAGTTGACCACACTCATCAGGCAACTTCAACGATCGTTGTAGTTGCCTGATGAGTGTGGTCATATAATTTGAACCATACGAAACAGCACTGTCGCAATAAAACGATGATTACTCCTGAAG
This sequence comes from Pachyseris speciosa, assembly GCA_016490735.1. Lineage (NCBI taxonomy): Eukaryota > Metazoa > Cnidaria > Anthozoa > Scleractinia > Pachyseridae > Pachyseris > Pachyseris speciosa. Next base: position 148,541 of record JAEMWC010000991.1, on the reverse strand, counting down.
CCCGAACTCCTGTGAAGCTATATATATATATATATATATATATATATATATATATATATATATATACAGTTGAAGGCGCTTCCTGGGTCAACGAAAGATGCAGAACCAAAAGGATCACTGATGATTGACAATGCTGATTCGGCGTATAATAAAAACCAGTTAAAAAAAGACCGAAAATGGACAACTTTTGGTTCAAAAAAGATAAAATATTTAAAAATTAACTTATTGTCTTAAGGAGCACTACACAGTACATGTAGGTATATATAAGCGCAGAGGTTGCAAAATGTCTCGTGGCCAGCTACAAGTATGGAAGTTACCAAACCGTACCCAGGGTCTCTCATCGTCCCGACGCCTACAGCGAGAGAGAGCGGGAAGAGGAGAGACCCTGGGAACGAGGTTGGGTAGTTACGATACATTTACATGTAATAAAATGCATGAATTGCCAATTACACACGTGAACTGCATAAGCAACCGAAGCCTGAAATCTTTCAGGTCTTAATGAAATTTTGGTTTTAGAAAGAGGCAACATATTTCTGAGATACGGTTGCCTTAAATGCCTAAGGACTGTGAACATTTGTTTCTAGAAACTCCTTACGGCAAATTTTGTTTGTATTTTACAGATTAGAGAGTAAAGTATTTAAGGTGTTGTTAATGACCCTTGAGGCTTGATTTGACCAATAGCCTATAGCTGAATGATTTGTCTGAAGTAAAGTTATCGTCCTTCGAATTTAAACCTGTATGGTGAAGCCACCTCTTAAATAAACATTTTTCCTTGCCTTGAGAATAGGTTTCACCATTCAAATGAGGCTGATCTCCAAATTTCCCCTCCCTTGCACTGGTAGCTTTGTCATAAAGCCTTGGAATTCTTAGGATTTTGTTATCAGTTTCTTGTTAATAGCTGGCAGTTCGTTTCATTACATATTGTATATATATTTTTTAATTTTATTGTTTTTGTTGTAAGCAGGTAGTATTATTTGATTGTGTATGCTATTTAAGCCTTATCAAGTTAATAATGTACGTATGTATGCGTTACTGAAGCATCACATCTGATTACACGATACTGTACTTCAAACTTGATTAGTTTATTGATTTTCTTAGTCATTGACTGTTGTATAGTAACGCCTAGTTTGCTATATACCAGATTTAATTTAGATGTGTCTATGCCTACACACAATAAACGCTTTAGCTGTCAGGAAAGTGCACCCTTAACTGCAAGAGATGCGGAAGAGACAGTAATCTCAGGAGAAATAGAGTTAGAACATTTTGGCCCTTGATGGAAGACGGAGAATTGCCGGATATTTATTCTACATAATGGTAGACGAGAGGAGTGTGCTTGCCTTGCCACAAAAGGGAAATGTTTTCTTTCCGAAAATGCTAGCTGACGTTTTTGACTGCCAAAAACAGCAATTCCGACCTTTCCGAAAACCTCAGGGCCTATGATTTCCCCATTAATTGCAAATCTTTTAGGCCACGTTTCAGTTACGAAACCCGAGTGCACTCTTTAATCGACGCCGAAAACCTAAGGCGAATTATCCTCCACCTTCCCAGCAGTGTTGCAGCTATATCTGATCATGAAGCGAACACCAGACAGATGAGGTAAGGGCAAGAGTAACCAAACATGCATTTAAAGATTTAAAGCCCGACTAAACGCTTTAACATCTTGTCGTATTAAAATTTTAGGCGCGTGGCTATACATGATTTCACATTGACAATTCTCGATCAATAAAATGCGTTCTCGACGGTTAAACACTCATGCATCAATTATTACGCGTGTTGGTAGAAATCCTCTTACTTGGGGAATGTAAATGTCTAATCTCGTTGATCCGGCAGAAATGTTACAGAAGAATGTCAAAACGTTAACCCGATGTTTTAGAGCCACTCTTTTGGGGGTTTAATTTAATATGCCTCTTCTCTTCCTCGCCAGCAATGTTAAAGGGGCAGCGTCATGGATTGTTAGTAAGAATCTGAAAAGCAAAGGGGACCTGTTTATCAATGGCAAGGGAAAATAAGTGCCAAGTTGTCTTCAAAACTGCTATTTTAGCTCTTGGAAACTATTCTTTAAAAGTGCTTTTGGTTACGCATAGCCAAGACGAAAATGTAAGATAACCAGTTCGTAATAACTTACTGTGGGTCATATTTGATTAAAATTTACTCGATTTTATCGCACTGGTACGTGATCCAGGAGCAATTCATGAATTAAAAATTCACAGGAAATGGACTCAGTTACCCTGGGTGCCAGAGGTTTTATTTTTTTTTTTAGCCGGAGGAACGGTTCACCCGCTAAACGAAGAAAAGAACCTCTGGTACCCATTGTAGGCCTCAGTACGTTTTAGGTGAAAATACTGTCAGAGAAAACTCCAATGCTACTACGCTTTTAAGCCCGAATACTTGGTTCAGCGTACTACTCATATATACACCAACAAAATTAGTAGCATTTTAAGAAGCCAAGATAAGTATTACTGTTAATTCTATTTGGGAGATTCAATTTTTCTTTCATCCCTCACCTGGTAACACACTAACTGAGTAGACGAAACAATAAATGAACTAATTCCAACAACCCTGTTTATTCTGAGTGCATTCGTATTCCGAAAAAGTCTCAAAGAAATGCATCCCAAGTAAAGGTAATACACTTCATACCCTCCGGGGGGGGGGGGGGGGGGGTACTCCCTTATATGGGATAGATAGGTATGTGCGGCCCTGAGGGGTATGGTTTTTAAGCCGTTTTGGTCTGAACTAGGGTATGGTTTGTGAGTCACAAAAGCCCTTCTCAAATTATGTTTACGTCAACCGTGTACGTGAAATAGGTCTGAGATACGGTATCGAATTTTTGGTTAGGTCTGAAATAGGCTAGGGAAAATCACAGATTTTGGTTTGAATTAGACCCCCCCCCCTCCCCCCTCCTCCTCCCTCCCCCCTCGGACTCGTCTTGATTATCTCAAACCTGGTGGACACGTTTTTCAACCCTCATGGACCTCTTGTTATTTCTTTCACATAGTTTGGGGCTCGTCGTGTTTCCTGTTTTCTCAATGGCATCGCTTCCATATCATGTCATTAGAAAATCTTGTGCTCGTGCCGTGAAAAGGTACATTTACAAGTGCGTTTCAAATCGGAATTTTGTCCAAATACTCTTCTTCTCGAAGATGAACTAAGATCGCTTGTAGATTTTCAACGGCGGTGTCGGAAAAAGGAGTTCAAAAAAAGTAAAACTCGTCGGAATTCGATGGTGATAGCCTCAAAGTTTGTAGATGTTTTGAAATTAGCAAGCCAAGAAATAAAAAAGAAGCTCTTACTTTAAGCAACTACATTGTTTCTCTCTTTGACTGTTTAAATCATCAATAGATGAAAGAAATTGAGATATTAATTTTAGAAGAGTCATAAATAAACAACATGCCAAAGCCTCAGGGCTGTGCAATATCCAGCACTCGAGATATTCGGCAAAATGCACCACTCAAAATTATAGAGTTTAGTGACTTCAAGTGAGAACAAGTATTAGAGGGCACTTCGAGCATAGTTAATAGAGGTAAATGGTTATGAAATCCGG
>JAEMWC010000991.1:125000-140000 GCA_016490735.1 Pachyseris speciosa | reverse complement strand
AAACGATACACGCCTTTTTAATATTACGACCACAGTTCACAGCTAGACCTCGATAGGAGAGAAAGGCGCGCGGAGGCCTGACTCCATGGCATCATAGTACGTGCATGGTGATCTACTAACATCTACGTCAACATATGGTAACTTGCAACATCTCAAAGACGTGACGGTAAGTATTAAAAAAAAATAATAATAATAATTAATACAAAAAATTTGTGAAAATAAATGTCTGAAGCCGCTTTGTAGGCGCCGATGCTTGGTTTATCAATTGCGATGTGGATGAAAACTGTTCCTTACAGAGCAACGCAAAACTCAGAACGATGATGAACGGAATGTATATAAAGCTAATCTATTTGATCGGATCTATTTGACATTCTTACTGCCAATCACTCGACACAAATCGGCTACAGCAAAATCAACTGTCTCTTGACAAATGAAGATTCTGCCGGACATCTTGTGACAGGATAGCCTACGAACACAGCCGCCTCTCATCGCTCCCGACCGCTAGAGGCGTTGCAATGACAAGAGCCGACATCTGAAAAGCTAAACGTCTATTTATTGTGATAAATCGAGATACTATATATTTTTATTGAGGATGCTGTTCATACTGAAATGTTTTATAACTCGTGATAGCTGAGAAGCACGTACAAATTTAAGGTAATCAGGCCGAACTCGGCATTTACACTCCTTTTTTGACGCCGAATCATTTGTGGCTATAATTAGTTGTTATTGAGGATGAAACGCATGTGCAGTGCAGGCTGATTTCTAGCAGGCTGAACTGGGCATTTAAACTCCTTTTTTGACGCCGAATCATTTGTGGCTATAATTAGTTGTTATTGAGGATGAAACGCATGTGCAGTGCAGGCTGATTTCTTGCACCTGCTGCCAGGAGGAGGTTCGTGTGAATTGATTGGATAGGAACCATGATAACAAACGATTTTAAATGAAATCCTTTAAATTTTTTGACCCAAAAAGTGCTCGAGGTAAAACAATTCGTAAATCCAGCCCGGAAAATAAAATAAATACTCGAGAACCTGATTAACACTAGAAATAATTGCTTTATTTTCAGCCTGGTCGGGTCTGGCCTAAGTCTGGAATTGAATCAATCATTACTTATTGCATAATATATAGATTTAGCCAAGCCTAAAAGCGGAGCTCCACGATTATTATTATTTTTTACCGGTATTGAGCAACACCGCATGGCTTTCCTTGCGCCAATAATTTATGTTTAGAGCAGTCAACAGGAATTGACTGCGGTTCAAAAACCTAAAAACATTACAAGAAAACAATACAGTCGACGCTTGTGTTCGTTCGAAAACAAGTTTAGCAATCAAAGAACGATCAAATATTTTCATCCAACATCGTTGGACAAGCATGTTTGAAGGTTTCGCCACCTCTCTCAATGGTGCATTAAATGGCTTTCCATCTTTGATCCAACATGTTCATCCAAAATTTCGCTTTCGAGCAAAATTTTGATCGTTTAGCCACTCCAACAAACAAATCGTGCACAAACGGTAAAAAGCAATCAAATGAACCACATAACGTCGAAAATTTCAGCGATAATACGCAGAAATCATTTCTTGGACTCACTTGACTCGGTGTTTGGTCAAACATTGTTTTTGCGTTTAGCCACCAAACGTTATGTGTGACAAATACGATGTTGGATGAAAATGTTTGATGTTTTAGCCGGGGCTTAACAAGCATATTTCGTAGTAAGTTAAGCTTAGACATAAGCTTAAATGTCGTAGAAGAGAGAAAAAGGGAAAAAATCCTGATAGTTTGGATAAGTAATCGTAAGGGGCTGACCTCGATGAGCTCTAAACTTGAGCCCTCGATATGGTCACGTGATGCTGGTCAGCGGAAACCTTGTTTTGACAGCTTACAATTGGCCATGATACGGATGCCCTATATCAAAGATGTACGCTGTAAACTAGGTGATCAGCTGAAGTATGGCCGCCATGTTGGATTATTATGATTATTATTAGGATACTATTAATTATTGGGCAACGTCGTCATCGTCCTCGTACGCGCCCACGATCAATACCGCTAGCCATTTTTACCATGAGAACAGCAGTTGACGGGTTTCTATAAGTATAGTGCTCCGCTTGGCGGCCTCTCGGGCCGCCGAAGCCCCGCTATTACATCTTTATAACATACAATGCTTTTTTATAACCACTCTGAAGAGTCTTTTTACAGCCACAGCTAAACTCAGCTGTAAGACCAGCTTCACACATAATGGTACTAAGAATAAAATGCAAAATGTTAGTGTTTTGCTCTGCTAGATGAACTTGTACATGTAAGACTAAGTTCAGTTCTTTTTCAGCACTCTTTCTTCCCTCTAGCCTGTTGTGCGTGTGGAGTACTCACTTAGCAAGCAAAAAATATATGACAAACCGTCACTGAGTACTTATGCCATTTTTCATTGTTCTTGTTCTTTTTCGGTACTCGCTGATTCCGCTGTTACGAATGTTTACTCGTTCAGTGCCGTGTGGGTTGGCTACAAGAAAAATAGAAGTGCTGTAGTTAGCCGCACTTAAGAAGCGCGCGAAAAACGTTCTTAAATTGTTCGTTTTTCCAGCCGTAAATAAGGAGATTGCAGATGGCATTTAAACTAAATGCAATGTTGTTGCTGATGATTGTAAGATGCTTTCTGCGCTTGTGAAGAGAACATCATCATCATCATCATCATCATCATCATCATCATCAGCCAGCTCACCGAAAAACTGGAGGCTTGTGGTGACCAACTCTGGTAATATGCCGGTGAAGCAGACTGTTATAACAATTGCGAAAGTGCGAGCCCCTTTAATTTCATGCTTAATGGCTGCAAGTCCTTGGTTGTCGTCTTTTTCTCTCATTTGCTTCCTGTTCTGGTGGGACACGATGAAAATGAATGTTTACGAGCATAGAATGACCACCAAAGGGATGACAAGTTGTAACGTGACATAGAAGATAAGATATCCCTTGGATAACGGCGGTAGTTCATTCCTTGGTCGTTTTTTCTTCGTGTTGAGGCATGGATGTAACACTTGACGGAGGCTTTCGTAGGCGGTGTCGTTGCTGCCTGCTCTGAGACCTTGCGGAAAAATAACAGTCACTGCCACAGTCCACAGCCATGCCACGATAGACGCGAACAGCGCGCGGCGGTTAGTCACTATGGTGTGGTACCACAAGGAGAACTTGACGGCGATGAAACGTTCGACGCTGATCAACGCGAGATGAAGAATGATTACCGCGAGGAGTAGCGTGCTACACCATGCGGTAATCGTGCAAATTTTGGAACAGTTTGTATCAACAGAACTTACCGTTAAAGTCAATACGCTGATTTCGAGGAAAGGATCGCAATCAAAGTGTCCGCGACGCACAAACTCACCAGAATTACGTTAGACGCAGTTCGCAAGCTGGAAAATTTGTAAAAAGCTTTTATGAGCAAGCAGTTCCCACAGAAGGCGCAAGGATTATTACGAGCGATTTTATGCTGATTAGTGTAATGAGTGTTTCGTCCTACGTGTCGTGTTTGTCTTTACGATAGCAAAAATCTTTGGTACAGTTGGTACAATTTCCCGGTGATTTGCTTCCATGGCACATCCCTTAGCTTGGGCGTTGGAGGAATCTCCACCTCGAGGTCCAATCGCGAAGGTTATTAGTGGCCGTGATATCTAGACTCGATCACTGAAGTCGACAAGACAGCAGGGAGAACGATCCAGTATTAGTCTTGTTTGCCATTCTTTTTCCGAGTATTCAGGTTTTCTAATTAAGCAGAGCAGGGTTGGCGCAGTAGTTAGAGCGCTCGCCTTCCACCAGTGTGTCTCGGGTTCTATTCACGGACTTAGCGTCATAAGTGGACTGAGTTTGTTGGTTCTCTACTCTGCTCCAAGAGGTTTTTCTCCGGGTACTCCGGTTTTTCCCTCTCCTCAAAAACCAGCATTTCTCCCACACGGCCCCACAAGCTTGCAGCTTTAAATCTTAACCGTGTATAAATGAAATTTCTTTCTTCTTTCTTTCTTCTTTCTTCGTTAGAAAACATCTGGTGAATGCTGATCTCAACTTGACAGTGAATTTAACAACGACATTAGCATTTACGCACTGTTTGACATCTTGTACCATGTCTTTTTTTTTTTTGTTATCGTGCAGGATAACATCGCACATAATTAAAATACAAATTAAAACCATTTATTCATCGGGCTAAGTTTAATAGTATATTTAAATGCCATTTAAATATGATAAAATCCATTTTCAGCAACAAGGACAAAATCGCCAGTGATCGAATTTTGATTTCAATTGCGGTCACTGGTCTCCAATTTTCGCCTTTATGACCCAAATGGAATTCTGGTGACTTGATTCTTGCATAACGGCGGCATGGAAGACTACCAATTTCCATTTCAGATATTTTTTGGAACTCTCCAGCCACCCGATCCTGTTGACAAAATAGTGCACCGATTGCATTATTTGAAAGTCAAAACTCGCCAAAATTGCCACGCCAGTTCCCGGAATACCAAAGGACCGGCCAAAGACACAGCCTCACTTGTGAATCGCTCGTGGCTTTCTCAAACACCTTCGGCGATCCACTCGCTATGAAATTGTTTGTCACCTCATGTTTTCCCTCAGAGGATTGCCTCAACCCACCAACCCACAGGCATGAGGATTCTGAGGTAGAAACTAGCTAGAAAACATACTTATAAATTACCATGTCCTATGAACTGTTTGTTTGTAAAGTTTGTAAGTAGCTACGATTTCAGGAGGAAAATGACCTTTAAGTTACCCAGGCGTAGGATTGATATGATCAAGAAATCATGCTCATACAAGTCAATTATTCGGTGGAATGCCCTGGAAAACCAAATGAGATCAATTTGTGATATTGACGCTTTTAAAAAGTCACTCAAGTGTACTTTTAACCCTTTGACTCCCAAAGACGCCAATTGGCGTATAATATACCGATTTTGCTTTTATGATTTATATCTTGTTTAAATTTTGTCACAAAGACATCATAATGTGCGAATAGCACTAAATGGTGCTTTTTGCAATTATCAAATCCAAAAAACCGACAACAATACCCGAATTCCGCTGCATAGCACGGTTTTTTTGGCAGCAAAGCCCAAAATGCCAGTCTTTTGACCAAAGAACAACACCAAAAATTACACATTTTCGTGGTCAACCCTTTAATAAAAAACATTGCCCAAAAATCAAAATTCTACATTTACGGCAAACCTTAAGGCCAGCCCTTGGCATCTGGAGGGAAATTTTCCTCTCACTTTTTCCGCAAGCCACGCTTTAGCCATTTTATTGGAGCCAATCTCGCGTATCTCAAGTTGTCTTGTTCACGCCCCAAAAGAATTCTGGGAACGTCAACTATTCCAGGAACATAGAACCCTTCCATTTCCTATTTCCAAGTTTTTTTTGTAAGTGTCGGGCCACCCAGTACTACCAGGAAAATATGACGTCGATTGAACTTTTTACCAGTCAAAACTAGCCCAAATTGCCTTGGTAGGCCCTGGAATCCTTCCACAAAGTTAGCAGAGAGACAGCTTCGGCCATCCACCGCCATATTGGCTACGAAGCAGATTTAGCGTCTCATTCAGCAAGAAACCGTCTCTCACCTCTGGCTTCTTTCAAAGGCTTGCCTTTACCCACATTCCAGCTTAAGGATGCCAGCCTGGGGGCCTTTGTGGAGGAAAATGGCTCGAAAAAACCTCATAAAACGGCAAATTTACCACAATCAAGCTTGTTGACTCGGTAAACGAACAACAGCCGCTAATGTGCGTGACGTCACACCTTTAGAGTGAGCCCACAGTGAAACAAGCCCGCTGTTATTTCCATCGCAACTCTTTAAATGGAGAAGATTAGTCCTCCAGACTAATTATCACTAAAAATTTACTTTAAAAAATGCAATAAATTGGTAGTCAAAGGGTTAAGCGACATATATTGTAAATACGTAGAATTTTTTATATATTAGTTTTATTGTGATTAGTTAGGAAGCTTAATTTTATTGATTGTACTCGACCACATCAGCTTTGCTGAACTTTTTAATCGTGTTTAAATAAACGCTGTTATTATTATTATTATTATTATTATTATTATTATTATTATTATTTACCTACCGATATGTTAGCTGCTGTGAGCGCTTAAAAACAAGCGACAGCTAGTATGATGAGCGGCACAAAAACGATAGAGCCTTCGGTGTTGTGGACCAGCAAAATCTTTATGGTAACCCCTTAAGGGCTGGTCAAAGAACGTGTAGTAGTAGTAGTAGTAGTTGATTGAAGTAGTTGATGCAATGCTAAAGGGTCTTCTTTCTTTCACGTTTCTGTTTATGTTGAGCCGAAGTGAAGCTAACTGACTGGATTTGCGCATGTTGCTGCTTTAGTCTTCTTGACTAATTTGGTCTTTTGGCCCGCAAACCACAGTCAAGGTAGTAAGTGGCTTTTACCTATAAAAGATTATTAACAATTATTCTACGAGGGCGCGGTGGATATGAAAAAAAAAAAACTCTACGACACATAATTGACAATCTGAACAAAAAAGTGAAAGAAAGGAACTCAGAGAAAGAGAAAACCAAACAAGGTAAGATTTGTCCATCACATGACTAAACAAATACGGGTGCAAAAACCTTTCGGTGTGTTGCAACGTTTCCAAGCAAAGTTGAATGAATTCAATGAAAATGTCCGAGATCAACGTTGAAGCTTCACTTAAGGGTCCTTTTTGAAAAAAAAAAACAGAGTTTATTTGCTCTGAATGTCGTTGTAAATGGTCAGTAGTTTGGTAAAATAATATTCAATCATTGCTCAAAGAGGGTGGAACGGCTTTTAGGTAGATGTACGAGCTGAAGAAAGCAAATTTGCAATCCATCAAAACAACAGGAGACACAGTTTCAATATAACAAATAATCAGCAAGCCCAAAAATGGGAATACCAAATTGGACCCGTCAATGTTAACATCCCCTATAGGTAGGTTCTGTTTAAAACGGCCAATCACATCTGCACAGGCAGGTTCCTTGAAAGCAAATTGACATAGCACTTAAAACCTTACAAGCTGTTTTATTATACCTTCGTGTGTTCAAATTAATTTCTTAAAATGATGACGGCGGTTTTGAAGGCGTCGTTTCCATTAACCGTGGGTGGTGACACGGTAAATTTTCCGATGTTTCAAATTTCAATTATGCGCTCATTCATAGTCAATACCAAGAAGGGACTGATGAAGGTGCCAGTATAAATGAAGAATCAACACCTCCTATAATAGTACAAACAATTTAAGAATCAGCATGCAACGGGAAAGAGATGGCCACTAAAATATTTGTTTCTTGCCGAACACCCTGCGCTATCTGTTCCATTTTGGTACGTTCTGGTAGTCAAATCAAGAGAGGAAATCACCAAGGTAAGGGAAAAATCAAGTTGAACATAAAAAACATGTCCCGTAATTGTATGTTTAATAGGGATGCAAGGTTGGTTTCACGTTTTGGCGCTATCGTGAATCGCCTTTTTTATTTGATTTGATGGAATAGCGTTTTGATTCATTGATGCCGACTGCACATTGCGCATTGTGCAAATTTTTATGAAGAGGAACGTTGATTTACGGATTTAGGTTCTGACCGAGATGTAGTCAAAGCTATTGGTAAATTTCCTGAGAATTAAATGTCTTACGGAGTGGAATCCTCAATTTTAGGAGTCACAATACGGCGTCCATCCTCTAGCGAGAACGTCAGCGTAAACGATCGCTGACCAAGTTCAATATTAAATCATACGGCCGAGCCCAGTTACCTGAATTACTTAGCCTCCAGGCTCTATATTTGTATTTGTTTAGTTTTTATTTTTTAATTTCTGTGTATGTGTTAAATTTGTACAGTGCAAGAGCGAAATAAAGTGTTGTTGTCTAATAAATAGTGTATGGGCCAAAATGCCAAAATGAGAAACGAAACAGAGTGCGTGAAAGAGCAGAATATTATTTAAACAGATAGGAAACGGTATTAAACTATCAGAGCTCGAGCTGTCAAGAACGGCTTCGCTGGTTTATCAACCAAAATGAGAAACGAAACAGAATGCGTGAAGAGGAGAATATTATTTAAACAGATGGGAAACGGTATTAAACTATCAGAGCATGAGCTGTCAAGAACGGCTTCGCTGGTTTATGAGTATCCCCATCGACACTTCAAAAGTTCTAGAATAGAACTTCGAACCGACAGAAGTGCAAATCCGTACTGTCCGCTGATAAAACAAGAATGAAAGGTTGAATTTTGACAGCATTTTCTTCACTTGAATTATGGAGTAGTCGAAAATGTGCCAATTAAATTATAACATCGTTCTATGAATCAGGTACAGAAACCATGGGAAACTGAAAATTGATGATTTCGGGTCTTTATATCTTTGCGCCCCTGCTTTGGAACCGTTTTGTATAATTAACTGATTATTCTACTAGGGCGCGCTGGATATGAATTGGTAAATAACCGACGAGGCGCATAGCCCGAGTAGAATAACTGTTTTATCAAAAACGCTACGACGCATAATTTAGAATCAGAACGGAAAACAGTGAAAGAAAGGAACGCAGAGAAGGAGGAACCGAAAAAAGGAAACATTTGTGGATCACGTGCAATAAACAAAAAGGTCGCGAAAACATTTCGATGCGAATATTTCTGGTCAAAGTTGAATGAATTCAATGAAACTACTTTGAGCCAAGGAGAACCTAGAAGCTTCACTTTTTGAAAAACTTAAAGTACTCTATTTACATTGGCTCAAAACTGATGTAGATAGCCAGTAGTTTCGTAAAACGTATTTCAATCATTGCTTAAAGCGGATGGAACAGCTTTCGCATAGATATACAGGCGAAAGGAAGCGAGTTTGTTATCCATTCAATTAACGAAACCTTGTCAGCTGTGAATCTGATCAAAATTCAGTTTATTGAGATGAACTGATCAGAAGCAAGATACCTGGGAGATAAACAAAACAAACAACCATCCGGGCTATCCTTTACGAAATGGCAACTTGAAATTTCCCTGATACGTGGCACAAAAACTGGACCTTCGGGGGAACAGAATGACAAAAACAAAGAGAACACCAATTCTTCTTATTTCTACTCAATCTCGTACCCAGAGTCCTCAAGCTCTTTGGCCAGCGGTTAGTCGCCAGGAGAGACTCTGGGATAATGGGAAACAAAATCAATTTTTTTGATTGGGTGGCCCGTAACGGCTTCCATTGTTTTACCCGAGATTTTCTGGGAAAATGGTGGTCCATCATCCCAGAGTCTCTCCTGGCGACTAACCGCTGGCCAAAGAGCCTGAGGACTCTGGGTACGAGATTGATTTCTACTGACAACACACTCTATTTGTAAGAATTGAAAGTTTGAAGCTCGTGATTAAAAAGTTGCATCGAGTGCAGGTAAAAGAAAATTTTCAATGTGCGTCAATAAAGCTTATAAGTTTTAAAAACGCCGATCCTTAGAGAGATTTCCTTTAGTGAATGCTACTGTAGACTTGAGTTGTTGTTCGTTCAGTTTGTTTTGAATAGACTGGCCCACGAGTATCATTACCAGAATATATCAGAGAATGAATGGAGAAAGTAAAGAATTTGTACGTCATGATCATAGCCGGCTTTCTGTGATATTAACCTCCTTCCTGAGGGCAGAAGAAGATAGGGATGGAGGGGTCCCTAAAAGAAAACGATAACACTTTAAGCACAATATAAACTCCTTCTCAGTCCATACATCTCGATACATCTATGCATCCATCAGTCCATCTCTCCATTGATCCATCCATTCATAAGTCTCTGGCCGTTTGTCTGTCTGTCCATCATTCGTCCATCCATCTATTTTTTGTTCCTATGTTCCTTCTTTCCTTTTTCTTTTATCCTTTTTTTTTTCAATTATGCTTCGTGTTTCATCGTTGATTGTTTGGAAATGTAGATGGTGAGTCTCCAGCACGTTAGGATCCTTCATACCCATTTTAAACCCTTTTCTTCCAAAATGTTTCGGTCTTTATTTTTTTTCACTGATTAGTTTTTTGGTTGCCACTTCCAATTTTTTTTTTTTTTATAGAGGAACGTCCCCTTATGGTAAACTTGTTCTTTCTTATAATCCTTCTCGTAGCATAAAAGGGAACTTGTTTTATATAAAGGAGGAACAAAACGTACATTTGCAAATAAAACAGGATTGTTTTCTTCCAAATTCCTGTTTGCAAACAGACCAAATTACCGCCCGAATTGATAGTTACGAACAACAGCTTCAGTTTATACTTTAAGGAACAATACGGTTGTTCCTTTTAATAGGTTCCCTCTTAAGGTGCCTGTTCCTTTTCACAGTAGCGCGGAATGTTCGTTCCCGATTTGTTCAATGGCGTTCCTTCTTTTAAATTTTTCACTTAGGAATTTAGAATAGTTCAAATGACCCGAACCTGACAGATACGACGGAAACAGCAGGGAACAGAATATTGAGCTTGTTTAAGTTGATATTGCTTTTTGCTGTTTTCATTTAGCGTGAGTTCTTTCCCCTAATCTGTGACCTCTGTCTTACTTACAATGATCCGATTTGCACAATGCATAACTTCAATGGATATAACTGGTATATGCCGGAGACCAGACTTATATTTGTATCATGGAACAAGATCGCTCTGGGATCACCCTTGTTTTGCTGATATAAATTTCAGGCCAACACTAGTTCTTAATAGTCTAGTTTCGAGTTTGCCATGACCGCTTAATAAAAGCACTGAGAACGCATTTGCACAGGGTTAGCCTCGACCTTTAGTAAAATATTCACAAAATACCGGCGGGAAGGTGCCACAAATTTGAAAATCAAACAATAGACAGAGCTGTAAACAAGTCATCTTCTCACTGGAATTTGTGAATATTTTACTTTAGGTCGAGGCTAACCCTGTACAAATGCTTTCTCAGTGCTTTTATTCAGCGGGCATGGCGAACTCGAAACTGGTCTATGCCGGCGGCTAGAGGAAGAACTGTGCCACTAGTAATTTCTGGCTTGCCCTACATAAAACTTCATGAAAACCATAGTTATCAGGAGATTTGGGTGGTACTTTGAATTATTTTGGAGTTGTTAAAATCGGGAACTAAAATTTTGGAAAACGATCCTTCCTTACTTACTTCGGTCATTTATTTATAACACGCCATATTACAAATACAGTGTACTAAACCTTTATTCTTACAATGATATCTACTTTTCTTTAAAGACCTTTCCCCTTTTTTTGCTCAGGCTATCAAAATGTCCCTCAACGCCATCTCATATAATCCTTTTCAGTTCAGGACACCAGTCATCTTTAGGGAGCAGGTTTTGCGCAGCGGTGAGAGCGCTCGCCTTCCACCAATGCATGTGTCCCGGGTTCGATTCCCGGACTTGGTGTCATATGTGGGCTGAGTTTGTAGGCTCTCTACTCTGCTCAGAGAGGTTTTTCTTCGGGTACTCTAGTTTTGCCGTCTCCCCCAAATGCAACATTTGATTTGATTTGATTTGATTTGATTTGAGTTGATGTGATTTGCAATTAGATTGCTGGACACCAGTTGATACCAGCTGATTGGTATTATTATCCGTACGCTGGATAGGGCACGAAGAAATCAATTTGATTTTAAAATCCAACAGTGAAAAGTGATCCTTCAGGGAGAATGCCACTGAAAAAGAGTTAGGACTGCAAAAATGGTCGAGAGTGGAGGGTACTATTCATTCTTTCATTCTCGTTGTCAATTCACCAACAAGTCTTAATGGAAAAGGCTCTCTATGTTCTTAAAAATGGTATATAGTTATAACCACTTTCTGTCGATTTGAACGTTACCAAATGGCTCCATAACAAGGACTTTCGGAATCATCCAAAAAAACAGGGTTAAAGAAAACATATACAGGATAGAGGCTACCCAAGCAATGTAATAAAGAAACTCCTATCAGGGATAAAAATCACAGGGCTGGGCAACAGCGCTAAATAAAAACAACAACAACAAAAAAAAAAACACAAAAAGAAAATCAACCGTTACTTCGCCAGATATTCAAATAACCACCTTAAAGTATATGCTAGTTAGAGCCAAAATACAAAAGGTTGCGTTGTTTGGTTGTGATTTGCGCCTCTGATAAAAGCCAACAATCGCCTTCAAAACACTTCCAATTTTAAACTACTTTCAACTAAGCTTCCTTAGGCAGGAGCACGGCCGGTGGTAGAAGTCCTGCCATAAAACTACCTGCAACATGCGCATACGAAATACAGTAGTACCTCGATTTTCACGATTTGTCCATGAAACGGAAAATGTATGAATGAGTGGCCCGATATTACGAAAGCTCGCTTTAGCTAACATAATTTTATTTGGGTAATCACTTCGACTAACGAGAAGAAACGAGCATCCGAACATTTCTGTCAACTTGAGAAAGGCGGGAAATCTTGCGACCACAAGATACCAAAAATATATTAAAAACCAAGTAGTAATAAAAAAAATAATAAATTCGATCCTCGAAAATTTACCATCGACCCTCGACATTTTACCCTCGACTCTCGACCCTGGACAAAAAAAATTACACCCAACTACAGATACAGTGAATAACGCGTTTAATTAACAGCGGAAGTAATATGGTTTGTTTCGTGTAATTTGTCGACAGAGGAAAGATGGCAAACCGCGAGGCCTTATCGATCATATTCACAGTTCTGTACGCCGTAACAATTGTTGCATCAGTGACAGGGAACACACTCCTAATCTACATCGTTTGGAAGAAACCTAAGGTAAGATCACTAGCTAGCTTTATGTTCGTCAACATGGCCGTGGCTGATTTACTGGTGTCTCTGGCCGCCATGCCTTGGTCCATTGCTTTCTTCTATACCGAGCGAAAGTGGCCAGTTGATGGGCTTCTTGGAGATATCTCATGCAGAGGCTCTACTTTCGCACTCAACGTCACCGTTATGGCGTCCATCCTCTGTCTGATTTTTATGGCAATTGATCGATACTATGCGTGTGTTTGGCCTTTGAATCGCCGCAGTGCCTGGTTCAGAAAAGCAAAGTTCGTTGCTCCACTCGTTTGGATAACTTCAATGCTTTTGATGTCCTTTGTAACAGTCATAGTTGTTTATCGGGATGGTCTCTATGCAATGGACTTTGCTATATTTGGATTGCACCATAAGGAAACGCTAACTCGTGCCTACTTCTGCTATGGGTTCTTCATCGGCTACATGCTTCCGCTGGTTGTCATTACCGTCTTGTACGCTAAGGTGGCACACAAAATATGGTTTCATAAAGTACCTGGCAATCAACTGATTCAAAACCAACAACGGCAGCAAATCGCAAAGAGAAAAGTGGTCCGAATGCTCATCATCATCGTCGTCACATTTGCTCTATGCTGGCTTCCCGCGCAGTCCCACAATCTCTACCTCGGAATAACTGCATTCTCGTCTCCCTGCCTTGCCCTACTGGGTCATGTTTCTCGTCTTCTGGCTGGGTCACGCAAACAGCGCCATAAATCCATGGCTTTACATTAGATTAAGCAGCAACATAAAATTAGCATTCGTCAAAATGGTGAACAGAAGGTTTACTGGAAGGTCAAGCAGTCTAGGACAGAGAACCAAGTCCACAAAGGCTGCACTTTTAAATAATGAGCAAGTGGCAGAGGCACGCTTGTAGCTTGAACACAACTAACTAGTTAACTACGTCACCCTTGATCTTGACAGAAAGATTACTAGTTTAGATTTTGCCCTTATGAAGATGATACCCCGCCATGATTCCTAACTTAAATATAATATAAAGTATCAACTTACTTAAACTAGCTCACTTATAGAATAAAGAAAACGTATGTAACATTATTTCAATTAACGTAAAAGATTGTTGCTTACTAACGTTCGCAGGCCCTGATTCTTTGAGTAATTCGCTCTAACTTGTCTTTTTACTATGAACAGCGATCGTAATTTTAAGGGGTCTTATGATGACACTAATCACGCGGTACGGAAACGTCGGTCAAATCAGCAAATATTTGACAACTTTAGCCGTTACACGTTGAATCTTTTTAGCCGGACAAAGCA
This sequence comes from Pachyseris speciosa, assembly GCA_016490735.1. Taxonomy (NCBI): domain Eukaryota; kingdom Metazoa; phylum Cnidaria; class Anthozoa; order Scleractinia; family Pachyseridae; genus Pachyseris; species Pachyseris speciosa. The sequence continues at coordinate 126,028 of JAEMWC010000991.1, read as the reverse complement.
TTTTCGATTAAGAATAAGCCGTTTACTCGCTTGAGCTTTAGTAAATTTCCAGTAACCATTAATTAATTGGCCAAATAGTCGCTTCAACCCACTGTGGTCTCTGTTTGAAGCGCCCGCAAAAATAATTGATTGCCGTTTGCTTGATTCCTGCTCTTCTCTTCTCTGTATTGTTGATGATCTTCTGAACTCTATGGGAAAAAAATCAAGTGAAGAACGGATAATGATATATTGTTGCTTACAAATCTTGCAATATTAAGATGTTAACCAAAGTGGAGATTCCGATCCTTTTACTTTTTGTGGAAACAATTTTTTTGTGGAAACGAATGTTCTACCGTATATATATATATATATATATATATATATATATATATATATATATATATATATATATATATATAACGGTATATATATATATATATATATATATATATATATATATATATATAGTACAGTAAGGTAGGGAGGGGATATATTAGCAACTGATTGCCTTAATTACTTAGGATCACCAGCCTATTCCCGTTTGGATGGCGATTCATTAGGGATTTCTGAGAAATACAAACAATCTAGGTTAATTTGGGAACAGAAATCAACACAACTAAGTAATTAAGTGAAAATGTGGCTGAGCCACATTTTCACTTACGGTTGCCTTAAATGCCTAAGGACTGTTGTTTGTATTTTACAAATTAGTGAGTAAAGTATTTAAGGTGTTCTTAATGACCCTTTAGCCTTGATTTGAGCAATAGCCTATAGCTGAATGATTTGTCTGAAGTAAAGTTATCGTCCTTCGAATTTAAACCTGTATGGTGAAGCCACCTCTTAAATAAACATTTTTCCTTGCCTTGTGAACAGGTTTCACCATTCAAATGAGGCTGATCTACAAATTTCCCCTCCCTTGCACTGGTAGCTTTGTCATAAAACTTTGGAATTCTTAGGATTATGTTATCAGTTTCTTGTTAATAGCTAGTAGTTCGTTTCATTACATATTGTATTAATTTTTTTTTTAATTTTATTGTTTTTGTTGTAAGCAG
>JAEMWC010000991.1:22500-120000 GCA_016490735.1 Pachyseris speciosa | reverse complement strand
GCTTTGAATCCCTTTACGCTTTCATCTCAAAGTAGTTAGACTCAAGAATGTCCGTCTTTTTTTTTTTCTTTTTGCAAACGTTTACTATCGAAAACTCTTCGTTTTCCCTGCTGCTGCTCAATTGTTTTGGACACAAATTAAACTGGCCCTAATAAACTCTTGCGAAGTTGCTCGGTGAGAGTGTGCAGCTCCGATTCTAGGCTTGGCATGGCTAAATATATATATGGCCTTCAGCTTTTCTTTTTTTAATCGCTACATAACAGACTGGAATGGTGTTCCATCGAACATCATGCATGCACCTTCTTTAAGCAGTTTTAAGTCCTATCTATTACATTATTAGTGTCAATTTTAAATCAGATGTAGCTTGTAAGTGACAAGTATGTAATTTAATTAGGTTTGCTTTGGATTACTTCATGATTTTTAGTCTCAATCTCAAATCAGGGGTGACTTGTAAGAGACAAGTATTTGATTTAATTTGATTAGGTTAGCTTTGGCCACGTTTACATTTCACCTCTTAGTTTTTAGAATGTGTAATATTAGATAATATTCTTTGTATGGGAATTTAGTTTCTCCCAATTATTCTCCAGTCATGCACTTTTTTGTTTTGTATCAACTTAGTTGTATTCACATGACAAAGTATTATTAAACTTAAAACTTAAAATTAAACTTAAAGTAAGCTCTTTCTCATCAATGTACACATCCTTTGGACTTCCTCCTCCTGCATACAGTCTTTCAATTAATTTTATTAGTAGCTGGTCACACCAATCTTGTGGGATGTTTGGATGACATTTGGCATTAATGTTTAATGGAATCTCTGATGTTTGATGAAGTATGTTAAGATCAAGTTAAGATGGCTAACGGATTTCCAGCACTTTTGCTTTGATGAATCACCTTGATAGTGGTATCAACCAAATGCCCAATATATTATTATCAAGTTGTTTGGTCTTGCACTTAACTGGCCAGAAGAGCAGCTGGATTTCTTTTTGAAAACACTGTAGGTCCATTGAGTGATGAGCTTAATGTTAGCAAGCAGTTTTTTTTTTTTGTGATAGTAAGGTCAAGAAGTAATTGATCAAAATAAATATCTTGGTCTTAATTCATGGCATCTAAATATTTTTATTGATTTCCATGTATCTTTCTTTCATAATTTTTGTGAGGCATACATATATCCAGAGGATACACAATTTCCGATTTCTGACTGTCTCATGGGAGGCTGTGGATAATTGAAATTGCATTCATTATGAAGTGATGATCTGAATCACTATATATCTGATGTGATACTGATTCCAAGGAGCAATCACCAGGCTTCTCCACCAATTTCTAGTGGCTCTAAACCATACCTAAGTAGCTAAGTATGTAACTAAGTTGCCTACAGTTGAACGGGGAAACAGACCTGTCCTTAGGTATTGCTCTAAGATGTTAAGAAATGTTTTGTTTTAAAAATTTATAGATGAAAACTAGCTTTGCAGGTTCTTTTTTACACAAGGTATTAAAGATTATTTTAAAAAAACCTACCTCAATATTTTTATTTTGCTTTTTTAACATCTCCAAACTCAGTTTGGAAAGGAATTTTTATTACCTTACTCAATAGAACGCTTGTTTTTAGGAGGGGTGGGGGTCCAAATTCGTAAAAGGGGATTCATATCTGCTAGCAGTTCTGGACTAGGGGGTCCAAATCTGATCCACAAGCAGATCTGGACTGGAGGGTGCAAATCCACGTGGGGTCCAAATCCACTGTGCCACTGGCTCAGATGACCTTTCCATACTATTTTCTACAGCATTGGGTCTGTAGCTTGAGTGAGGTCAGATGGGTGATATGACAAGCAGACTATATGTAAATGCCAGTAGAAAAAGAATGCTTTTGGAGCTCCGCTTTTAGGCTTGGCTAAATATATATATTAATAAACTATCTATCTATCTATCTATCTATCTATCTATCTATCTATCTATCTATCTATCTATGATTTCCCCATTAATTGCGAATCTTTTAGGCCACGTTTCAGTTACGAAAACCCGAGTGCACTCTTTAATCGACACCGAAAACCTAAGGCGAATTACCGTCCACCTTCCCAGCAGTGTTGCAGCTATACCTGATCATGAAGCGAACACCAGACAGATGAGGTAAGCACAAGAGTAACCGAACATGCATTTAAAGATTTAAAGCCCGACTAAACGCCTTAACATCTTGTCGTATTAAAATTTTAGGCGCGTGGCTATACATGATTTCACATTGACAATTTTTGATCAATGAAATGCGCTCTCGACAGTTAAACACTCATGCATCAATTATTACGGTTGGTAGAAATCCTCTTACTTGGGGGAATGTAAATGTCTCATCTCGTTGATCCGACAGAAATGTTACAGAAGAATGTCAAAACGTTAACCCGATGTTTTAGAGCCACTCTTTTGGGGATTTAATTTAATATGCCTCTTCTCTTCCTCTCCAGCAATGTTAATAGGACAGCGTCATGGATTGTTAGTAAGAATCTGAAAAGCAAAGGGGACCTGTTTATCGATGGCAAAAGAAAATAATTGCCAAATTGTCTTCAAAACTGCTATTTTAGCTCTTGGAAACTATTCTTTAAAAGTGCTTTTGGTTACGCATACGCAATACTGTGGGTCATTTTTGATTAAAATTTACTCGATTTTCTCGCACTGGTACGTGATCCAGGAGCAATTCATGAATTACAAATTCACGGGAAATGGACTCAGTTACCCTGGGTGCCAGAGGTTTTATTTATTTATTTTTTTTTTAGCCGGAAGAACGGTTAACCCGCTAAACGAAGAAAAGAACCTCTGGTACCCATTGTAGGCCTCAGTACGTTTTTGGTGAAAATACTATCAGAGAAAACTCCCATGCTACTACGCTTTTAAGCCCGAATACTTGGTTCAGCGTACTACTCATATATACACCAACAAAATTAGTAGCATTTTAAGAAGCCAAGATAAGTATTACTGTTAATTCGATTTGGGAGATTCAATTTTTCTTTCATCCCTCACCTAGCTGGTAACACACTAAATGAGTAGACGAAACAATAAATGAACTAATTCCAACAACCCTGTTTATTCTGAGTGCATTCGTATTCCGAAAAAGTCTCAAAGAAATGCATCCCAAGTAAAGGTAATACACTTCATACCCTCCGGGGGAGGGGGGGGGGCTACTCCCTTATATGGGATAGATAGGTATGTGCGGCCCTGAAGGGTATGGTTTTTAAGCCGTTTTGGTCTGAACTAGGATATCGATTTTAATCATGTTGGTCTGAAATAGGGTATGGTTCGTGAGTCACAAAAGCCCTTCTCAAATTATGTTCACGTCAACCGTGTACGTGAAATAGGTCTGAGATAGGGTATCGAATTTTTGGTTAAGTCTGAAATAGGGTAGGGAAAATCACAGATTTTGGTCTGAATTAGACCCCCCCCCCCCCCCCTTCTTCCCCCCCTCGGACTGGTCTTGATCATCTCAAACCTGGTGGACACGTTTTTCAACCCTCATGGACCTCTTCTTATTTCTTTCACATAGTTTGGGGCTCGTCGTGTTTCCTGTTTTCTCAATGGCATCGCTTCCATATCATGTCATTAGAAAATCTTGTGCTTGTGCCGTAAAAAGGTACATTTACAAGTGCGTTTCAAATCGGAATTTTGTCCAAATACTCTTCTTCTCGAAGATGAACTAAGATCGCTTGTAGATTTTCAACGGCGGTGTCGGAAAAAGGAGTTCAAAAAAAGTAAAACTCGTCGGAATTCGATGGTAATAGCCTCAAAGTTTGTAGATATTTTGAAATCAGCAAGCCACGAAATAAAAAGAAGCTCTTACTTTAAGCAACTGCATTGTAACTCGCTTTAAATCATCAATAGATGAAAGAAATTGAGATATTAATTTTAGAAGAGTCATAAATAAACAACATGCCAAAGCCTCAGGGCTGTGCAATATCCAGCACTCGAGATATTCGGCAAAATGCACCACTCAAAATTATAGAGTTTAGTGACTTCAAGTGAAAACCGGTTGTTTCTTTCTTTCTGATGTTAACACTAGCTTCGTGAACGTGTGTAGATACTGTATCAATTGTTGTTCTGCGTTAGTGGATGCAAGTATAAATGTAGTCGCCCTTCATTACTAGCTGTTTCTGTACAAAAACTAAATAATAAAAACAATTATTATAATAGATAATTACAGGGGTGTATTGTTGGTTACGTACTAAGTAAAGCATTGTATTGTTAGTAGTGTGGTTATTGTATACGTATCGTTAATATATGGCGTATCTGATGTAGGTATAGTTGCTAGTAGTACAACATTCCGTATTGTCAGAAGTGTATGTACCTTTAATTAACAGTAACTGATTGTAAATAGTTGTCTTTGTGTTGTAATCAATAAAGTTGTTAAAAAAAAAAAAGTGAAAACCAAGTATTAGAGGTCACTTCGAGCATAGTTAATAGAATCAAACGAAGAATGATCCTCGCAGTTGTGAACGCAATTAATGCAATTGCGAAAAGAAGCCTGAAAAAAATTCAGGACTTCAACGGGGTTTGAACCCGTGACCTCGCGATTACCGGTGCGATACTCTAACCAACTGAGCTATGAAACCACTGACGTTGGGAGCAGGTCAATTGTGGGTTCATATGATCCCGTGAAAGAAATGAGTATGAATGATATATGAAATGAATCATATATGAACTGCGGAAATGAAATCAAACGAAGAATGATCCTCGCAGTTGTGAACGCAATTAATGCAATTGCGAAAAGAAGCCTGAAAAAAATTCAGGACTTCAACGGGGTTTGAACCCGTGACCTCGCGATTACCGGTGCGATACTCTAACCAATTGAGCTATGAAGCCACTGACGTTGGGAGCAGGTCAAATGTGGGTTCATATGTTCCCGTGAAAGAAATGAGTATGAATGATATATGAAATGAATCATATATGAACTGAATCATATATGATGTTCTTTCACGGGATCATATGAACCCACAATTGACCTGCTCCCAACGTCAGTGGCTTCATAGCTCAGTTGGTTAGAGTATCGCACCGGTAATCGCGAGGTCACGGGTTCAAACCCCGTTGAAGTCCTGAATTTTTTTTCAGGCTTTTTTTCGCAATTGCATTAATTGCGTTCACAACTGCGAGGATCATTCTTCGTTTGATTTCATTTCCGCAGTTCATATATGATTCATTTCATATATCATTCATACTCATTTCTTTCACGGGATCATATGAACCCACAATTGACCTGCTCCCAACGTCAGTGGCTTCATAGCTCAGTTGGTTAGAGTATCGCACCGGTAATCGCGGGGTCACGGGTTCAAACCCCGTTGAAGTCCTGAATTTTTTTCAGGCTTCTTTTCGCAATTGCATTAATTGCGTTCACAACTGCGAGGATCATTCTTCGTTTGATTTCATTTCCGCAGTTCATATATGATTCATTTCATATATCATTCATATAGTTAATAGAGTTAAATGGTTAGGAAACCCGGTAAACATCAAAGGAGCAAGTCAAAGAGTCCAAGATTTATGCTGGAAGGTCCATAACCGTGCACATTTCTTTGTTTTAAGCTCATGCACTATGCATGAATTACATAATCGCAATGTTTCTATTGGTTAGTTGCATGAACATTGCGTAACCACCTATTGTTATTGTGCACGGTCAATCCCAAAAATAGCAAACAAACACATATTACAAAGAACTTTGCTCGGTTTCATAACCATTTCTCTCTATGAACTATGCTTCGAGTAAACGATGAATATGTGAATGCTCATCGCAGTTATGCACACTACTTGAGCAGTAGTAAAAATAAAGCCTGAAAAAAAAATTCAGGCTTGTACGGGATTTTAACCCACGACCTCTGCGATACCGGTGCAGCGCTCTACAGACTGATCTAACAAGCCACTGGGAGCTGGCCATTTTTGTTGGCTCGTAATACACCCGTGAGTGATGAATATGCGAGAATGACTATCTGAAAATCATATATTTGAACTTCATATATGATTTTCATTTATTCATTCTGATTTCACGTTAATTATGGAAAATTCACTAACTTGATTTTTGCTTCTTGTTCATCCGCGAATATATCTTAATTTCCACTCCAATGGGTTTCATTCACTGCCATTTTGAATGCCTGTACCGTTTAATTACCCAATACCTTTTCCTGACACGCATGTCACACGTGCTTCAGTGCACTTGAGTTTTAGTCCACGTGCCTTGCACTGCAGTTATTTTACGGGCACAAGTGAGGGCCGCCTCTCTCTCAATCCCATTGACCTCATTACCCACAGTCCTCGCATGGCAAGAAATGAGGGACGTTGGGGGGCGAAGTCACTTCAGAGAAGTCTGGAGAGCTGTCAATTACTTTCTGTCTTTGGCGAGATGCTATTAGATGATCGTTGCCATAGAAATTCGCAGGCGGTTCAAAAAAAAAAAAAAAAAAGATGGCGGCCCCGTTGAGTAATCTACGGTTGTCTGCAACAGCGAAGAAATAATTTGATTTCCTCCTTTTTAATTTTCCCGCTATCTCGCCGCAAGGATTTGTTGTCATTCTCAGTCTTTTACCGAGGGTTTCTATCCGTAAAAAGCCTGGGAAAGAGAAGAATGATATAACAAAATGGCTGGTAGTACTTCGAACTTGCGAAAAATTGAAACTTGCGAGACGCTCACAGCACTCATGGCGCTTCTATGAAGACTTACCTTCATTCAAGTAGACTTGAAAAAATTCCATCTTCAATGCTGATTACCGTGGTGGACCGAAACTGTTCCATGGACGTGACCTACATTGTTTTGGAACAATATTTCTGATTGATACCAGGCAATTCGTTCCCGTAGGGGCTTGCAAAGTTAGATTTTTCGAAGGCGATTCCGGCGGCTGGAAAAGGCATTCCGCCATACTTTTCTTACCAAAGAAGAAAGCTCAACTTCAAAGTTCAAAATCGTGGCGGATAAAACTGGAAAGTGACTAATTTTTGTGTCAAAGAACGACTATCGATGTCAAGAAACAGGATCAGATTGATACCAGGGAATTCGTTCCCGTACGGGCATGCAAAGTTAGATTTTTCAAAGGCGATTGAGCTGGAAAAGGCATTCCGCCATACTTTTCTTACCAAATTAAGGAGAAAGCTTAACTTCAAAGTTCAAAACGGTGGCGGATAAAGCTGGAAAGTGACTTATTATTGTGTCAAAGAACGACTATCGATGTCAAGAAACAGGATCAGATTGATACCAGTGGAAAAGACAAAAGCTTAGAGAGGTATGACAAAAAAATGAATATTCTTCACTCAAGTCTCTCTATTTATGCCCACCATGTTTTTAGCGTGATTTTTCTAAGTGTCGCTACGAACTGCGCACGCGTGCTCCTCATTTCTAGCCATGGGGTTCTTCGACCAAAGAGCGGGACGATTGCTTTCGCTTCTCAGCGTTTAGCCACCGCAACATAGTGATCACACTGAAAATGGTAACACCGTTGATTAATTCACCCTAATGCTTTGAAAATTGGTCGGTTCAAGGTTACGTTCATGGCGATGAAAAGATAAACATTTTCTCGTTAAAAAAAGTGACCGTGAAATGTCGTTGCCATGGAAACATTAAGCGATATAAACGAACAAATGTCAATCAATCAACTCAATCAACTATTTATTTCATAATGTACAATTGTTACAATTTTTACAAACAAAATGAAAAATAATTACATACACATTTAAGCATACCGGCGGGTAGCAAAGGCTAATCTAGGCCGGTACGCTTGGAGATGGAAGTTACAGTTACTTAGTGATTAAGTTACAGATAAGTTTAGTTAATAAATGATTACACATAACGAGTAAATAAAAGTATATATGCTATTATACGGTGGTTAAATAACTATAATAAGCCTGAACTGTATACTTATTAGACTATATATATTGAGATATGGATAGAGAACGATTTCATTTTTAGGATAATTTCAGGGACATCAATGTAGGAGTCCTCAGCGCTTAGGATATTTGTGAGGTTTTGTTTAATTTTCCTTTAGCTATAGTGTGGATGTAAATGTTTTTATTAGTTTCGAGGCGACAAGACGTTCGTCGTTTTCATTCGAATTGCTGTATGGATGGGGTCATAGACAGCAAGATTTTCAAGAATGTGGTTGGTTTTCTTGTAAATAATGAAACCAATTGTTTAAAAAATAGCAGAGTTAATCGTCATTTGTCTACCTTTGTCTTTAGTTTTTCTTTTGTCTCTGAAGAAGAAAAGAACGTTCGATAGCGGTATCAAGAGCTATTTTATTTGCATTCATTAAAGCCCATTAAGGAGTTCCGCGAGTGATAACAAGAGTCGGTTGGGGTGCAATTTCGGTTTTTTTGCAGCTGAAGACTCCTTGCTGTAAACACCAACTTTTGTTCAGAGTTCACGGCAGACGCGCAAAATCAAAGATGGATTCCTCGCCGCCAGAAGTTTTGATTTTTCCCATCACCTCTTTTCCTTATATCCTCAACACAAAGCCAAATCTGCAAGAATGTTTTCTGTTGGATTTTGTTGTCAGGCCAGAATGGATTGTTTACAAACCAAACGCGGAAAGAGAAAAAAAAAGAGAATATAGGAGGAACAATAGGATACCTGCTAGGGCGTGAAAATGAGAAGTTTGGGCTGTAAATATAATTATAACTACGCTTCAAGGCCGATGTTTTCTTCCAGGGTTGAAAAATAAGACTTCTATAAGCGGGCATTTCGTTCCTGTGCGAAATCATTGCATTTTTATTCAAGACTCATCTCTTAAAAAACTGGTGGAAATGGACTAAAAAGAACATTTTGCGGCGTTTATGATACGCACCAGCAACCCACAAAACGGGCCAATTTCAACTGTCTTCCCGACAGGCTAAGTCTGATTCTAGCACTAACCTGACAACTGGGCCTACATCAAAGAACAACATTCAATCTGATGTGTGACTTCCCTGATCGAACAAAGTCATGCAAGGCTGTCCGTGCAGTTACCAAGCGTGTTAGTGAAACATACTTTCCTGTTTTTATTAACCCGATGCAAATAAAACTCAACACTGAGAGAAACGTCAGTCAAAGGGTTTTACAGTGCTTTAACTTAAAAGTCATTTCGTTAAGAAAATCGGTCTGTTTATAGAAGCACTGTGCGGCTAATTGTACCCATTTGCACTGAGATCGGATTTTTAAATAATATTGTAGTTGCCACTTAGTTTTAGTATAAACCTACCGTTAAAAACAAACTCCAATTAACAACGACTTACCACCTCAAAATCTTCCAAAGTAAACTTTTTAAAAGTAAGTCACGGATTTTGACAATGTTTGTTTTATATATTTACCAAGAAGAGTGTTATAAACGTTCAGAGTCCCCGGAGCAGAATCTTATCCCCATTCCTGTACCCGCAGAATAAGTAGGAGGGTTGTTATTTTATTTCATTTTTTTTTTCTCTCGTTTTATCAAACGTCCAACACAAGCCCTTCTTCAGACAGGGTCAGTGTACTTTCGAGTAACATGGTGCTACAACAATTTTGCAGCAAAAACAAAGAAGCCGACATTAGTTGAAGACACATCAAAAAATTGTTTTATTGCTTTAACGAGCCGGCTCGTTTGGCTCGGCAGTGGGAAAAATTATGAGCGTTGAGTGTTGATGTTATATATTTAGCAGCTCGTTTGGCTCGTCTGCCTCGGCAGTGCATGTAAGAATGAAGAACATTGCACGTCAGCGCAAAGAGCAAAGAGCAAACGAGCCAAACGAGCCGGCTCGTTTGGTGCATGGTTGAAAGTGGCCCTGTATTCTGTAGTTTAGCCCACACGCGTTGTTTTGAAAATAGAGCAGTTTGAATGTCGAGTTCTTTTTACAATGCGTCACATCTGGATTGCTTCTGAGAAACATGTCACATACACGGAAACGATTCGCCTTGTGTTTTCGAGTTTTGAATATCCAATATGTTAAGAGAAGTGTCTATGTGAAGAGACAAAATGAGAGAAAAAATGTTTTGAGAGAGCCAAAGTAAAGTCCAGATGTTGCCACTTAATTTAGAAGTAAACAACAACAGCTGACTACGAATATGGATGGGAACTCTCAAAACAGTTTAACGAGCTTTGCTCGTACGTGAACAAAATGGCCTTGGCCAAAAAGGCTAAAAGCAAACCACTAACTGGATAGTTTCGAGAATCAGAAAGCTTGCGTCCGGCTTCTGCAGCACAAAAGTATCCCGAGTTAACGCTCATAGAGCGTGTTGTTCTGGTTTGTTTACTTCGTAAATAAGCTTTTACCTGGCCTAAATGCTGCCCCAGAAAGAAGTTATATCGGTTGCTGTCAACAGCATCAGTCCGCTTTACCGAACCTAGCCGTTCGAAACAAAGAAAGCCAATGTTTACATGTCTTTGTCGGCAACGCGAAAGCCTTCTGCGTTCAAGTTACATAATATTTACACTGTTTATAGCGGTTTTGCCAACGATAAACCAATGATTCAACACAAATATATAGTTATAGCTTAAAGCTGGTCTTTTGCAAAGCAAATCTAAGGGAACAAAGTCAAAACGACGGAAACGAAATCGGTTCTTTCCGGAACAGCGAGCCGGTCTTCTAAGGCAGTAGAGCGATAAGATCATTCATCAAATTGAGCTGATTTTAGTTAGCTTACCTCCTAAATTGTCGTTTACCAAGCCTAAATGCTACACCAGATAGAAGTTACAAAGACATCGAACCACTGTTTCGAATCCGTCGAGATATCTAAGTGCAAGGATGCGGAACGAAAGGCGCATCCAACAAATAACACAATAAAGTAACTCCACTGGTAAGTGCGCGGTTTTCTTAGGACACGGCACTCGCATACTTCCACGGATATAACAGGCCGGATGATCGAAACTCGCTAAGTCGATTTTATTTCTGTTTCTTTTTTTTCTCCTTAGTTTTGATGATAGAGATTTTGAAAGCGTTTGCGTGCCTTTGTATATTTTTTGTTCGTTAGTTCGTAACACCATAAGCCGAGGAGGGACTTCAGACTTCAGTCTCCAGACTTCAGACTTCAGACTTCGAACTTCAGTCTTCAGACTTCAGACTTCAGACTTCAGACTTCAGACTTCAGACTTCAGACTTCGGACTTCGGACTTCGGACTTTTTAGATGTTGATCCGTTTCTTAAAAAATGCTTAAAGTTTTGTTTTATACCTAACTCCACTCTGTTGCAAAACTGTGGAATATCAAGAAACAAAGAGTTGACAATAACGCACGGATGCTCTCGGAGGAAAGCCAGACGTAATGTGCTTTGTGCCTGAAGTATATTCGACACACAGTTATCTCGTTGATGTTCACCACTAAGAAGATGCGGAAGCCTGTAAAACTCTTTTCGGGGCATAATCCAGAGATTACTCGCGGGAGTTTGAGGAGCTCGTTGGGTATATAGTCCCCAACCACCGAGTACCACAAAACACAGAGGAAAGGTTAATGCATTTTTTTAATAGAAATAACAGATAATTTGAAACGATTAGGATTTGGACGCTGCAGGCCTGTTAAAAGTACCCATTATCAAGCCTATTTCAAAATATTTGAGGCATCTGGAAAGTTCGTAAAGAGATTCGAGTGCTGACGTTTTCGTCCTTCGGATTAAATAAAATAAATAAATAAATCAATCAACATTGTTTAACGAGGGTGACACTTAACAGTCTTTGACAAAGGGCTAACGCTTGAACGAAACTGAGAGTAGGGCAATTTCATACTGATTTCACAAGGCTATTGCGTGACACCTAAATACGCCGTGCAAAATTGTCATGATTCAACCTTTTCCCGCAGAACTAATATTATTCCTTGGTTTGCTTTAAGTCTGAAGTCTGAAGTCTGAAGTCTGAAGTCTGAAGTCCGAAGTCCGAAGTCTGAAGTCTGAAGTCAGAAGTCTGAAGTCTGAAGTCTGAAGTCCCGCCTCGGCGTGGGAGGCTACATTTAGGCTTGGTAAACGACAATTTAGGAGGTAAGCTAACTAAAATCAGCTCAATTTCTAATTTATATTAACGATTTGCCTTACTGTCTATCGTTCAACGTACCTAGAATGTATGTTGATGACACCCACATTACTTATGCTGGTTCAGATTTACATCTAATTCAGTCTAGTCTATCTCACGACCTTGAAAATCTAAGCAAATGGCTTGTGTCTAACAGACTTACCCTGAACGCTACAAAAACTGAATTTATGTTGATCGGCTCCAGGCAAAGATTAAGTACTTTACCGATACACTCGAACTCTCCATTGATAATGTCCGATTGAACAAGTTTCCTCTGTGAAATCACTTGAAATATATATCGATGAATGTCTAACGTGGAACTCCCACATTGATAAACTGTGTAAAAAGATCGCTTGCGCAATCGGAGCCATAAAGCGAGTTAAGCCACTTGTGCCTCAATCCACCCTAATCAGCATATACAACTCACTAGTTCAGTCTCACTTTAATTACTGCAGCCCAGTTTGGGGTAATTGTGGCAAAACATTATCTAATAAGCTACAAAAACTACAAAACCGGGCTGAACGAGTAATAACTTCATCGAGCTATGACGCTGATGTCGATTCCTTGTTTCACAAACTCGGCTGGAAAAACTTGCAATCTCAACGTCAAATTCAGAAAGCCCGAATGGTTTTCAAGTCTTTAAAAACGGTCTGGTTCCTGAATATCTCACATCTAAATTTTCATCGCGAATTGAACCAAAAAATGCTCTGAGGGACTCGGTTAAAAAACTTGTTGTCCCCTTTCCGAGAACAATTACTTGAAAAATAGTTTTAGTTACAGCGGCGCAACCCTCTGGAACAGCTTACCCTGTAACATTAGAGAGTCTGATTCATTAATTCAATTTAAAAGACTTTTATATCTTAATTTTGAAACACACGGCATTCATGGAAAACAGGTTTATAAGTAGTTTTTTTTAACAATTTTTATTTGCTTTACATGACACAATATTTAACAATACTACATGTATAGATTACTTACAATAATTACATTACAATAATTACAATTACCTACAAACTCACACACACACACACACACACACACACAAGCGTGCATACAAACTAGAAATAAGACAGTATTGCTTACGTGTTGTTTACCCGAAAGTAACATATCGCGTATATTAATTACTACAAGCATCGCTACAAAGGGAAAACTAACTGCTAGGATGTGCTTACGCAAGAATTAAGCTATTAATATATTTTCTCCATTTAAGAATATGACTAGGCTCTTTCTTGTTTAATTTAGCAATCTGTGATTCTAATTGATAGAGCCTAGTCACTTGGTACAGAACACTCTCAAGGATGGTCGAACAGTATTTCTACGACAATCATAAATATATTGTTTAGCTGTAATTAATCACTGATTGAGTATTAAAAAGTCATCTTTCCTATCCCAAATTCCAAAAAGCTTATCCGTTTGAGAGAGTTCTTCTAAGATTATACCCATATTTTTACACCAACAAATAAACTCCAGCCAGAAACTCTAGGTAAAAGAACATGAAATAAATAAACGCTCAAGGGACTCGCTCTCTGCATGACAGAATGAACATAAAGGTGAGGCTATTAAACCAATTTTATGAAGAAAGGAATTCGTTGTCAAGTATCTGTTTAGAATTTTATACTGGAATTCCCTTGATTTTGTGTCAAGGACCACTTTAAAAGGTAAATTATATATTTCTTGCCAATCTAGGTATACACTAGAGTAATGTTCAGTGAATTTTGACTGCGCAGTTGGGTGGTTTCATACTTAGATCGTATTACACCATAAATGTTTTTAGAAATCAGTTTATCAAGCCGCACTTGTTTGTTCTTTAACCAAAGCTTGATGAAATCGTTGAGAACAAAAGCGTTTCCACCTTTGTTTCCACAGGACCTCAAAGAATTCTGCCATTGCACCGGTAACGCATCGAGAATTTGCCTCAAATAAAACACTTCCATAGGAGAGAAGCCCAACCTATATGGATTCCCCTTGACAATAAAATCATTATGATCCCTTATGAGATCTTCAAGCGTGATTATTCCCTTTTCGAAAAGAGCATGGTGAAAAATTGACTTTCCATCAATGCAGATGTGTTTGTTGTTCCAAACAATTATGTTGCCTCTAGTGTTGTTATCCAAAAAATTTCAATATTTCCGGCCCCGGCTACAGAATACTCGGAGAGAAATTGAAAACATTCCTCGTAAAATTTTGGTAGTTTAATTGAAAGTTTTTTAATATCATATCCACACCCTAAAAGTAATTTTCCTCCTACAGGTTTTAAATAGTGCAAGAGGATTGTTTTCCAACTGTTTGGTTGAGCGTCAGCAAGTTTTTTTTACAACACATGATTCGCTGTGTTTTAATGATTGATTCCAAGTGTGGTGCTCTTAGTCCACCATTTTCCACATCACTTATAAGGAATGAGCGTTTAACTTTATCTTTTCCTTTCCAAATAAAATTAAAAATAATTTTATTTGCTTCTTTAATTATGTCTTTATGTATATATACTAAACCAGCTCTATACATAAAGATTGTTATAACAAATGTCTTAACAATTTGAATTCGTCCGATAATTGTTAGATTTCTCCAGTTCCAAAGATGCAACTTTTCACGAATGGATTTCAGAATATCTTCAAAATTCAGCTTTTTCCAAAGGATTTGATTATACGTGAAATGAACTCCTAAAATTTTAACAGCCTTCTTAATGGAAATATTTCTAACGGAGGATACTGCAGGAGCTACTTTTTGATCTTGTTTTCCCAAGAACATTGCCTCCGTCTTTTCATAATTAATTTGAAGACCAGAACATAAAGTAAAACTTTCCACAGTGGCAAACAAAGCATTAAGCGAAGTGTAGCTTTTACGAAAGACTGTCAAATAATCTGCAAAAATCTCTAATTATCTCTTCTTTGTCCACCAAAATTCCTTGAATCTCTTTGTTACAACGTACTATGTCAATAGCTAAAATTTCTAAACAAATTATAAATAAATATGGCGATAGTGGATCGCCTTGACGAACACCTTTAAGAACTTGAAAGGGGGTTTTTGTGTAACCGTTATTCATAACGGCACTAGATATGTTATTATAAAATGTTTTTACCCAATGGATCAGAGACGGGCCAAAGTTAAAAGCAGAAAACGCCTTGAACATAAATCTGCGACTGACTGAGTCAAATACCTTCTGGAAATCTATAGCCACTAATAGTCCGTTAATTCCTTTCCTTTGCGTGTACTCTAAAATGTCATCTATAGTTCTCACTGCATCAAGAACGGTTCTACCTTTCACATAGGCATTTTGATTGAAGTGTATTATGTCAGGTAGCACCTTCTGAATTCTTGTGGCAATAGCTTTCGAGCCAATTTTAGCGTCAACATTTATTATCGAAATAGGTCGCCAATTACCAATTTTTCGCTTATCTTTCCCTTTCTTTTCAATTAGTGTAATAACAGTTTTCTTTTGAGTGTTTGACAATTCGCCGATCTCATATGCGTAGTTAAGACAATCAACCAATAAATTGCCTAAGGAGTTCCAGAACATTTTATAAAATTCAACAGTGAGGCCATCATTTCCGGGTGATTTGTTATTTTCGAATGAATTCAGGCAATCAAAGCATTCCTTCACTGATAACCTTCCTTCGCAAAGACCACTCACATCGGGGGAGAGTTTAGGTATCTCTGATCTGTGAAGTAATGGGTGATATTCGTCTAGCGATTCTTCATTTGCCGCGTACAAATCGGAGTAAAACGTTTCAATCTCTTTCATAATTTTTTTTTGGGTTTGTAGTGACCGTACCATCACTCGCGAACATTTTTCGAATACAGCTCTTTTTACCTCTATTAGATTCTAACCCCAAAAAATACTTATTACTTTTCTCCCCCTTTTCGTACCAAGTAGCTCTGGAGCGAATTATTGCGCCTCTGGCTATATAATCAAAATGCGAATCATATTTCATTTTTAAGTCTTCCATTTTTTCAAGATTTGATTCCGATGGCTCGGCTGCCAGCAACTCCTCGGCTTGTTTTAAGGATGTCTCAACCTCTGTTAGTTTTTGTCTTCTTCTATATGCCTTTTCTTTGCTAAATTTCATCGTGAATTGTCTGATTCGATATTTAATTAGATCCCATAATACTCTTTTATCGGTTACCTCTTCGAATTCCTCTAGCCATTCTGGTATTTTCTGATTAATCGCTAAAACATAATTCTCATCCTCAATTAGACTTGAGTTAAATTTCCAATATGAAGGACCTCGCATCTGTTCATCTAACGTATTGAAAGAAATAGTTATTGCTGAATGATCTGTTTTGATGGCCACTTTGATATTCGCCTCCTCTACCTCATCTTGACAGACATCGCTAATTAACCAAAAATCTAGTCTTCTTTGGATGAGGGGCTTTTTCTGCCTACAGGTAAAACGCCTTACAATCCGGATTCCGGACTCTCCAGATGTCAACTAAGTCAAAATTAAATCAAATGAAGAATGATCCTCACAGTTGTGATCAAATGAAGAATGATCCTCACAGTTGTGAACGCAATTGACACATTGAGAAATTTAGTGGATTCTTTCTCTTTTGGCGTACCACCGGAGCAATCAAGATCTGGGTCAGTGAAAACATTGAAGTCCCCTCCGATGATAATGTTCTGATTTTGGTCAGCAACAATGCTGTCTATTTTTTCCTGTAATTTTTCGAAAAAAGAGCACTGTTCTTGTACTTTATTAGGTGCGTAAATATTCCCCATAATGTAATCGTTACCTTGTACTCTGGCATCAAGCAATATGAAACGTCCCTTATCATCAATTAGTGCCGACTTCATCTCAAATTCTACATTGTCTTTCACAAGTACCAAAACTCCACAACTGCGATTGGAACCGTGTGCGAAAAAAATGGGTCCCCTCCACTGACATTTCCATGCATTTTCAACATCTTTCGTGCTATATGTTTCTTGTAAAAAGATGTCTGCATTTTGCTTTTGAAGCCAAATAAACAAAGCTTTCCTTTTCTCCAGGGAGCGAATAACTCGCACATTTAAAGAAAGCATTTTAAAATTAATACTAATGAACTTCTCGAATGGTTGATGCTATTAATTTCCTATTGTTTCCCAACATAGCATACATAGAAAGGAATATACAAAGCAAAAAGAATACAATATCCCAACTAAAACACTTAGCAACTTGCATTTTGCGCTAAAAATCTGCACATACAGAAAAAACACCACAAACACACAATGATTTTAAGAGGCCGCTAGAATGATTCCCGCATGCGACCATGCGAATTGGACTCTCACTTAGCTAGGGGTAGAGAAATTAAACAGTAAACCCCGGCGATATCCGATCTACTTTTTCTCACTACTCTTTGAACTCCAACGTCAGAGGATATAAAAGAAAAAAAACATATAACTAAGCGTAAATTAATATAGCACCTACTCTTTAGCTCATACCTAGACAACAAGTTTGCCATCGATGAAGAGTTTATCTGGCTCAGACTTACTGAACACTGCCTATTTTCCTGCTTTTCTGGCCTCTCGAAAGGCTGGCATGTGCTTCTTTCTTAACTCGATCAGTTCTTTAGGTATATCATCGTAAATCGTGAAATTAGTGTTTTTCAGTTTGAAGGCTTTTCTCATTACTCTTTCCCGGTCAGCATATCTTAAGAATCTTGCGATAATCATACGAGGGCGGTCACCCTTCTTTCCAATGCGATGCACTCGTTGAAGTTCTATATCATCGGGATTTTGAATGCCAAGCTTTGTAGAAAGAAACTCTGCCAAGACTTTTCCTGTATCTTCCTGGCCCTCTCTACCCTCCGGGATGCCTGCAAATTTTAAGTTTTCCCGCCGGCTGTATGCCTCCAGATAAAGAATACTCTTCTGTAACTCCTCTCTTGCTTCCTTCAAATTAGCTTCTGTTTTATAGGCTTTTAGTTCCAACAATTCGACTTTACTGTGAGCAAATTCGACGCTTTCTTTAACTTCATCAACAGAATGTTCTAAGTCCGCATGCTTTTCCTTCGAAGCATTGAATTCATACCTAAGTGACGCCAACGAATTTTCAATTTTACTCAACTTCGTCGCGAATTTTTCCATTTTCTCTTCAATACTGTCTAACTTGTTTATCTTCGCTTCTATTGCGTCAAGTTTTTGAATCTTGAGAGAAATTTGATCCATTCTCTCTAATAGCTTTTCTGCCATGTCGAGCTCTTGAAATACTTCGTCACTTTCATCAACTTTGTCTTCCGTCGCGTTGATAGCGTGGTCCTTCAGTCTTTTCTCGTCGGGCGAGTTGCTGGATCTTCCAGAAGATGACCTACTGTAAAGCTTACGTTTAACGTTTGATACTAGTAGGTTATTTAAAGACATTTAAAGCGCTCACTTGAAATAAACACAAGTCCTCGACCGGAGTTCAAAAAAAAAAAAAAAAAAAAACCGTGACTACATCGCCATACCTCGGGCCCAGTTTATAAGTAGTATATTGATGTAAGTTAGGTAATATTAGGATTAGGTTTTTAGGTTTTTAGGTTTTTGTTTGTATGTATGTCGGATACCTGATGAATTTTTACCGTGTATAAATAACGATTGAAGATTAAAGATTAGAGATTAATGATCTTATCGCTCTACCGCCTTAGAAGACCGGCTTGCTGTTCCGGAAAGAACCGATTTCGTTTCCGTCCTTCTGACTTTGTTCCCTTAGATTTGCTTTGCAAAAGACCAGCTTTAAGCTATAACTATTTATTTGTGTTGAATCATTGGTTTATCGTTGGCAAAACCGCTATAAACAGCGTAAATATTATGTAACTTGAACGCAGAAGGCTTTCGCGTTGCTGACAAAGACATGTAAACATTGGCTTTCTTTGTTTCGAACAGCTAGTTTCGGTAAAGCGGACTGATGCCGTTGACAGCAACTGATATAGCTTCTTTCTGGGGCAGCATTTAGGCCAGGTAAAAGCTTATTTACGAAGTAAACAAACCAGAATAAGCTTAACTGCAGCGTGATTAGATTACGATATTACGCGCTACCGCTTTTGCTAATTTTCGCTCTGTCGTTTGTTGACTTTAATGCCTTTGCATTACAACAGACCGGTCATAAGCCCAAAGAACATATTTCTAAATTAAGTGGCAACATCTGGACTTTACTTTGGCTCTCTCAAAACATTTTTTCTCTCATTTTGTCTCTTCACATAGACACTTCTCTTAACATATTGAATATTCAAAACTCGAAAACACAAGGCGAATCGTTTCCGTGTATGTGACATGTTTCTCAGAAGCAATCCAGATGTGACGCATTGTAAAAAGAACTCGACATTCAAACTGCTCTATTTTCAAAACAACGCGTGTGGGCTAAACTACAGAATACAGGGCCACTTTCAACCATGCACCAAACGAGCCGGCTCGTTTGGCTCGTTTGCTCTTTGCTCTTTGCGCTGACGAAGTTAATTGCAGGCACATACGCTCTTTATGTACATTGAGATGGCTCGTCTGGCTCGTTTGCTCGGCAGTGGATCATGTAATGTAATTTTCCCATCGTGTGTTTAACTATATCACACCAGAATTACACGCATAACATTTATTCCAAGTTCTTTGATCCACTGCCGAGCCAAACGAGCCAAACGAGCCGCTAAATATAATAACTCAACATTTAAGCCAAACAACTTATTGCTCGTTCTTAGATCCACTGCCGAGCCAGACGAGCCAAACGAGCCGCTAAATATGTGAACCCAACACTTAACCAAAACAAGTTATTCCTCTTTCTTACATCCACTGCCGAGCCAGAAGAGCCAAACGAGCCGCTAAATATGTGAACCCAACACTTAACCAATACAACTTATACTTCGTTCTTTGATTCTGCCGAGCCAAACGAGCCGCTAAATATATGAACCCAACACTTAACGCAATACAAATTATTCCTCGTTCTTACATGCACTGCCGAGCCAGACGAGGCAAACGAGCTGCTAAATATATAACATCAACACTCAACGCTCATAATTTTTCCCACTGCCAAGCCAAACGAGCATTGGTGCATGGTTAAAAGTGGCCCTGAATTCGGTAGTTGCTCCAAAGCGTGTTACTTGGCTTAAAATGTCATTTACCTGATGAAGGTAAAAAATCTAAATGTTTAATTTTAGTTTTTTTTTTTCTGACGTCACGTGAAAACCAAAAATTCCCAAACTTGTCTCTAAATATAGAACTGTCACAGCGATTGAGTTGTGGTATAATCAAATTACATCAAAACAACTTTGCGATTAACTGTCACAACGTTCTAATTCGAGTCGATACTCACAGCACGTGCGAGGCTTCCAACCTTGTCTTAAATTCGACAAACCTTTTCACGCGGACAGTCTGTACTGCATTAAAATCTAGCTTCACAACTTTACAAAGACATGTGCAAGAAACCTTGAGTGTTCCCTTGCGGTCATGTATTAAATGGAAGGTATCACATTACGAAAACAACTTTGTGCAAATCTGTAATTTTTCTGTCACAGTATTCGAATTCGACATGTGATATCGATTAGCCGATAAGCACTACACGTGCGAGGCTTCCAACTTTATCTTAACAGTCGGCAAACCTTTTCACAGGGGCAGACTGTGCTGTATTAAAATATCTACGATTGTAGCTTCACAGCTCAAACACGATGAATTTGCATAACATCAAAACAACCGTCGCGTGATGTTAGCCTTTCGACCTTTGGACTACGTCGTTTGCTTTAACCAATGAACACACCGCCACGTGCCTACTATTGTGCATTGGCCAATCCAAACACCGGAACGTAATTGTATTGTGCATTTTGCTGCACAGGAAAAAAAAAAAGACTGAAATCTGACACATTTTATAACTCGGCATACTTACAGTATAAAACACGAAAATTTGGTTTATCAACGCAGTTGATAATGTAAATTGACCACCGTACAGGGATTCAATTAGCTGATGTTTCGAGAGTTAGCCCTTCGTCAGAGCGAATCGAGGAATTGTGGGTTGTGTATGGTTTATATACAGAAAATGGAGCTACGCTATTGGTGGTAACATGATGAATAAATTAATTGAATGAAAAGCGCTCATTGATACCGTGGGGATTAAGAGTGCCAATTTGAAAGATCAGTTTTTGCTGGAGATTTTTACGGCTTTCCGTGGTACCTTGATGTAGGGAAAGGCCAGAGATCGACATGTGTTGTTGGGAATGGTTAGGGAGATTAAAATGCCGAGCGACAGGTTTGGATGCGTCTTTGTCATCTTTCTCAACATCACGAAGATGTTCTCGGAATCGGTCACCTAGTCGTCTTCCTGTTTCGCCGATGTATAACTTTTTGCATAATGTCCAGGATATGCAATAGATAACATTTGCGGAGGTACACGTGAAGCGATCAGTGATCTTAACAGATTGCTTGGGCCCCGATATTTTGTCAGTGTTTTGAATGAAAGGACAAGTTTTGCATCGCGAGCGCGCGCATTTAAAAGTGCCAGGTTGTTCAGTTGTTTTGAATGCGCTTCTAACTAGAAAGTTACCTACATTTTTGGTTATAGCCCTGGTTCTAGCCCTTCTAAAACATCACTATCATCATTTTTCTGGGCGTCTTGCAAACTGTCGAATGAACAGTTTGCTGATTGCCAAACCCTTAATTTGATGCTAACTCAGATGGGTTAGACTACGAGACATTTGAATGTTATTTTAAAGAATATTCTGGCCAAATTAACCGCCTACTGTTTCTTTTTGCCTTCTTTTTTTTTATTTTACATCCGCTCAGGCATTAGTCATTAGCAAAAAAGTACGCGCACGGTGATGTACTAACATCTACGTCAACATATGGTAACATGCAACATCTCAAGCCGGACGTGACGGTAAGTATTAAAACAAAACTAAAAATAATTCATACATAAAATTTATGAAACATAAAATGTCTGGAGCCGCTTTTCAGGTGCCGATGCTTGGTTTATCAATTGCGATGTGGATGAAACCTGTTCATTAATGATCAACGCGAAACTCAGAATGTTGATGAACCGAATGTATATAAAGCTAAATCATGTGCGTCTACCTTGCCAAGAAAATTGAAACTTTCATCATTAACAAGAAAAAGGATTATTTTCATGGTAAAAGCGATCGCGAGTGAACTGACCGCGACGCAGGAACTGCGCCAGAATTATGTCGCTTTCACGTTAGGGGAACAAATGATCTTTAATTTGCAATTTCGTTTTGTTGATGCAACTTCTGTCACAATTCATGATCATTTGTCCGGCATTAATTAAACAGCTGCGAGTTGAAGAAAACAACAAACCCACATCCTCTTTAATCAAGTAGACCAGGCTGCATGTTCTCGTTTCTGCTAAAATAGTTAGTTGTGACTGTGTGTCTTCGAAATCCTGTGCTTTTGAAATCAAATGGCCAAAGATTATAGGCTTAGTTAGGCTGATCTATTTGAGTTAACGAGAGTAAACGTCATATCTGCCGATCACACGACTCAAATGAGCTACAGCAAAATCAACTGTCTGATGACAAGTGGAGATTTTGAACACAGCCGCCTCTCATCGCTCCCGGCCGCTAGAGGCGTTATAATGACAAGACATCTGAAAAGCTAAACGTCTATTTATTGGGATAAATCGAGATACTATATATTTTTATTGAGGATGCTGCTCATACTGAAATGTTTTATAACTCGTGGTAGCTGAGAAGCATATACCAATTTAAGGTAATAGGCTGAACTTGGCATTTAAACTTCTTTTTGACGCCGAATCATGCGGGGCTATAATTAGTTGTTATTTAGGATGAAACGCATACGCAATGCAGGCTGATTTCCAGCACCAGCTGCCAGGAGGAGGTTCATGTGAACTGATTGGACAGGAAACATGATAACAAACGATTTTATTCATAGTCCGAAAAAGAGTATGGCTGTCAAAATTTTTTAACTGCGAAACTGAAAAACATGTTCGCAAAGCATTTCTTTAGTATAAAAACTGCAATTTTAAAGATGCAAGCAAAAGAAAATAAAGTAGTCTATTCGAAAAGGCGAATAAACGTAAAGGCAAGTTGTCATACATGCTGTCGAAAGTGGCTTGAAAAAATAGTTTTCAACATGAACTAAAATAGCAAAAATGAAATCCTTTCAATTTTTTGACCCAAAAAGTGCTCGAGGTAATACAATTCGTAAATCCAACCCGGAAAATAAAATGATTTTATCGTAAAATAAATACCCGAGAACCTGACTAACACTAGAAATAGTTGCTTTATTTTCAGCCTGGTCTAGTATGGCCTAAGTCTGGAATTGAATCAAGCATTACCTATTGCATATTAAA
The DNA here is from genome assembly GCA_016490735.1 of Pachyseris speciosa. Lineage (NCBI taxonomy): Eukaryota > Metazoa > Cnidaria > Anthozoa > Scleractinia > Pachyseridae > Pachyseris > Pachyseris speciosa. The sequence goes on along the minus strand of JAEMWC010000991.1, from coordinate 96,795 downwards.
TGTAAGGAGAAAGCAGATGGCATTTAAACAAAATGCAGTGTTGTAGCTGGTGATTGTAAGATGCTTTCTGTGAAGATAACCATCATCATCATCATCATCATCATCAGCCAGCTCACCGAAAAACTGGAGGCTTGTGGTGACCAACTCTGGTAATATGTCGTTGAGGCAGACTGTTAAAGCAGTTGCGAAAGTGCGAGCCCCTTTAATTTCATGCTTAATGGCGACAAGTCCTCGAATGTCGTCTTGTTCTCTCATTTGCTTCCTGTGCTGGTGGGACACGATGAAAATGAAGGTGTACGAGCATAGAATGACCAACAAAGGGATGACCAGCTGTAACGTGACATGGAAAATAAGATATCCCTTGGATAACGGCGGTAGTTCATTCCTTGGTCCTTTTTTCTTTGTTTTGAGGCATGGATGTAACGCTTGAAGGAGGCTTTCGTAGGCGGCGTCGTTGCTGCCTGCTCTGAGACCCTGCGGAAAATAACAGTCACTGCCACAGTCCACAGCCATGCCACGATAGACGCAAACAGCGCGCGGCGGTCAGTCGCTATGGTGTGGTACCGGAAGGAGAACTTGACGGCGATGAAACGTTCGACGCTGATCAACGCGAGATGAAGAATGATTACCGCGAGGAGTAGTACGCTGCACCATGCGGTTATCATGCAAGTTTTTGAACAGTTTGTATCAACAGAACTTAGCTTTAGAGTTAATACGCTGATTTCCAGGAAATAAAGGATCGCAATCAAAGTGTCCGCGACGCACAAACTCACCAGAATTACGTTTGACGCAGTTCGCAAGCTGGAAAATTTGTAAAAAGCTTTTATGAGCAAGCAGTTCCCACAGAAGCCAGGGATTATTACAAACGATTTTATGCCGATTAGTGTGATCAGTATTTCGTCCTCCAAGTCGTGTTTGTCTTTACGATAGCAGAAAGTTTTGGTACAATTGATACAACTGACCGATGATCTTATCTCTTGGCACATCCCTTAACTTGGGCGTTGGAGGAATTTCCACCACGAGGTCAAATCGCGACGGTTAGCGGCCGTGATATCAAGACTCGATCACTAAAGTCGACAAGACATCAGGCAGAACGAGCCAGCATTAGTTTTGTTTGCCGTTCTTTTTCCGAGTATTCAGGTTTTCTAATTAAGCAGAGCAGGGTTGTCCCAGTGGTGAGAGCACTCGCCTTCCACTAATGTGTCCCCGGGTTCGATTCCAGAGCTCGATTTCCACCCGGTCCTGCTGACAAAATAGTGCACCGATTGCATTGTTTGCAAATCAAAACTCGCCAAAATTGCCATGCCAGTTCCCGGAATGCATTTAAGGAACGGCCAAAGACACAACCTCACTTGTGAATCGCTCGTGGCTTTCTCAAACACCGTTCGGCGATCCACTTGCTGTGAAATTGTTTGTCACCTCATATTTTCCCTCAGAGGATCACCTCACCCCACCAACCCACAGACAGGGGGATTCTGAGGTGGAAACTGGCTCGAAAAAGACACATTTAAATCAATTACCTACCGATATGTTAGCTGCAGTGAACGCTCAAAAACAAGCGATAGCTAGTATGACGAGCGACACAAAATAGATCGAGCCTTCGGTGTTGTGGACCAGCAAAATCGTTATGGTAACCCCTTATATGGAATAGCGAGGTCGGCTTGTCGTCCTACCCTCAGGAAATTGCCACAAAATACGTACAAAAAGTCGGCAGTCACAGGGTTTAGTAATTACAATAGTCCGGTTGAGTGTAGTCCTGGGAAGGACTGTTTGTGATGACATTGACTTACGTTTCGACAACCTGAGCGGAAGTCATCATCAGAGTCAAGTAAAAAACGTCAGTAGATGGTATAAGTACTCTGGTCGTTGATCTGATTGGTCGACGAGGTCGTGATGTTATTGGTCGTCTGTCCGTTGAGCCGTGATGTTAATGGCCGTGAAGACTGTAAACCGTGATTGGTGCGTTTTCGATCCGTCTTTGGTTTGTCTGTTGTTGATAACGTCAGTAAGTCGTTTGTAAGGTGCATGATCCTGTTGCCAACGGTTCAGTGGTGTCTGTTTCAAGTTAGTAAACCAACTTTGCAGTGCGATCCGTTGGTGGTAGTTAGTACAAGAGGGAATGCATTTAGCAGAGTTCAGTCGATTGTGTGGTTTGCCAGTAAATGGTGCTCAGCAATGTTATTAATGAAATTTTCACCATTTCCCGCTCGTCGCTCGTTTGTGTTCAGTCAGTCATACGTTCAAATTTCTCCCAATCTGACCGAAATAAGTGGCCTGACAGTCGACGCAGCATTCGATCTTATTAACTGCTCCCTGTCCGTCCTTTGGTTCGTCTTTGTTCTTAACGTTCGTCAATAGTTGCCGTAAAGGTGTGATGGGTCTGTGAGTAACACGGATATTATAAGGTTATAGAAACCGTGCGATGGCTTCAGAAGTCCCCGCTTTGATGTAGGGTATAGTCCCTGTAGTGACTGGTGTCAGCGGCAACGGTTTATGTACCAGTGTGCACTACAAACCCACCGATTCTCACAGTTATTTGTTGTATTCATCTTCACATCCATCTCATGTCAAAAACGCCATTCTCTATTCTCAATTTCTTAGACTTCAACGTCTCATGATGTAGTGATGACTCTGATTTTTCCAACAAATCAGAGGAAATATGCCATTATTTCGAGAAACGTGGCTATCTTGTTTCTGCGGTTCAATCGGGCCATCACCGCGCTCAGCAGATTAATCAACAGTCAGCACTACAGACGTCACAAAAGGAAAAGAATGACAGAATTCCATTCACCCTCACATTTCACCGGCATAATAACCCAGTTAAAGCCATCATTCTTAATAACTTTAAGACACTGCAAAATGATCCAGAAACTGCTAGAATCTTTTCGGAACCACCGCTGATTTCATTCAAACGCGACAAAAATGTAGGTAACTTTCTAGTTAAAAGCGCATTCAAAACAACTGAACAACCTGGCACTTTTAAATGCGCGCGCTCGCGATGCAAAACTTGTCCTTTCATTCAAAACACTGACAAAATATCGGGCCCTAAGCGATCTGTTAAGATCACCGATCGTTTCACGTGTACCTCCGCAAATGTTATCTATGGCATAACCTGCACAGTATGCAAAAAGTTATACATCGGCGAAACAGGAAGACGACTAGGTGACCGATTCCGAGAACATCTTCGTGATGTTGAGAAAGATGACAAAGACGCATCTAAACCTGTCGCTCGGCATTTTAATCTCCCTAACCATTCCAAACAACACATGTCGATCTCTGGCCTTTCCCTACATCAAGGTACTACGGAAAGCCGTAAAAATCTCGAGCAAAAACTGATCTTTCAAATTGGCACTCTTAATCCCCACGGTATCAACGAGCGCTTTTCATTCAATTAATTTATTCCTGTTTTTCACCTTACTATGTTACCACAAATAGCCATTTTCTGTATATAAACCATACACAACCCACAATTCCTCGATTCGCTCCGACGAAGGGCTAACGCTCGAAACGTCAGCTAATCGAATCCCTGTACGGTGGTCAATTTACATTATCAACTCAGTTGATCAACCAAATTTTTATGGGGAATATAAGCTAAGTAGAATCGTAATAAGTGGTTGTTAATTTTCGATTAATGTGCACTCTAAACGCACAAATTATGTCAAAAGCACACTGGTAAAAATACTTGTGATATGTAGCTTGTTAAGAGTATAAAATCAGTGATTTTATACTCTTAACAAGCCTTACGCCATCAGTCGGCATTGAAGTACAAATTTTTTAAGGTTATGAAAACCACCGCATAAACCGTGAACGATCAAAAAGGGTCCCCTTTACTTTTTTCGTGAAACGTGATTCAGCCTAGTTTTTTCCTTGTGAAACGTGATTTAAGTTTTTATTTATTCGTGATTCGTGATTGACACGTGAAAGCGGTTTTTGAATTAAGCGTGACACGTTAACGAACACTTTAATTGAACGTGATTCGTGAAAGATCTCGTTTTGCGTGAATTGATTTAAAATTATTTTAGTGTTCTGACCCGTAACTAAGCTTCCGTCATCTTTTGTATTATAGGGAGTAGTATAGTGTTTGGGGGTACCAGATCAAAAATGGGGTGTTTTAGCAAAATGATCTCGTATTCTGGAATATATAGTTATTTAATTTGATGGAATATATAGTTATTTAATTTGATGGAATCTATAGTTATTTAATTTGATGGAATCTATAGTTGTTCAATCTGATGGAACCAAGGTCTGCACACTTTGAATTTATGGTTCAATCTGATGGAATCTATAGTTTATTAAAATGCGTGACTTTCTCGGAAAAATCACCAAGCGTGACATTCTCGGAAAAACAGGTATAGCTGCAGAAAAAAAAAAGCAAAACTGGTGGCCACCAGAACCTCTCATGAGGGACTTAATTTGGAATTTGAATCACCACCCGTCCCTCATGAGAGGTTTCATTTTTGTTTTGTTTTTTGAATTCCCACCTCCACACCACCAGAGCACTATCATTTATGTCTTTCCCACCTCCACTCCGCTCTGGCCCTATCAGACCCTCTTGAGGCCAAGTATTTGTTTATTTGTTTTTTTCACCCTCCGGCTTGAGATTGAACCGGCACTTCTGAGAAGCCGAAGCTTCACTATAGCTCTACCCAACAATCCGACACCATCTCAGGGTGATTTTTTATTTTTCATTTTTTATTTTTTATTTTTCATTTTTTATTTTTTCAACCCATGGAATAACGGCGGGGGTTTTTCGTTATTCCACGGGGTGGCTTGTATACATTTCGCTAACGAAAGGCCCCCGCTTTTTCCAATCGTTAGACCTATGTATACAAGCCACACTTTATCTGTGTGAAACAACCCTTATATTTTCGTTTGTATTTTCATTTTTATGCTTGTGGTACATAAATGAAATTTACAAAGATAAAAAATAATACGCATGTGTAAAAAGCGAAAAATCTGACGTAGTTTGATGACTCATTCGAAAGGGAAACCCCCCAAAATGCTAATTCTTCGGGCAAAGGGTCAGAAAGAGGGCAGTATTTTAAAACTCACAATACTATCCTGAACTAGGCAAATCATATGGCGTGACGTCAACAGCTAGATTCCATAATGTCCATACGCATAGCTTGTCACGCCATTATCATGAATATACCGCTTGTCGTCAAAGCAGCTGAGTGATACTTTATTTATCTCATAACTTCCAAGTTGATGGTTCTGACTTCTGATTGTTTTCATTCTATGATGCATCTGTTTATTATCAAATAGTGTCTCTTTATAATTTTCATGTTTGATGTTATTCTTAATAATATTCTTCCTAATACCTTTTGCTGTTTTTCCTCCTTTCTGATCATCTTTAATATAGCTATACATCTTCGATCTCAGTCCTACGAATTCACATATTGGGACTCCAGCAGCCTCATCTTTCATCTTACCAATCACTTTTTTATTCGACTTATCGAAATATGGCGAGCTTTCAGGATAGTCACTGTTATCGAATTTATCTTTATCATTCCAGAAATTCCTATATACATCTTGGGTTTCAATTTCATAGGTCAGTGAGTCTGTGTCTGTGAATAATAATTTTGCTTCATCTCCATATTTCTCTTTGATGTAGTTGTAATGGAAATCGTACATCAGTGTCTTGCTAAGGTCTAGAATACACATCCCCACGTATGCCGGCCGGTTTAAAGTAAGTGTTTCTTATATCTTATGAACAGCTACTAGATTTTCATCGAAGATTTTACTGCTAACATAAGTGGGTTTACTAGCTAATTTCAATAGCTTCTTCCCATCAGTCACCAATCTGACGTCTACTCGCTTTCTGAGGTTTTCCATCGTTTTGCCAAATACACTGTTATTCATCAGCTTGAAAAAGTCTTTCTCAAAGGCATTTTTTGCGCTAGTTCTTTTCTGAGTGTTGAAGTCGATGTACTGTCTGAGCCACGCGGACTGATTGAATTCTAACACTCGATGGATTTTAGTTATTTTCAAACCGAGATCAGTATATAATTGGAGGTTCCTATAATGGAGCACGTATTTTTCTTTGTTGCTTAATGTTGGTATCAGTTTATGTACCAGACCAGTTGATATTTTATATTTCTTTGCTATGTTTTTACAATAATCTGATAGCATGTCCCCAGTCACTTTAATCTTTTCCGGCCCAAGTGGGTAGTCATTATGTAGATCATGTAACTCTTGGGGGTATTTAAGGTCAACTTCAAGTATCAAACCTTTGTTGCTGTCTTCTTTATACTTAGCCAGGTCTAAATTATTGATCTGTTTTTGTGTCAACCATTTGAAACCACCGGTTGGTAAATATTGACTCATAGCCCAACCATACAAATTATTAGCATCAAGATACATGATGTACTTCGAGGGCGCCTTCTCGTCATACTCTTTCATGTATTTATTGTTTGCTTTTCCGTATCTGTTGGCTATATAACTGATACCACCACGTAGGCCCTTTTCAATGAATTGAAACATATCAATGTCTGTCATCAATTCTAATTTTATGTCAGTCATTTTCAGCATGGCATCCCAAGATAAACCAGGAGATGTGAAATAGTGACACGGGTCCAGTTTATAGTACTCAAGGCATGTTTTTCTGAAGTTTTCAAATACATCAGCCAGTAGGAGTACATCTGTTTTAAGGTACAGGTCATGATAATCGCCCATGTTTTTCAAAGAGAATGTTTCCCACACTGTCTGAGCATGTGTATAGTCTTCATCTGATATATGCTCATCACTCAATATACTGTAAAATTCTTCTTTTGAGGGCAGCTTCTGATTGAATTGATCGAAACTGTCCATGAAGTCGTATGGATAAACATCTTTCTGTGCCACCAGATTGAGATCATTTCCCTTGAACTCTTGTGAGGTGTATTTTAAGGCTTCTTTTGGTAGATTGCCTACAAGTTTTTCCAAACTGGAGCTCATGAACTGGAAACTATCAATGAAGGTCAAGTGGTTGCCAAGCATGAAAGCCATATACTTCTCCATGTTATTTGGGATAGCATTGATATTCATTTGACAGTCTTCACCTTTCTTGTTTTTGTAAGTGTGCTTCTTAACAATGGCTCCAATCTCCTGCATAATAAAATGACTATCATAGCCTCTCAGATTGTGGAATATAACAGGTATTTTTATTTCTTCTGGGTTCACTCTGTGTTTCAGATTACAATCTTGGTGAGCAGAACCTCTGTATTTACCAGTAATGTGACAATGATCTCGGACTCTAATATCCTTTTCAGTATATTTCTTATCACAGATGTGACACATTTCAGCTTTTTGGAATTCTTTTTCATTATCTTTAGTCATTTTCAATGGTTTGTTAAAATTTTTTTTCACAACATTCTTGCAATATTTGACCTCCTCCAGCTTAGCTTCCATAAATTTGTACACAGCCTTTTCACCCCTGTATATTGCTGCTGGTTTGCTATATTTATCGTCATAGCAACAAACAACTTTATAGCCGTAGCCACAGTCAGTATGCTTCTGATAAGCCTCTGTATATGATTTATCATTGTTGGGTTGACAACCGTGCATTTTTTCAGTGATGGCCTCAAAATCAGCATAGATCACAAATGGTACCTGCTGTTGTTTATGAAAGTTGTTGAATTTCAGTATGTTGTTATCTTTGTTTGGCATTTTTATTGCCTGTGTGCCATTTACTTGCATGCAGTTGTCCTTGTGATCATTCAACACCCTTTCAGAGCTGAAGCATTGAAGACAGTGCATACAAAAGTGTTTTCTTTCTTTGTGCTTTGTTTGTTTGTACATAAACTTATTGAAATCTTTGATCAGCACATAATGCTTGTTTTCATTTTCAGTTATTAGAAGCAGATTCAAGCAGTCTGCATATTTCTCTTTTGATTCATATATTGGATAAGGTTGTTTCTCCTCATAACCGAATACATTGATGTTGATCTCATTTTGTTTCTCTATCTTGTTGTAATGCTTGGTTGCAACTGGGAATTCAACCCCTGAATAATCCAATTTTTCAATGTATTGCTTGTCTGATTTTTTAACCCTCTGTGGGTATTTCTCTTGTGGGTTCAGGTGTCTGATGTGGCACCATCGGAAGCATTCATTATCCTCATTTTTCAAGTTAATTAAACCCTTCGCACTGTTTCTAAGTTCATTTGGTAGTTTTATGTATGAGGAGCCTCTCATTGGCGCATATTTCACAACATTGAGGTAATGGCTGTCAACAGATTCAATTGTCCAACCTGAACCCTCAGATACCCAAACTGCAATCTTATTCATTATTTGGTCTTTTGACAACTGCAGTGATTCAGTTACTTCCAGATTATTCACAATTGTTTGAGCTGCACTGTTGAAATATGCTGTTTTAAACTCTAATTGTCCGTCAGTCATTTTTGCAAATGTTACCTTGAGTGTTTCAACAAATTTGAGACCTTTAATTTCATTCAACGATTTTATAATATTATATGCAACAGCCTTTCTTGTGTTTTGCAGTTGCGCAAGCGGGTCTTTGATTTTTTTATACTGATTTCAAAAGATTTTGTGAAACCTTTTAGAGCTTTCTCTGTTTGCTCTATTTTTGTTCTGGGTGTTGGAACCGGCACAGGCTTTTTGGCTCTTGGGGCGGGAATTGGTCTCTTTTTCAATTGTTCTATTTCTTCCAACCATTCAGCAGGTGGGGCTGGAAGTCTTTTCCTCTCAAAATAATCAACCAATTCTTTCACAGTTGGTCTTTTCGTCCTTGGTGCAGGAATTGGTCTTGTTCTTGGTTTAGGCACAGGTTTTGTGTCATCAACTATAATAACTTTAGGCTTTTTCTGCTGCTTCAACAGCAATTCGATTAGCTTAGATTTGCTCAATTTTTTGAGACTTTTCTTGTCCATATTACTAATAGTTTCGATAATTTTTTCCATTTATAATATATCTATAGTTATTATTTCTTTAAAACATTTCCGTCTGCGTTTAAATATGGTTGAGAATTCAATTGATCCAATTACTGGATCCTTTTGAATTGTAATTATTGAAGAATATTTTTTTGATGTTTTTTTGTTTTAATATGACAAGATTTTCCTGCCATTGTGTAGTTACGTCCTGTCTTACATATGTTACAGTACCATTCTTTATTTAGCATATAGGTAGTCTTGTGTTTTTTTCTTTCCTCATCACTGAGAACTCTAGGCCTTCCACGACCTCTTTTAACATTTTTATTTTCCATATAATATATACACTATATTTTATTTTTATATCAATTTAATTTTCTTTTAAATCTTTCCTTCGTGATAAGTATAATTTGCTTTCTTCCAAGTGTTTGGTTATTTCGTGGATCAAATCTTCGAAACTATTGCTCATGATGTACTTACACTTATTTTTCTCATACATTTGCTTCATACTTTTTTGTTTATCTGACACTTGATACACACCAGTTGGACTTTTGAATTCAAGACATAGAGCATTGTATTTTCTAGTGGGATTCAACAGCATTAAATCACACTGACCAGCCATATATCCTTTGTTATAACTTCTGATTCTCATATTTGAGCTTATTTGATTTTCACCTAGACCGACAATCATTAAAGCATCTTCATATTTTTTTCTGATGAATGATACAATCTTGCAGTGCAGATCATTTTCACTTTCAATCATCAGCATATTATTGCTTCTATCATTGAACCGTTTGTAATATCCCTGTTTCCTGATTGATGGCAATACTTTTGATGTAACCCAATGTTTGAATTTTACTGCTTCCTGTTTTTTAGAGGACAGTATTAGTGAATAAAGTCCAGATTCATTTATGAAGAAACATTTGAAAGTTTTTTCGGGGGTCTCAGCACGAGGGACCATTTTTGTTCCCCGTGAATCAGTGGCCTCAGCACGAGGGACCATTTTTGTCCCCCGTGAATTTATGCTGATTTTGTGGTCTCTTAAGATTTTATCATCCGATACAACATAATCTCTGATTGCTCTTTGTGGATTTTTATAGTCAAGAATTTTAGCAATGTCTCTTCCTCTAAACCAAACGTCGTTTTTATCATCAAGATAACAATCTATTGATACATCCAATTCTTTATTATCGTAGGAATATTTTTGCATTTGTATATTATAGTAATTTATTTTTTAATTCATTTTCGACCTGTGTTTAAATATAGTCAGGAATAATAATATTCTTGGCTACATAATAGCAAATAACAGATATACTGTAGGTCTCCTTCACATATATGTTAGATAATTTTCTCTTTATAATATGTCTTTTAAATCCTTGAACGGTATCCAACTGTTAAATTCATCACTGTAACCCTTCCACTTCACCAAAGCTTGTTTCTTCTTGTAATCTCTGCGAATGACTTTATCAATACGGAATACATCCTGTCTGGCTTTTAATAATTCAGCTTCATAAAAACTCCCTTCAATATCTTCACCTTTCAGATCCTTTATTATGTATGTTATTGGATTAGTGTACTGGATCTTATCAACTGTAAACACTTCTTCAGTCCAATTTGGTGTATAGCCCTTGTCGAACACATTCCGTTTATACTTGGATATTCGGACCTTATCACCTATTTTAAATTTCGGTTTCTGTTTTAATGTTTTCATATCACCATACAAATTGAAGTAAACAGTTCCTTCATTCCTCTTATCAGATGCTTCAACGGGTGTCATCTTTGTGCTTGAATGTTTGGTATTATTATACTGTTTCACTAATTTTGGTAACATGTCTAAATACTGTGTATTACCTTGAACAGTGAACTGCTTCCACATTTTGGACTTCATTGTCCTATTCCATCTTTCAACTACTGATGACTTCTCTTCATTCTCAGTTGAGTACATCTGTACACTATGTTTCTCTAGCAAGTCCTTCAAGTGTTTGTTGTAAAACTCTTTTCCCTTGTCGACCCATAAATACTGTGGTTTTCTGCCTTCCTTGAATATTGTTTTGAATGCTTCAGTGACAGATTCACCTTTCTTATCCTTCAATGGGACAATCCAACCATATTTGCTGAAGACATCAATAACCATAAGAAGATATCGATAACCTTTATTCCATTTACTGAACTGTTGCATTTCAACTAGATCACTTGCCCATATTTCATCAATTTTATTTACAATCACACGCCGCCGAGTGAAATTTCGTTTTATGGGTGCATGTAATTCATCAGCTAGTTTTTCTTGCCAGTTTTCTTCACTCGACGGCTTTTTCCGTTTTTTGAAATGCCGAGACCAAGTTTCTGTTTTTTGTCAATTAAGAATCTGGCTGTTTGACCCCATTTTGGCATCTCACCATATGGTATTAGATCAAGTGACTCGACCATTGTTTTATCACAATCACCTTTATTTTTTCCCATATCATAACAATATATCGTGATATGCTGCTATTTCATCTACCTTGTTGTAAGGTTGGACATTACCATTTTGTGACCTCACCTGTGTTTTCATCATACTCTAACTGTTTATCGAGGGGATTATAAGGTCCCATATATTTATACTTTCCGGGTGTCAATCCACTTTTCGGTTTAGGAAGCTTGCCAATAACCTTATGAATGTCAATAGCACCGCCATAATCTAATCCTTTGATATCTGTTTTGTAACGAATATTTGGTCTCACTTTTGTTGAGAGTTGTTTCAAAGCTTCTGACCCAACCTTTGTGATTGCAGGCTTTGCGAGGGAAAGTCCTTTGTCAATTAATTTCTTTTGCAGCTTTGGATTTCTCATTGCTTCTGATGCATAATATCTACCCATTTCAACACCCTTCTTCGCTAAATAAGGGACACCATGTTCTAAGAATCCTGTTAGTGCCATATCTGCTGCCGAATCTAGTATGCCCGCCCCTTCAGACGGGCTAATTAGTTTCCCCGATTTCTGACAAATTTAGTCTTTGTGATTCCACATTCAGCACAAGTACATTTCATCACAGTTCGACCATTTTTAGTCTTCTGATATCTTTCACTTCCTGGTACACATTCAGTGACTTTCTTCTGTTTAACACAATATGATTTCACCATTATACATATAAGTTAGATATTTTCAAAGTAGTCTGTGATGAATCTGTGATTGACACTCGTATCTGTTGGACTGAATTTGGAATTGTGTATTGTATTCAGAATAGATCTGCCTTTTTGTCTCTCAAGAAGATAGTACAAACACCAATATCCACACAAGACTGAATCCCTTTCTTGTATCTCATCACCAGAGTATTCAAGTTGTTTTCCACTTGTAGCCATGTATTTCTGTACTTCTGTTGGCATCATTAAACCAAATGAGTCAAAGTATTCACAGTATCTGTCATTTTTGAAATTCCGATAACATACCCAATGTGTACCTGGTCCAATTTGTGAATCAAGATTGACTATCCCACATTCATTGTTTTTGATTTGTCTAGGAAGATTGTCTCTTGAAAATACTCCTCTAAAATGTTTTATTCCAAGTTGTTTCACCCAATTGATTAAATCAAAGTTGGATAAGGGTTTGTTTATGAATTTTAAAGTATTGTTCCTAGAATTGGGATTGAATTGAATGGACTGTTTTTGCCTAGTAGAAGTCCTTTTCCTTTGGTTTTTCTTTTTTTTTTTTTCATTCCCATGCCTATTGGGTTATCCCATGTACCAAAAACAGGAGGGGATCGCCATGGAATCATAGCATGTTTCCCACCACTTATGTCATCTGGAACGTGAACTGGTATTGACCGTCTTGGACGGCTGCTTTCAACATGCAAACCTTTTCCAGTTAATTTTCTAATTGCTTCTATAGCCAAAGGAATTCCAATACTGGCGAGTATTGTTCCAATACCCTTTCCAGTCTGCGCTTTTGTTGGTTTGATAACAACGTCTCCACCATACTGCATTTTTTGAATAACATCTGCCATCTGTCTCGTATTCAATAAATTTCCTACATTCAATAATTGGGATAAATTGGCATTAGGAATAAGAAATCCTCCTTTTTGTTTCTTTCCAAATAGTTTATCAATACCGAGACTTGCTAATGAAGAAAGAGCACCTGTGGCCAATGCTGGAGCCGCTTTAGCTACTGCTTTACCTGCATAAGGCAATAGTCTTGTTCCAAGTGAAAAAAGACTGGACCAAAGAGAACCTCCTTCTTGGACTGATTTTCTGATCTGTGCTTTGGATATCTTTACATCAGCACCTGTTCCATTTCTCTGTGCTTTGGCTAATTTTTTATCTGTGTTTTTGTCAACATCATTTGATCACCTCCAGTGAGATCTCCATGTTCAAGTCTCAATGTTACCGGTGAATTTGTTTGTATAGCTTTTGCAAGCTTTTGTTTCTGACCCTGTGAAAGTCTTACTCCATGAGGATGATAAGTAGTCATATAATATATGTTTACACTAAATTGTATTTAATACAAACAATTATTTAATTTATTTAATTTATTTAATTATTCAATTATTTAATTTAATTATTCCATTTACATTGATCTCAGAATTAATTTTCCATCAGTCTTTCTCATCTCAATATCCTGCTCATAGAGGACCAGTGCATACACACTGTAATCAGCATTTGTTGCAGCACTCAAAGTGTATTTGAAAGTCAGTTTTGTCATTCCATCTTTAATATCCTGTTTCTGTTTTGTCAGATCGAAATAAACAAAAGGGAATATTGTACCGAAATTGCCCCTGTTAAGAAGGGTACTTTCACTGAAATCGTTTACAGCTTGAACATATTTCAAAACATCTCTAAATACTCTTGTTGGTTCAGTTGATGGACCTCCGGATAATCATTTCCATTGCCAACCTCAAGATAACAATCAGTCAAAGTTCGGTTATTTGCAACTGAGAATGTGTTATAGAGAAATTTATTGGCTGTCTGAGATGCATCACTTGCATCATTGATGATGAATACAAAGAACATGCCTGGGTTTGTTTATTCCCGTGGAAATACGGAAATTGGCAGTCTGTTGTCTTGTTGAATTGCCTCTCTCAACCATTTCTCTCATGTAAATCCACTTTCTGTTGTCAAGATACTTGCTCATGTATAAGGACTTTCCTGTAGAATTAAAAATAATGCGAGGAACAATTAGCTGGAATTTAGTTAGTACCACACGACAATTATCTGCAGCTTGCCAAATCATATTGGCATCACTCTCAAGTGTCAAGTTGACCTCCAATTTAGAGTTAGGCATAAGTTCATCCCAAAAGCTCTTGAAAAAACCGTATCTGTTCAATGCAAGCTCTGCATTTACTTTACCGGCTGCACCATTCAACAGCGCTTTGCGAGCTGCGAAACCTTTGTTATAATTAGCCGCCTGGCCAACTCTGTCTTCGGCTTGTCTTTTGTCGTCGAGATAGAAGAACTCATTGGTTCCCTGACTTACAGCATAACCCTGTGAATACTCAAGCAATGACTTATATTAGTGGCTTGGTTGGCATCTCTGCACTCATAAACATCAATACCATTCATTTTCACATTAATGGTGTTTATAAGAGCGTGAATTGAATTGACAATACCATTTCTATCATCAGCAACAATGTGGTCTCCATCTGCAAGCTTCTTTACAATGAAATCAACATTAAAACGGGCATTATACCAGTCAAATGGTGTTGTCTCTCCACTGTTATCAACAACGAATCGATAACCTGTTTTCCTCTGATGATCATTGTTTGCTACTACAGTATTAAGTGCTGTCTCTAGTTCGAACACTACATCTTCATATCTTTCGATATATTTTGAGTCACGATAGTTTGACATATATTATTGTGTTAGATAAAAGTTATTTTATTTTACGTGGTCGGCCTCTCTTTCTTTTGATTAAACCACCAGTCTGGCTCACACTCTCAGTTCCACTCTTCCTCTTTTTCAAAAGTTCTATGATTTTGTCACCAGCTTTTTTGCCAGCATGTTCACCAATTGTTGTGGCTGCTTTTTTTCCAGCTGTTTTGATCATATCAGTCACAATACCTTCACCATGTTGTTCATATTTTTTAAACTCAAACCGTTTCATATACTATTAGGTTTTATAATTCCACACCTCTCAAGAATAACTCAATATACCAATCTATCCCATTTAAATCGACTGGCTGTCTAGAAGAATCAGTGACATAAAAGCGTATTGAGCTGATTGTATGTGTTGAGACAGGATTCCATGAAAGAAAACGAGGTTTGTAAGTGAAAGGTAAACTTCTAACTAGATCTGTGACTGGAATAACTGCGATTGTATTTGTGCTATTGCCATCAACAATGCTATCTATCACCAAATCACAATTGATATAAATTTCATCTACTCCTCTTGTAATATCAGGTAGATTTGTTCCATATTCTGTGGCTGGAACTAATTTTGAATTGAAACCGATAAGTTTTCTGAAATCAAGATTTCTCAGATCCACTCTATAGTTTTCATCAAGTTCAATCAAAATGCGATATGTTGACAAAACGAAATACATGTTAATACCATACTTGAATTTTGATTTGTCTGTTTCAGATGGATTCAGTACATGGCTGTTTTTTCTCATATACTCATGAATGTAACTATTGATATCGTCGTATGAATACATCCCGTCAACGAATGTTATTGTTTCCCAGTTTACACCTTTGTCATAGCTATATTTCATTTGATTATTCCCAAAAATATCTCTGATATTGTACCAACTGTATGTCATATTGATAACATTCACAGCCATTTCATATTTTAAATCATTCGTTAATTTAAGAGGTGTATTGAATCTTTTTTCAAAATCATGACTCTTGCTGACACCAATTTTGTCTCTGTTTTTACTGTTGAATCGTAATGAAATTTCTGTCATATACTATTACATTAGATATTTCATCATTATTTTATTCAACTCACCGGTTTTCAGGATTCCCAGTCTGTTCAATGTATGCAATATTTATGTGAATTCATTTTGAACATTTTTGCTGTTGTTGCCGGCTGAAATAGATCCACCAAGCAACTGCAGTCTTGAAAGCATGTCACCCAAAAATGCATCCCTTGAACCCATTGCACCTCTTCTCCTTCCCATGCCTGAACCAACAGTTTGTGCACCTTCCTTAACAGTTTCCATTCTTTTTCGGTACTTTTGCATTAGTTTGATCCTTTGAGTTAATTCATATATCTTATCTTTGTTTTTATCCCTATTTGTTTTGGTTGTTGATAGATGAGCTTTTTGTCTTCCAAGTTGCTTGGTTATTTCACGAATATTTTTGTTATACTTGTCGATGTCGATTGAACCATCCATTATCCTGTCTAAAATTGTTGTTGGAGGAGACAATTCATATTCCTGTAATACCTTAACCTCATCAAGTGAGAAACCTTTGTCAAGATTTGACTTGTACTTTGGTTCTGTTTCAGTCATCATTTTAGGTTTGTAATCAATTGGTAATGTTGTTTTCATAGGTACTGATTCAGGTAACGTGTTTAATAGCATAAGATCTTCAAAACCAGATGTCAAGGCTTTTTGATTTTTTTTCAACTGTTCAATAACTTCATCCTGTTTTTTGTCGACACTTTCTTTCACACTCTTCTGGACATCAATAGAGGGTTTTAGCAATTCTGATGTTGTATCATATGCATCCTGTTTTCTATTTTCATAAGTCTTGATAACCTCACGAACTTCTCTAGTTTTATTTCCAGCTTCAATTCCACTTTTAAGAAGCCTTTTCATTCGTTCTATATCCATATACAATTGTGTTAGGCTAATCTAAACTATTAACATATGGAAATCCCTAATTATGATATTCAGGGTTCAAAGAATTCATTCAGACAGTTGTATCCGTATATGCCAAAAGACACTTTCAGGATGCTGCTGGCTGGTAATTCAGGATCTGGAAAGACAACATTGTTCATGCATCTGATTATGGAACCGTTGGTCTATTATGATCAGATACATCTTTATGCAAAAAATTTGGATCAAGACAAGTATCAATATCTGCGGAAAGTCATGGATGAAATAAGCAGTCACATTGGATATCCTGCCTTGGTTTGCAGTCAAGAAGAGATATTGCCAGTTGAACAAATAAAAGACACAGATTTGCAGCGATTGGTTGTTTTTGATGATTTTGTCACTGATAAAAAACAAGATCAGATAATCAGCTATTTCATTCAGGGGAGACACAAGAACTGTTCAGTCATATATCTCACACAATCATTCTATGGCTGTCCAAAATCAATCAGACTCAATTGCAGTCACTTCTGCATTTATGATTTTCCATCCACAAGAGAAAGGAACTTGATTGCACAAGAACTTGGAATAGACAAGAAGAAATACATTGAGGCCACCAAGAAACCTTATTCCTTCTGTTATGTTGACAAGCCGATGAAGACAATCAAGAGAAATATTTATGGTGCTGTTTAATCTAATCTAATATTATATGGCAATCAACAATTTTCAAAATCCAGAAAAACAGGAGAATCCCAGAACAGAAAGAATCAAAAAATTGATCAAACCTGACGCTGATGTTGAAACACCATTTGAAATCGCTGAAAAAATCAAAATGGAAGTAAACAGGAGGACACAAAAAGTATTGAAAAACAATAAGAGACTACCTGTCATCTATGAATTCTTGGAAGATGATTAATCTAACAAGATGATATAATGGGAGTTTTTAATTCTCCAATAAATCAAGATAAAACAAAAACTGGAACTGGTGAAAGAGGTCCAGCTGGTCCAATTGGTCCCAAAGGTGAAAAAGGTGATAGAGGTGAAAGAGGTCCAAAAGGTGATAAAGGTGATAGAGGTCCATTTGGTTTCAAAGGTAATAAAGGTGAAACAGGTGATGGATTTAGATTAACACAAGATGGCAATTATGATATTGAAAATAAACGTTTGACAAATGTTGGTGATCCAGTAAATCATTAAGATTCTACTAACTTGGGATATGTTAATGATGCTGTTTTATCAATTGAAGGAACACGTGTTAATCCATTTAAATTTCTTCTTGAAGATACATCAAAAACAACTATTCTTAGAAATGCGAATAATCTGCAATTGGAAAATTTTAATAAAAGCCCTTACTCAATAAATAAAAAAGCCTTGTCTTTTGTTATTCCTACTGCCGGTCTTACAACTGTTCTTCGTTTTGATCTGACACAATTGGAAGTTTCAAAGTACACTTTAGTTGTTGAGTTTTATACTGATGGTAACCCAAATAATGCAACAGTCGATGACGACAATCTGTCATCTAATTTAATTGAAAGAAAGGATTCGATAAAAAGAGCATTTCCAAAGACTCATCTTGTCGATGGTTATCTTAAGAGAATATTCTTCCTTGAAAAAACTAGAGTTGGTCAGACATCAATGGAATTATTGTTGATCTCACCATATTTATCAAATAATGCCAAACATCATGTCATAGTTTATGGTGTTTATGGATTTTCTAATATCATTTTATCACATATTCACGACCCAGCTTTTGAAATAGAAGAAGGAAGAATTGTATTTGATCGTGAGGTTAAAATGAGTTTTCATAGAATAGTCAATGTTGCATACCCTATATTACGACAAGACTGTGCAAATAAAAAATACGTTGATGATGGTGTCATATATCTGACGAATAATAAAGCGGATACAGCATATGTTAATTCTAACTTTGTGAAAAAAGATGGAAGCGTTGCGATGACTTCTGATTTGAATCTTGGAGGTAATAAATTGACTAATGTAGCAGCGCCAACAGCAAACAATGATTCAGCCACAAAGGGGTATGTTGATACTGAAATTGCTGGAATTACTGGCATTGATGTTTCTCCATTTCTTAAAAAAGATGGAACTGTTGCAATGACTGGTGATCTTGACATGGGTGACAATAAAATGACAAATGTTGGATCTCCAAACTCTGATAAAGATTCTGCCAACAAAAAGTATGTTGATGACCTTTTTTTTCAGCATCAGGAGCTCAACGCAACCCATTCGCTTTTCTGTTAAAAGACAAATCCAAGTCTTCTGTAGTTAGTGATGCAGCAAACCTTCAAATTGAGAATTTTGATAGATCACCATACCACATAAACAAGTCCTCATTGTCTCTTATCATTTCACATAGTGGTAACTTTACATCCGAAATTCGTTTTAATGTGGCATCTTTGAGAAATGGACGGTACACATTTGTTACTGAGTTTTTCTCACCCTCAGACCCTCGAAATGCAACAATTGATTTATTCATTCCAACTGTAAATATACGAGATGCGGGACAGCCATTTCAAAAACCTTTTCCCCAAACTCCACACGTTGATGGTTACATGAAAAAACTTTTCCAGATAGAAAAAAACAAGTGGTGGTCAAGCGGCAATACAGGTGGAACTTTCCAGCACAGCTCCTGCGTCTAACACCAAAACACATATCATCGTTTATGGGGCCTATGGCTATCATACCAATTTGTCTTACTTTCTCCATGACCCAGCGTATGAAATTGAAAACGGCCATGTTGCGTTTGGTAGTAATATTGACATGAAATTGAACAAAATCCTCAACCTGCAGGATAACCCCTCAAACCCACAAGACGCTGTAAACAAAAGTTATGTTGATAATCAGGTTTCGCTAAAATTAAACACAACAGCACAACAAAATCTGAATATGAACAACAATGCCATCACTGATCTTGCTCCACCCGTCAATTTAGATGATGCGGTTACAAAAAGATATACTGACGAGTATTTTCTCCGACGAGACGGTTCAACTGCAATGTATGGCGATTTGTCAATGAGTGGAAATAGAGTGACGAATTTAGCGGACCCTTCGAATGAAACTGATGCAGTGAACTTCAGAGTTTTAAATCGAGCTGGAATAGCTATTAGAGCGAACACTTTATTATTGAATGGAACAAATGCGATGGCAGCAGACTTAAAACTTGGAGGGCATAAAATCATTAACTTAAAAGAAGGAACAAATAAAACCGATGCCGTAAATTTAGATCAGTTAGAAAAAAGTCACATTTCATCTGCTTCTCATCCAAAGAATGCTTTCAAATATTTGATGAATGATATCGATGAAGTCAGTACTGAATATGGCTTGAAAGTTATTGGATATGTCAATTTACCTCGTTCACCGCATTTGATTTTAAAAAAGGTCATTGATATAGACTTGAATAAAGAAGCTAATCATATTTACAGAGCTAGAATTGGTTTTAATATGTACACAATAAAAGACGGAAAATACACATTTATTCTTGAATGGCTATTTCCTGATTATGAAGGAATGAATCTTAGTAGTGTAACATTCAGTGCAACTGGTGGAATTACAATTCATAAAACTGTAGGGAGAAAATTTGATAACAGAAATGAAGATCATTCGAGATATTTATTATGGATTGAAAAACCTTCAGTAAGTTCACCACCTGAATATTTATATTGTACGATTCATATTAATGCTAACCCAACTTATCCAAATAAGTACAAAGTTCATTGTGTTGCATATGGTATTGATTTTGAAGCTGTAGACGTTCCATCAAGTGTTTACGACTTCGCAGAAGCTTATAAAATCGTGAATGAAAAAATGCAATTACAAACTGATTTAGATTTGAATGGACATGCCTTGATTAATAATTCATCAAACTTATTTGACGGTCAAAATGGTGAATTGACAATGCTAAATAATATTAATATGAACAGCTTTCTTATAAGTGAGGCTAAACTTGGTGGTGATTTAAATCTGAATGGCTATAGAATTCATAATAATAGTTTGAATCTATTTCGTTAAAGCGTTACAGGTGCAATCATGGAAACAGCTCTCGATTTGGGTGGATTTGCTCTTTACAGGCCGAAATTAGGAGGTGATCTAGATTTGAATGGGAATGGAATAATCGGTCAAATACAATATTTAAATTGCTCTGTCAAAGCCAAACGAGGACATAATAAGAATGCTTTAAAGCCTGTATTGATAAATGGCTCTGATTTTTTAGTCATTCATAACAATAACTTTCACATTAAGAATATGTATGTAATACAAGGAACAAAACCCGGAATATTTTATTTCAAGACAAAAGCTGAAGGTGGTAGGCCTTTGCCATTACCAGCAACAATTTTTGAATACAGACATAATACTATGAGTAGAAACATCGCAACGGTTAACGTCAATAAATCATTATCGAGAGGCTATCTTATAATTGACTATTCACATCCCAATAGTGGAGAATTTGATACAGCATTCACACTTGAAGTAGTCATGAATTAATCTAAAATAATAATATATGGGAGTTTTTAATTCTCCACAAAATCAAGATAATAAAGGCGATACTGGTGCAATTGGTCCTAAAGGTGAGAGAGGTGATAAAGGAATTGGTTTTACATTAACACAAGATGGTCACTATGATCTTGGAAACAAACATTTGACTAATGTAAAAGCAGGCAATGATTCTGATCATGTTGTTATCAAATCACAAGTTTCTGATATTGTCAGAGATAGTTTTTTAGATTTATGGGTTTCTGAATTCATTAGATTATACTCAAAATGTGTTTATCAAATCGACAGAGCGAATAATAATTTTGTAGATATGAATGCAGACAGAAAAGTTGAAACATTATATGATCTCTCAAATGAAGAAAATAATGCAACTCAATCAACTTTAAACATAAGACCCACTGTTTGTACCAAGGCTGAGAAACATAATGGACGTTATTTTTTGAAGTTTGATGGATCACAGAGAATGATAAGTCAAATCAATTTGAATAATGATGTTGTTAATGTCTTCATTGTTTATAAATTAAATTCAAATACAGGCGGAAGTCCATGGAAAAATGGTCTTTTTGGTCATGATAATAGAGGTTATGATAAGTTTGTCAGCTATTACAATGGTTCAAATTTAGTTATAAGTGGTGTTGATGAAAAGAATTGTGTGTATTTCGGTCCTGATGCTTCCATACAGAACTTCAGAAAGATATCAGATTATTCCTCAAATGACTTGGGGCAGATTAATGTTTGGCACTGCTTGTCTGTTCATTGGGATAATTTATCTTCTCCAAATACCAATACCAGCAAGATCTATTGGAATGGAAAACATATGGCAGATTTTACAGCAGCTAACAGAACTGGTAGCACACAAATGACTTTCGGTGATTTGAATCCAAGCTCCATAGCACCATTGGATGGTTGTATTATTTTTTTCTGTGTGTACTTGGATTTCATGTTAGATGAAAAAACAATTTCAGACCATCATAGTATTTTAATCCAACGCTATAATATAGATGTACAAAATAATTAGATACGTTGGTTGGTTCATTGTTCATGCCAAAAGAATCAGCTTTGGTGTATCAATATCTGTATCATAGACACTTTGAAAGATATTTGCCTATTAAAGACATCATATCAGAGCATCCCGACATTGGATTAATTGGTCCTGGTGATGGTTGCTTTACTGATGTATTGGAGCACTCACTTGGATGGATTGACACATTACAAACACATGGTATACTTCATGATGCGTATGGAAGATTTTATAACAGTTATTCCTTAGACCGTGGATATAGTTATGCTATACCTAAGTACCTTACACCAAAGCGAAGAAAAAGATCTCCATTATGCGGCCAGATATCTGGAATACTTTATTGCATATTCAATAGAATTATTGTATAAAAGATATATATGAAAGAGCGAAAAAGCATATTCAGCTGGAACCATATTTCAGGTGAATTAACAGAAGATCAGGTAAATGAATTAAAATCCTATTACCGAACATATCACAGAAAGTAGTGGAACAGAGAATTAACTCTGAAGTGTAAATTAAAGTGCTACTTAAACCCATGAATAACCCACTGGGCGTTAGCCTTAGTAAAGGGAAACAGGGAACCACACGAGGCAAAGAAAAAATCTTTTGACCTCGGTGGGAATCGAACCCACGACCTCCGGATTAGATCTACCGTTACTCTGCCGACTGAGCTACAAGGTCGCACAGAGAAAGTCGGGGACGATTCTCTGTTCCACTATTTGTGTTCCTAGTGCTACGCGGCACAACATTCATATCACAGAAAGTGTTGGGCTCATAAACAGGCGGTTAAACGGTTCAAAAAATGGAAATTAGCTGGCAATTCGGCATCCATTTTATTTGCAACTGGTGGTCTTGCTGCAAGTATTTCAACCGGTGGTGTTAGTTTGGTAGCCATCAGTACAGTATCAATGTTAATACAAGGCTGGATGAAGCATAAAAACCTAGATTTGAAAATCCAAAATTGCACATATGCTTATCAAAGCTATCAACATCTACTCAATTCAATAAAAGACAAGTTGAGAAGTGGTGATTTTGATGCTTCAAGTATACAAATCTCAATGAAGAATATCGATGATTATGTGACTGACAATAGTCCAATTATTGATAAGTACCTACAGAAATATGATGAAAAATTCACTGCTTGATAATAGGAATAATCTTATCAAATCTCAACAATAGAATCTCAACCCAATATTGATCATAAAATCCAAGCGTCTTTTTTGATCTAGTAACTATTATTTCATCAAATGGAAGATCAAGCATTAAAAATATTTGCTTAAGCATAAATTTCGTGCTTATCATCCTTTTACGATTCTTATTTACCAAAGGAAGGACTGTGTCTATCTCTTCAAATATTTTCAATATTTTGCCTTTATCTTTTACTGAAATTTGAAATCTATTCTTGCGACATATACCATTTATCACATTTTCAATATGGTACTTCCGGTGATATACTGATTTTCGCCGTATTTTATACATATTATTATGAAAGTCAACGTACTCTTTACAATAATCATAACCATGAACTGAACCACAATTTAGACAAACATTTTCACCATTATCTTTAAACAATTCCTGTTTATCACAGCAAGGTGCTTTCACACTTTTAACAACTTTGACCAATAGCTGATCACAAAAATAACATGACAATTCTCCCATATTTTTCAATTCATGGTGGATTACTGAATTACAACTCATTCTATAATATTATGTGATATTTTATTTTTATGTAACCATCGGATGGTTCCACATGAGAAATAATAGCTATAGGTGATGACTCATTCCCTGTTTTCCGAGAATGTCACGCTTGGTGATTTTTCCGAGAAAGTCACGCATTTTAATAAACTATAGATTCCATCAGATTGAACCATAAATTCAAAGTGTGCAGACCTTGGTTCCATCAGATTGAACAACTATAGATTCCATCAAATTAAATAACTATATATTCCATCAAATTAAATAACTATATATTCCATCAAATTAAATAACTATATATTCCAGAATACGAGATCATTTTGCTAAAACACCCCATTTTTGTTCTGGTACCCCCAAACACTATATTACTATAGGGCGCGATCCATTTGGGCAAAAATTTCGGTTTGAATTTCCGAAATACTCAGGTATCAAATGGAACGGTTTTTCTACTTCAGTAAACCGGTCTCGTCCCATTGGCATAACGCAGATTGCGCCATCTTGCCTTCGACATCTGACAGCAAGGGAAACTGGGGGAGCCGAGTGTCTCACCGAAATGAAATGCCAAATGGAACAGAAAATTTCCCGGTAATTCCGATATTTCGGGAAAATGGACAATCTTGAGTGGTTGACCAAAATTTTCGAGATGAACTTTCCGGAAATTACCGTTCCATTTACCTCTGAACCGAAAATTCCGATATTTTTGACCAAATGGATCTCGCCCATAATTTTTGATCTGCGATGGAATTGAGATACTACATAGACCATTTTGTCTCGTAATTCGTATCTGTGAGACTTCTGTTTCTCCTGTGACGTCAATGACACGCCATCCATCAATGAACTCAACGACTGCTCTCACCTGCTACCATCTCTGCACGAAGGAAAACTGTTGGAGTGTTTCACAAACAAGGTGATACAAGATTGTTTTCTATTTGAAAAACTGAGATTACTTCTTTATCTCGTTTTGCTGCTTGAAATTCTCCGGAAGAAAGTCGCAGAGATTTCATCACACGAGTTGGTGGGCGAATTAAAATATCCGATCCGCGAAAATATTCACCAGTAGCACCGACAATGAAAAATTGTTTTAGTACATACTAAGACAGTGAGATAATAGAGCTCAAAAATGGTCATTTTAACTCATTTATTCCCGTCAACAATTACTTTTTTCACGCGCGAACGATCGAATTGCTCCGTCAGTGGTGAATAGCACTTGCTATCCCGAGTTTGAGTAGCCAATTATTTCGCACGAAAAATGCTATCCACTGTTTTAGTATACACTAAAAAATCGTATAAGATTGACGGCAACAGTGATAGACTCCGTGACAGCCCCACGCTTTGATGCTATGAAATTTTTTCATCCTTGGTACTTTACTAAGTCGTCAGTCACCTAGTCACCTAGTCTGTGAGAGAAGCTAAATCTCTAGGTCAATTTTAACGATTCGTTAAACATTATTTTTAACGTTAGAGTATACACGGCATTCATTGAAAACAGGTTTTAGATAGATTAGACGTAGTTAGTTTTTGCATTTTGTTTAGGACAGTTAGGTTATTTCTAATTTTTATACTCCTGATGGATTTTACCGTGTTTGAATAAAGAACTAGTCTATTCTATTTTTCTATTCTATTCTATCAGCCGAATGGTTCACAACCTTCAAAGTCTGTAGCGTGAAGCCTTAGCGTCGTTAGGGGGTATTGCCCATACCCTAGTATTTGTTTGAAAACTCGTCTACAAGGAGCCGTTAAAAGTCCTCTCAGACCTAGCGACATTGGGATTACAAGTAGAACGAGCTACCTTTGGAGTGTAAACAGCCTAAACTGGTTACTCAATGGGAAACATTAATCCGTATTTTTGTTGTTCAATTTAACGTGAAACGCGAATTAGTCAATTTTTGCATGAACATGAAGGAATTTTGGGAATTATCCGTGACGCGTGAAAAGTCCCAATATTTTTACGTAAATGCATTTTACTGAGGGGTATGGGGGACTCTCATCAAACTTGCTCTACGTTGGATCAAAGATAGTTCGTGACCAGTCAAAAACTAATAAAGTGTAAGGAAATACTGCAAGGGCTGGTCAAACAACGTTTAGTAGTAGTAGTAGTAGTAGTAGTAGTTGATTGTACTAGTTGATGCAATGCTAAAAGGCCTTCTTTCTTTCACGTTTCTGTTTACGTTGAGCCGAAGTGAAGCTAACTGACTAGATTTGCCCATGTTTTTGCTTTAGTCTTCTTGTCTAATTTGGTCTTTTGAGTTTTTTTTTTTTTGACTCGCAAACCACAATCAAGAAGTGGTCTTTACCAATAAACCAATAAAAGATAATTAACAATTATTCTACGAGGGCGCGCTGGATATTTGGTTATAATCATTTCATATCCAGAAAGCCCGAGTAGAATAATTGTTTTATAAAAAAATAAATAAATAAAAAATAAAAAACTCTACGACACATAATTGACAGTCTGAACAAAAAAAGTGAAAGAAAGGAACTCAGAGAAAGAGAAAACCAAAAAAGGTAAGATTTGTCCATCACATGACTAAACGAAAAGGGTGCGAAAACCTTTCGGTGTGTTGCAACGTTTCCGAGCAAAGTTGAATAAATTAAATGAAACTGTCCGAGAACAACGTTGAAGCTTCACTTTAGGGTCCTTTTTGGAACAAATGCAGAGTTTATTTGCTCTGAATGCCGTTGTAAATGGTCAGTAGTTTGGTAAAATAATGTCAACCATTGCTCAAAGAGGGTGAACGGCTTTCACGTAGATCTACGAGCCGAAGGAAGCGAATTTGTAATCCATCAAAACAACAAGAAACACAATCTCATGTAATTTATTTGAAAGACTGGAACTTTGTCTAACCAGCCCTGGTCGAAAACAAGATATACGAGGGATAAGCAAGACAAATGTCTGGGTTATGCTTCAAGAAATTAAATAGCTTATAGAAATTTGTCTCGACGCGTGGAACAAAAACTGGAACCTCGGCCGAACAGAATAACAACAACAACAACAAGATCGGCGATTCTTCTCATGTTTTACAAAACATCGTATCTCTAAGCGGAAAGTTTGAAGCTGGTGATTGATACGTTGCATCGAGTGCAGGTCAGAACATTTTTAATGTGTGTTAATTTTTTAAAAAGTGTCACTGATCGCTGGAGAGATTTTCAATTGTGGATATATTATTGCTGCAAATTTTGCTGAAATTCTTGTTTGTTCAGTTTGTTTTGAATAGACTGGTCTGTGAGCATAGTTACAGATTGGTGACGTCGAGACTTGCTGTTTAATATATATTTTCAATTTCGTTTAGTTAAGTTCAAAACCTCTTTCGGTATTTCCGTAAATAAAAGTGCGTAGAGTAATCAGCAGCCAGGAAAAGTTTTTTTAGCGCTGTAAGAAATTTTTTAACACGATCCCAGCACTGTATCATTCTAAAACACTCAGCAATGAAAAGTTGAATTTCATTTGTATTTCGGTTCCAGTTTCGAAATTTCTACTCGTTAATTCTGCTGCGAGACGACTAATGTTTTAATGGCTGCCGATTCGAGGGGAACCCTTTTGAGCTTTCTCTGTTTGCTGAAACGTCCATTGACCATATAAGGTAGTGCAGGTATATGAGCTGATAGCCTGTGTCCGGCTGGCCAATGAAAATGCTAGAAATTGATATTCGTAGTTTAGCTTGAATAAAATTGAATATACTGATGATGGAGCGAATTTACCTAGTCGTCCCTTGACTTCTAAGTATACTCCCTTATCGTGCACCGCCATCTTGGATTGTGTGGTGCACCAATGCGAGGATGGACGTGCATAAGGTTGCGTTACAATGTTTTGAGTGGATACAGATGCAATCATGACCCACGATCATTGTTGTAGTATGCTGTAATAACGACAAGCGAAACTAAAGTGGCGAGAATTTGTCGTTTTTCAGCTTTCCCTCAAATCCCTCACAGAATCGCAGTGGATTGCCGCGATAAAGCGAGATGAAGGGCTGCTTTTGGGGGTGAGTGTGTCGAGTCGTGTTGTTAAACGCACGTGTTTATACTAGTGGTCGACTTTTCCTTCGATTTAAGACACAGCTACCACGTTTTATTCACGAAATATTTACTCAATACCTATGCAGAGCAACTGCCGTCAATCATTCGAATCTACCAGTGTTCTTTAAGCTTACTTTAGATTTTTTGCTGCTTTTGGTCCAAGCTGTCAAACATTTATGGCACTGATTTGTTTGTTTTCATTGACTCGGATTTTGAAATCTGTATTCAAGATGAGATTCTCCCTTGTTGCAAGCGTTTTAATTTGTTGTTTGAAACTTTATCTTGTGGGCGGTTTTTACTGTCCTTGATCTATGCTAACTGCGATGGCACAACTCCTGGTTTTAGACTTGGAAGCCCGGTTATAATTTTATCGCTTGGCTTGAAGTGAGCAGAGCGCAGAAGAGTAAAGCCTTTGTTGATCTAGGATGTAAGGAGACTGGTAGAATCGACAGCAGTTGCTCTGGATATGTATTGAGTAAATACTTCATGTGCTAGTTGAGTCTTAAATCGAAAGAAAAAGTCAAACACATGCGTTTGACAAGTTTACTCGCTAATCACAACTCGACTAACTCACTCCAAAAAGCGGCCCAACATCCGGTTTATCACGGCAATCCACTGCGATCTCTGTGAGAGTTTTAAAGGAAAGTTGAAAACCGACAAATTATCACCACTGTCGTTTCGCTAAACATTGTAACGCAACCCTCCCCCAAGAACTTTATGCCCGTCCAACCTCGCTTTGATGCACTATACAATCCACGATGGCGATGCGTGATAAGGGAGTATTCAAGTAAAAAAGTAAATACTTGGGTCAATTTCCACCTAATCAGCGAACTTAATTGCTTCGTTGACATTTGTTGGTTAAAGTAATATAAAAAACAATCAGCAAGCCCAAAAATGGGAATATCAAATCGGGCCCGTCAATGTTAACATCCCCTATAGGTAAGTTTTGTTTAAAACGGCCAACTACATCTGGACAGGCAGGTTCCTTGAAAGCAATAAGGCGCGTTTAAATTAACATAGCACTTAAAACCTTACAAGCTGTTTTATAATACCTTCGTGTGTTCAGGTTAATATCTTATAATGATGATGGCGGCTTTGAAGGCGTCGGCTCCCATTAACCGTCGGTGGTAACATGGTATAATTTTCCGATGTTTAAAATAAGCGCTCATTAATAGTCATTACTATGAAGGAACTGATAAAGATGCCAGTATAAATGATGAATCGACACCTGCTATAATAGTACAAACTATTTAAGAATCAACATGTCAGAAAGAGCTGCCCACTAAAATATTTGTTTCTGGCCGAACACCCCTGCGCTATCTGTTCCATTTTGGTACGTTCTGGTAGTCAAATCAAGAAGGCAAATAACCAAGGTAAGGACAAAATCAAGTTGAACACAAAAAACATGTCCCGTAGTTATGTGTTTAATAGGGATGCAAGGTTGGTTTCACGTTTTGGAGCTATCGGTAAATTTCCTGAGAATTAAATGTCTTACGGAGTGGAATCCTCAATTTCAGGAATCACAATTCAGCGTTCACCCTCTAGCGAGAGCGTCAGAGTAAACGATCGTTGACCAAGTTAAATATTAAATCATATGGCCGCGAAAGCTAAAAACAAAAACAAAAAGAAGTAATTGTCGGTGCATAAAATATTCTGGTGTCTCGCAACAACAACAATAACAACAACAGCTTTATTGTCCCTTGAATTTTCTTTGATACAAAAATTAATTATATAAGCTAATACATAAGAAAAGGTACGGACCTTCAGAAGTAACTTTTAAGGGTTCACAATGCCCGAAGGTCAATGTTTGCAGGATATAAAAGTATCTTAGTGAAATGGATCAGAGGTACAATACACCCAAGAAGTGGAGCAAAACACACACCACTAAACATACACTAACACACACGGAAGTCGGGGGCACCCAACGAGCCAAATCAACCAAAAGCTGTAGAAAGGCATTTTTAAGTGCATTATGGTGTTTGAAGTCTGTTTAACGCGATGTTGTAGTAAGCTAGAAGAAGTTCATCTGTTCGGATTCCCTAGCTGAAATTTTAATTGCCCGAAAATGTTAGGGAACAAAATCTTCGTTTGAGAAAATTCAACTTGAAATGAACTTTCAACGAACTATGTAGGTAACTATTTTCTTTCCGAAAATGCCAGCTGAAGTTTTTGACTGCCAAAAACAGCAAATGCGGCCTTTCCGAAAACCTCAGGAGCTATTATTTCCCAATTTCGAATCTTTTAGGCCACGTTTTAGCTACGAAAATCCGAGTGCAGTCTTTAATCGACGCCGTAAGCGCAAGGCGAATTACCCTCCACAGAACAGATATCTACCGAAACTTGTCGTTGGGTGCCCCTGAGAAATACAGACACAGGCATAGAAACACAAAAACACCCGCAGTATTATTCTAATATAATGCACATAATATAAATAAGCAAGATTATTGATTAGACGCAAAGAAAATAGCATGTGATAAAAGATGTCTTAATAATCATTACGAAGTTTGTTTTATTAGAACCTTTTTAAACTGACTTATAGACAAGGCTTAAACATTTTCTTCGATTAAATTCCAGATTTTTGGACCTTGAAAGCGATCTTGAAAATGCCATGTTTCATTTGTGCGAAAGCTGCTGCATGGAGGCTCTCATAAACTAGATTCTCTACCTGACAGCCTATTCCCAAGCTGATCATAACTCTCTGGTCAAATTTACAGTTGAGGAAGAACATTCTACCTTTTTTCTGCTAAATGTCCCTTGCTAATAAATAGTTAATGGGCCAAAGTTACAAATCTGCCAAAATTAGAAACAAAACAAAATGCAGGAAGGAGGAGGATATTTTTTAAAAAGATAGGAAACGGTATTAAACTATCACAGCTGTCAAGAACGGCTTCGCTTGTTTATGAGTATCCCCATCGCCACTTCAAAAATTCCAAAATAGAATAAATGCAAGGCTGATACTACTTGAAAAGTTGACTTTGCGAGACACTATTTGGATTCCTTGCTTTCCGGGACACGTGGAGTGGCAGCGCGTGTTTCGGGGGACAAGAGAGGCCAAGGTACGGAACTTGATATCGTGAATGGGCCATTGTGCAATTTATTTGCGCTGACATTATAGTTGGCGTCATTTAAATTCGCTACGCCATGCCGACAAGTCCCAATAAGGACGAAACAGCCGTCCATGGCTGCAACCCTACTTTATCGAGTTTCGGCATGTTTGTGTCGCAAAGTCAACTTTTTTCACGTAGCATCAGAGATTTATTTATTCTATTTTATTGTTTTATTTTTTGGCTGAATAGATCTCTTCTAGATCCTACGCAAGCTAGCAGCACTGTTGTTGGCGGTCTTTTGCTTATTACTCCCAAAATACAGCTTCGAATCAACAGAAGTGCCGATCCGCGCTTTCCGCTGACAAAACAACAATGAAAGGTTGAGTTTTGACAGCATTTTCTTCACTTGAATTATGGAGTAGTCGAAAATGTGCCGATTAAATTATAACAGCGCTCCAAGACTCAGGTACAGAAACCATGGGAAACTCAAAATTGATGATTTCTTGTTTTTATATCTTTGAGCTCCTGTTTTGAGACCGTTTTGTTTAATTAACTGATTATTCTACTAGGGCACCGCGTTGGATATGAATTGGTTAATAATCGACGAGGCGCACAGCCCGAGTAGAATAACTGTTTTCTTAAAAATTCTACGACGCATAATTTAGAATCTGAACAGAAAACAGTGAAAGAAAGTAACTCAAAGAAGGAGGAACCGTAAAAAGGAAACATTTGTCGATCACATGTAATAAACGAAAAGGTCGCGAAAACCTTTCGATGTGAACGTTTCTGGGCAAAGTTGAATGAATTCAATTAAACCACTGTGAGCCAAGGAGAACATACCAAGAAAAAGAGAGAAGTTGCATTTGCAGTTTTTATGGCCATTTGTCGAAACACTAAGAATTTGACCAAGTTCAGGTTTGTGTTAGAGCTAGGATAGTTTAACGTCACTTTGAATTCACCTGACTGTGCAGAACAACGAAGGTGTATCATAGAAGAAATCGAACCACGAAACACTATTTATTGGACAAAGAAAACGAAGTGTCGAATATGGCTGACGGTAAAAACCAATATGTCAGAGAATGAATGGATAAAGTAAAACATCTGTAAGTCAGGATCATAGCCGGCTTTCTGTGAGATTAACCTCCTTCCTGAGGGGATTAGTTTCTAAAGAAACTGTGATGCTGCGTCGGTGGGGGAGTGAAACACGAAAATTTGGTTTATCAACGGAGTTCATAATGTAGATTGACCACCGTACAAGGATTCGATTAGCTGACGTTTCGAGCGTTAGCCCTTCGTCGGAGCGAATCGAGGAATTGTGGGTTGTGTATGGTTTATATACAGAAAATGGAGCTACGCTATTGGTGGTAACATGGTAACGTGAAAAACAGGAATAAATTAATTGAATGAAAAGCACTCGTTGATACCGTGGGGATTAAGAGTGCCAATTTGAAAGATCAGTTTTTGCTCGAGATTTTTACGGCTTTCCGTGGTACCCTGATGTAGGGAAAGGCCAGAGATCGACATGTGTTGTTTGGAATGGTTAGGGAGATTAAAATGCCGAGCGACAGGTTTGGATGCGTCTTTGTCATCTTTCTCAACATCACGAAGATGTTCTCGGAATCGGTCACCTAGTCGTCTTCCTGTTTCGCCGATGTATAACTTTTTGCATAATGTGCAGGTTATGCCATAGATAACATTTGCTGAGGTACACGTGAAACGATCGGTGATCTTAACAGATCGCTTAGGGCCCGATATTTTGTCAGTGTTTTGAATGAAAGGACAAGTTTTGCATCTCATCTCAAAAACGCCATTCCCTATTCTCAATTTCTTAGACTTCGACGTCTATGTAGTGATGACTCTGATTTTTCCAACAAATCAGAGGAAATGAGCCATTTTTTCGAGAAACGTGGCTATCCTGATTCTGTGGTTCAATCGGGCCATCACCGCGCTCAGCTGATTAATCAACAGTCAGCACTACAGACGTCACAAAAGGAAGAGAATGACAGAGTTCCATTCACCCTCACATTTCACCCGCATAATAACCCAGTTAAAGCCATCATTCTTAATAACTTTAAGACACTGCAAAATGATCCAGAAACTGCTAGAATCTTTTCGGAACCACCGCTGATTTCATTCAAACGCGACAAAAATGTAGGTAACTTTCTAGTTAAAAGCGCATTCAAAACAACTGAACAACCTGGCACTTTTAAATGCGCGCGCTCGCGATGCAAAACTTGTCCTTTCATTCAAAACACTGACAAAATATCGGGCCCTAAGCGATCTGTTAAGATCACCGATCGTTTCACGTGTACCTCAGCAAATGTTATCTATGGCATAACCTGCACATTATGCAAAAAGTTATACATCGGCGAAACAGGAAGACGACTAGGTGACCGATTCCGAGAACATCTTCGTGGTGTTGAGAAAGATGACAAAGACGCATCCAAACCTGTCGCTCGGCATTTTAATCTCCCTAACCATTCCAAACAACACATGTCGATCTCTGGCCTTTCCCTACATCAAGGTACCACGGAAAGCCGTAAAAATCTCGAACAAAAACTGATCTTTCAAATTGGCACTCTTAATCCCCACGGTATCAACGAGCGCTTTTCATTCAATTAATTTATTTCTGTTTTTCACGTTACCATGTTACCACCAATAGCGTAGCTCCATATTCTGTATATAAACCATACACAACCCACAATTCCTCGATTCGCTCCGACGAAGGGCTAACGCTCGAAACGCCAGCTAATCGAATCCCTGTACGGTGGTCAATTTACATTATCAATTCCGTTGATAAACCAAATTTTCTCCTTCCTGGGGGAAGAAGAAGATGGGGATGGAGGGGTCCCTAAAAGAAAACGATAACAATTTAAGCACAATATATACTCCTTCTTCCATGCATCACGATACATCCTATGCATCCATCAGTCCATCTCTCCATTGATCCATCGATTCATAAGTCTCTGTCCGTTTGTCTGTCTGTCTGTCCGTCGTTCGTCCATCCATCTATTTTTTGTTCCTACGTTCCTTCTTTCCTTCACGTTTCAAAAATTTTCTTTTATCCCTTTTTTTATCCAATTATGCTCGTGTTTCATTATTGATTTTTTCATATTCGAGATGGTGAGTCTTCAACACGTTAGGATCCTTCATACCTATTTTAAACCCGTTTTTTCCCCCAAAAAATGTTTCAGTCTTTATTTTTTTAACTGCCGAGTTTTTTGGTTGCCACTTTCCTTTTTTTTTTTAAAGAGGAACGTCCCCTTATGGTAAGCTTGTTCTTTCTTATCATCTATCTCGTAGCATACGAAAGCTTGTTTCATATAAAAGAGGAACAAAACGTACATCTGCAAATAAAACAGGATCGTTTTGTTCCAAATTCCTGTTTGCAAACAGACCACATTACCGCCCAAATTGATAATTAGGAACAACAGCTTGTTCTTCAGTTTATACTTTAAGGAACGGTTGTTCCTTTTAATAGGTTCCCTCTTAGGGTGGCTGTTCCATGTTCGTTCCCAATTGTTCAATGGCGTTCCTTCTTTTAAATTTTTCACTAAGGAATTAAGAATAGTTCAAATGACCCGAACCCATTAGTGTGTATCTCTCTGTAAGGTATGAATTTGAAAATACAATTGTATTTTTTTTTTAGTTTGACGGATACGACGGAAACAGCGGAAACAGAATTTTGAGCTTGTTTAAGTTGATATTGTGAGTTCTTTCCCATGATCTGTGACCTCTGTCTTACTTGCAATGATCCGAACTGTACAGTTGTGTGAATTCAATCGCTATAACTGGTATATGCCGGAGACAAGACTTCTATTTGTATCATGAAACAAGATCGCTCTGGGATCACCCTTGTTTTACTGATATAAATTTTAGGCCAACACCAGTTCTTAATAGTCTAGTTTCGAGTTCGCCATGACCGCTGAATAAAAGCACCGAGAACGCATTTACATAGGGTAAGCCTCGACCTAAAGTAAAATATTCACAAATACCGGTGGGAAGGTGCCACAAATTTGAAAATGAAACAACAGACAGAGCTGTAAACAGGTCATCTTCTCGCTGGAATTTGTGAATATTTTACTTAAGGTCGAGGCTAACCCTGTACAAAAGTTTTCTCAGTACTTTTATTCAGCGGTCATGGCGAACTCGAAACTGGTCTATACCGGCGGCTAGAGGAAGAAGTGTGGCACTGGTAATTTCTGGCTTGCCCTACATAAAACTTCATGAGAACCATAGTTATCAGGAGATTTGGGTGGTACTTAGAATTATTTTGGAGTTGTTAAAATCGGGAACTAAAATTTTGGAAAACGATCCTTCCTTACTTACTTCGGTCATTTGTTTATAACACGCCATATTACAAATACAGTATACTAAATCTATGTTGTTACAATGATACCTACTTTTCTTTAAGGGCCTTCCCCTTTTTTGCTCAGGCTATCAAAATGTCCCTCAACGCCATCTCATATAATCCTTTTCAGTTCAGGACACCAGTCATCTTTAGGGAGCAGGTTTGGCGCAGTGGTGAGAGCGCTCGCCTTCCACCAATGTGTCCCGGGTTCGATTCCCAGACTTGGCGTCATATGTGGGCTGAGTTTGTTGACTCTCTACTTTGTTCCGAGAGGTTTTTCTTCGGGTACTCCGGTTTTGCCCTCTCCCCAAAAAACAACATTTGATTTGATTTGATATGAGTTTATACGATTTGTAATTAGATTGCTGAACACTGGTTGATATCAGCTGGTTGGTCTTATTATCCGTACGCCGGATACGGCACAAAGAAATCAATTTGATTTTAAAATCCAACAGTAAAAAAAAAAAACAAAACAAACCAAAAAGCACACCAGCTCGGTTATCCTTCAGGGAGAATGCCACTGAAAAAGAGTAAGGACTGCAAAAATGGTCGAGGGTTCTATTCATTCTTTCATTCTTGTTTCAGTTTGTTTTCAGCCCGCGAACGATAACTTTCCGTGCTTGGTATATAAAGAGAATTAAATGTATTACAACACCAACAACGCCAGTCACATCCTGAAATAAAGCCGTTTCCTGAATAGAACCATTTAAATAAATTGATTGAAACGTTCCTTTTTAATTTCGGGTAAACCTTGTGCTCACGAAGTTGTTGAAGACGAGGGAATGCCTGTGAAAACCATGAAATGTTCATATGTACCTAAGAAACACAATAGCCAACAAATTGTACCCTAGTTTGGTCCTTGACATAAACCTATTACGCCATTACTGTTACTCCCCGGAAAGCGCTCTCAGCTCCAATTATCCAGCCACAGTGTACCAAAAACATTCGTTTGCCCTGGTTTGAGGGTTCAAATTGCAACTCATTTGACGTCCCAACCCCCTAGGGAGGCAACTGTCAATCCACCGACAAGTATTAATGGAAAAGGCTCTCTATGTTCTTAAAAACGGTATATAGTTATAACCACTTTCTGTCGACTTGAACGTTACCAAATGGCTCCATAACAAGGACTTTCAGAATCATCCAAAAAAACAGGGTTAAAGAAAACATTTGCAGGATAGAGGTTACCCAAGCAATTTAATAGAGAAACTCCTGTCAGGGATAAAATTCACAGGGCTGGGCAACAGCGTTTAATAAAAACAACAAAGAAAAGAAAATCAACCGTTTCTTCGCCAGATATTCAATTAACCACCTTAAAGTATCTGCTCGTTAGAGCCAAAATACAAAAGGTTGAAAAAAAGGCTTCACACCGGTAGGGATTGTGCTGCCTGTCCGTCATCCCTTGCGTTTTCACACTTTGACTCAATAGAAGGTCAACATCATTCAAGTGTTGCTTCCCTTGATTTAGAAGTAAAAATTACCTAAAACCTTTCCGTTTTTATAGATCACATCTTGATTTCGAAGTACCCATCAAATGTTTGTCAAAGTCGCGACATCTTGTATGTCCCACCTCACCTCGGCCAGTTTCAAGTTAGTTAATCAACGATTTGTAAAAACAAATTAACAACTTTGGCCGGTGGTTGGCTGGAGCAGTTTAGAACAACAATTGTTGTTCAAGTGTATAAAATGAAAACAGTTTTAGACTGAAGTTGTTTTTACGAGTTACTAAAAACGTGTTTTTCAATCGTTACGGCTTCACTGAGAATACTGAAACTTGTCACCAATTTCGCTTTCCAGCTTGCGTTGTTTGGTTGTGCGCCTTTGATAAAAACCAGCAATCGCCTTCAAAGTACTTCCATGTAAAACTACTTTCAACTAAGCTTCCTTAGACAGGAGAACGGCCGGTGGTAGAAGTCGTGCCATAAAACTACCTGGAACACGCGCATACGAAATACAGTAGAACCTCGATTTTCACAATTTGTCCATGAAACGGAAAATGTATGAATGAGTAGCCCGATATTACTAAAACTCGCTTTAGCTAACATATTTGGATAAGCACTTCGACTAACGAGAAGAAACGCGCATCCGAGCATTTCTGTCAATTTGAGAAAGGCGGGAAATCTTGCAACCACAAGATACCAAACATATATTAAAAACCAAGTAGTAATAAATAAAAATAATAATACCTTCGATCCTCGAAAATTTACCATCGACTCTCGACATTTTACCCTCGACTTTCGACCCTGGACAAAACAATTACACCCAAATAGAGATACAGTGAATAACCCATTCCATTAACAGCGGAAGTAATATCGTTTGTTTCATGTAATTTGTCGACAGAGGAAAGATGGCAAACAGCGAGGCCGTATCGATCATATTTACACTTCTGTACGCCATAACATTTGTTGCATCAGTGACAGGGAACACACTCCTAATCTACATCGTTTGGAAGAAACCCGAGGTAAGATCACCAACCAGCTTTATGTTCGTCAACATGGCCGTGGCTGATTTACTGGTGTCTTTGGTCGCCATACCTTTGTCCATTGCTTTCTTCTATACCGAGGGAAAGTGGCCAGTTGATGGGCTTCTTGGAGATATCTCATGCAGAGGCTCTACTTACGCATTAAACGTCACCGTTATGGCGTCCATCCTCTGTCTGACGTTTATCGCAATTGATCGATACTATGCGTGTGTTTGGCCTTTGAATCGCCGCATTGCCTGGTTTAGAAAAGCAAAGTTCGTTGCTCCACTCGTTTGGATAACTTCAATGCTTTTGATGTCCTTTGGAGCAGTCATAACTGACTATCGGGATGGTCTCTGTGCAATGGACTTTGCTATATTTGGATTGCACCATAAGGAAACGCTAACTCGTGCCTACTTCTGCTTTATATTCTTCATTTACTACCTGCTTCCGTTGGTTGCCATTACCGTCTTGTACGCTAAGGTGGCACACAAAATATGGTTTCATAAAGTACCTGGCAATCAACTGATTCAAAACCAACAACGGCAGCAAATCGCAAAGAGAAAAGTGGTCCGAATGCTCATCATCATCGTCGTCACATTTGCGCTATGCTGGCTACCCTTGCATTCCTTCCATCTCTACCTCGGAATAACCGCATTCCAGTCTCCCGTACCCTACTGGATCATGTATCTCGTCTTCTGGCTGGGTTACGCAAACAGCGCTTTAAATCCATGGCTTTACATTAGATTAAGCAGCAACATAAAATTGGCATTAGTCAAAATGGTAAACAGATGGTTTAGTGGAAGATCAAGCAGTCTAGGACAGAGAGCCAAGTCCACAAGGGCTGCACGTTTAAATAATGCGCAAGTGGCAGAGACACGCTTGTAACCTCAATAGAACTAACTAGTTAACTACGTGACCCTCGTCCTTGACAGAAAAATAACTAGCTTAGATTTTGTCCTTATGAAGATGATACCCCGCCATGGTGCCTACATCGGCTAAAAAACAACGAACTACCAAGTATTGACTCTTTTACTCATTTAGTTTAAAGGTATTAAAATACAGAACAACTCTTAGTTTGCCATCTACCGGCCACACCTTATACATCTATATTTTCTTTGTTTGTATTATCCTCTCAATGGAGCACAAATAATCTTGAATACTGCCGTTTACTTGCTTGCTTTCTTACAATGAACACACAGGAAGTAATATGGAAGCCAAGAAACATAAAAGATAGATAGATAGGGAGACATTATCAATCAAGTAAAATAACCTCAGCTTCGAAAACTATCAAAAAGATATAGAAAACCTGTTTTATAATAGCACGAACCGACACCTAAATATAAAGGAAAGTCTTAACTTACTTAGACTAGCTCACTTATAGAATAACGAAAACTTGTGTAACATTATTTCTAGCTATTAACGTAAGAGATTGTTGCTTACCAACGTCCGCGGGTCCTGGTTCTTTGAGTAATTCATTCTAACTTGTGTTCTAAATCTCAACAGCGGTCGTGATTACAAAGGGTGTTATCCTGATGACACTAATCACGTGGTACGTAAACGTAGGTCAGATCAGAATATATTTGACAACTTTAATGGTTACACCATTGAATCTTTTTAGACGAAGCATTGTCGATTAAGAATAAGCCGTTTACTTGCTTGAGCTTTCAGTAAATTTCCAGTAACCATTAAAACTTTGGAATTCTTAGGATTTTGTTATTTTTCTTGCTAATAGCTAGCAGTTCGTTTCATTACATATTGTATTAAGACTTTTCAAGGTTTTATTATTATTGTTGTAAGCAGGTACATGTAGTACTATTTGATTGTGTACGCTATTTAGGCTCTATCAAAATGTACTTAGGTATGCATGTATAGGTTATTGAAGCATCACATCTGATTACATGATACTGTGCTTCAAACTTGATTAATGTATTAGTTTTCTTAGTCAATAACTCTTGTATAGTAACACCTAGCTTGCTACTTATATACCAGCGTCAAGTAGATTTATCTATACCTACACACAATAAACGCTTTAGCTCAGTGTCAGGAATTGCACCCTTAACTGCAGTCTCTCCCACCCCTCTTCCCACATGATAAGTGATAGTGCAACCCTTGGAAATAGGTTCGGATCTGAAAACGATGGTAGCCTTATGTCATCTGACCAATTCACCCCCTGTCAAGGAGGGCACTTTTCTTCAATGCGCTTAGAGACACTGCTATTGTAGAGGATTAAAATGATTTGTGTATGCATCTTCCTTGCGACCCAGCTTTATGAGAGCTCCCGACTATTGAGCGGAGGGTCTTGACTTCAACTCCCAGATCGGAACACAAACCATTGTCTTAAATTAACTGGTAAGATCATGCTTTTTCAGTGCTGAGCGTCTACCTCAAATTCAGAACATCTGGTCAATAAAAAGAGCTGTTGAGCCTTGTCTCCACCTCCACACGCAAAATTCCAACGAGGAATTATTTAAAGAAAACCCAAGCACTATTTGTAACGGGTAGGTAAGGTCTGTGCTATGATCTCATAGCCTTTACGGCTTACTGACTGGGGCCCGAGGCTGTTTTTTTTTAGCACCGTACGACCTATTAATCAAATTATAATTTCAATTATCTTTATTTATAATAGTTAAAAAAGGAGGGAATCTCACCTGCTCCTCTTTTTAGAAAAAACAAAAACGACTTCAAGTAAAACAGGATGTTTTGTGTGCTTTATGGCTTTACTTAACTGACATACATAAAGGGTGCGTTTCTTTGGGAAAATCCTAGATTGGGTTTGTGATCCAAGATGATACGGATTCGTGACGACAAAAGAAACGAGAAATCCATTTTCGGATTATTTTTATTTTTCTGTCACCACTCCACTCTAGAACGTGACCAGTATTTGTAACGTTGTTCTTAGGAAGAACAGAGAAACGCACACTAGTGGACTAAGCAGCTTTTTAATCGATTCGTCCGATGATCAGTATACAATGAAAACCGGAAAGCATGGCCTCT
This sequence comes from Pachyseris speciosa, assembly GCA_016490735.1. Taxonomy (NCBI): domain Eukaryota; kingdom Metazoa; phylum Cnidaria; class Anthozoa; order Scleractinia; family Pachyseridae; genus Pachyseris; species Pachyseris speciosa. The sequence goes on along the minus strand of JAEMWC010000991.1, from coordinate 56,114 downwards.
AAAGTTCCGTTGCCATGGTAGAGGTGACGTACGTGGACTGGATGTAAAGAGAAAAATAGAACAGATAACAGCGATATCGTTACATCTCCCCTTCTTTAGAAAACAAAAAACTATAAAGGGAACTGAATGTTACTGTCCTAGTTTCAAATATAGACTTAAAAAAAAAGAAAAGTTTGTCATGTCCTTTCTTATCGGATAACCAACCAATCACTGGTAACGTGTTGGTGGTCGAACAATTCGTCCTGATCGAGTTGTTGTCACCGGTGGGGAAGTCTCCTGCTTGCCTTCTACAGTCTGAACTGAATATTCTGGATGTGGCTTATCCGTCGTCAGTAATGGTGCTGTGTCTGACTGATCTTTCCTCACTGCAGTACTTTGTGTGGAAGATGGTACCAATGGCATTTCATCAGCAGCATTTGCGGTAGCAGGAATTGGTGCTGCTTTTGGGGATAATCTCATCCCATCTTTACTGTGTGGCATAACTGCGCGTGTGTGTCTCAGGTGTCTCCGGTTCCTCCTATAGACTCTTCCATCCTCTGTTCTGACTTGATAGGGCCTTATGTCGACTTTGCCTTCGACTCTAGCTTGGGTCCAATCCTTCTTTCCAAAGTATGGATGTCTCCAGGATGTCTCCTGGGCGCAGTTCCTCCAGTTCCTTGTCGCCTTGGTTGTAGTATAACGTCTGTTGTAGCTTCAGCTTCTGATCAACCTCCTCTGGTAGCTTCGGCTTAAGTAGCTGGTTCGAGGTTGGAAGAAGGGTCTTTGCTCTTCTACCAAAAAATCGCTGAACAGGTGAAGAGTTGAGTGTTTCTGTAGGGGTATTTCTCCAGTCCAGTAGGGCAAGATATGGGTCTTGTTCTGACTTGATGGCTTTCTCTAACAGATTTGTTTGCTGTCTTCACCGCATTCTCGATTTTGCCATTCGACTGGGCATATGTTGGAGAGCTTGTTACATGTTCACAGCCGTAAGTGTCCGCGAACTTTTGGAACTTTGCAGAAGAAAAGGACTGTCCTTTGTCAGATACTAGCTGGTCGGGAATCCCATGACGTGCTAGATAGGCTTTCAACTTCTTCACAACTTCTTCTGCTGTCTTGCTTGTCATTCTATCGACTTCAAAGAAGCTCGAATAGTAGTCAACAGTCGCCATGAACTCTGTACCATTTAGATAAGAAAGATCAACTGCAATTTTCTCCCATGGTCTACTAGGCAGCTCGTGACAAATCATTGGCTCTTTCCCTTGTTCTACTGGCTGGCTGTTGCAAACGGCACACTTTGCTTCATAATCTTCGACATCTTTGCCCATGCATGACCAGTAAACTACTTATCTTGCTCTTCGTAGGAAGCCTTGAATGCCGATGTGGCTCCGGTGGATCTTAGCCAATATGTCATATTTCACACTCAGGGGGATAATTAGTCTTTCACCTTTGAAGACAAGTCCGTTCTGCATTGACAGCTCTTCCCGAAAAGGGAAAATAATCTCTGATGTTTGCTGATACCTCTGCCTTAATAGCTGGCCAACCTTGTCTGATTGCTGTCTTCAGCTCTCTCAGGGTAGCATCAGATTCTGTTGCTTGCTGGATGGCAATCTGCGTTATTTCCGATACTGGCAAATATTGTATCATATTGATACACTTTAGCTCTCTTTCTGTGTCTCCTCTCATATCCTCTATGTACACAACATGTTGTGCTACATCTTCTCTTGTGCTCTTGCATACTCCATATGCTCTACTCAGTGTATCTGCCAGATACATTTCAGTCCCTTTCTTGTAGGAAATTCATTTGCTAAGAATAAGCCTGACCTTCCTTCTTTGATGGCATGTGGTAACGCCTTAGAGGTGGTCGACAGCGCAAAGCTATTAGGCGTTACGATCACTAGTAATTTAACGTGGAATTTACACGTTGCTGAGGTTATTAAAAAGGCCTCTAAGCGCCTTTATTTCCTCTTACAATTAAAGCGTGCCCATGTCCCTAAGAGTGATCTTGTTACTTTCTATACGAGCTGTGTTAGGTCAGTGTGTGACTATGCCGTCCAAGTCTTTTTTTCGTCCCTTCCACTTTACTTAATTAACGATCTCGAACGGGTTCAAAAAAGAGCGTTATCAATTATCTATCCATACGTGAGTTATAATGAGGCGTTAGTGCAGGCAGGCCTAAGTAGGTTAGCTGATCATCATCAAGACCTCTGTAAGTCTCTTTTCGACAATATTTTCGAAGACAAAAGCCATCGCCTGCATTATCTATTACCACCTCAGTTCAGCACTACGTACTCACTAAGAAACCCAAGAACCTTTAACATCAAATTTAACACAAAGAGGGCTAAGGACACCTTTTTTAATGCACAATGCCATCTTGTAAATAGTTTTAAAGCCTAGGACTTTTGAACAATTTTGTGAATTTTAACTAGTGATAAGTTTTTAATTGTAAGTATTATTGTTATTATTATTATAGTTTATCATAATTTTATTATTGTTAATATTATAGGACATAATTCAGCCTATTGGCTGCGACGTTTTATATTAATAAACTATCTATCTATCTAGGACCCTTGGAGGTCAGACTTCTGCAATCTCAGCAACATTCGCTAGAGACGTTTCGGGGCATTGAGTAGGCTTTTCCGGAAGATGCTATCTAAGGGTTTATGGTAAGTTTGGATCTTGACTGGTCGACCATACACACACTGCTCAAAACTCTCTTTCTCGATCTGGGCATAAATCATCTCGGCTTCAGTCATGGAACGAGATGCATAAGCCACAGGTTTGCATAAGACATGCACCAAGTCCTCTTTCAGAAGCATCAATCTGCAGTTCTACGTCTTCTTTGGGGTCAAAGAACTTGAGGACGTGGGCAGCTGAGAGTATCTCCTTAACTCGCTTGAGGCTGCGTCCTTCTACTTGCTCATCCCAACAGAACTGGTTCCCTTCTTTCAAAAGGTCTCTCATTGGGGCAGTAACTTCAGACAGGTTAGGAGCTAACTTCTAGAGGTAGTTTACCATGCCGAGAAGTCTCTTGAGATCTTGCCTGCTGGTTGGGGTTGGCATCTCTTTGACATCTTGTACTTTGTCTGTGTCAGGCTTGAGACCATCTTGACATATCGCATGTCAAGGGCTCTTTCACTACAAAAGGGACTTTCCTCACTGGGAGTGCCACAGGAGATACAGACTTATCAATCTCGAGGTGAAGCTGAGAAGACATCTCCTATTCGCTCACTAGATCCGGCTGTGTGGGAGTCCCATTCCAGAGAGACATGATGTTATCAGTATTGATCACGATGACACCAAACTGCTGCACCGATTCAGCACCAAGGAGTGCTGTGTGGCCTGCTGAAAGGACGGTGTATTCCGTTAGGAAACACTGTTCATTCTAAGGGTTCAGGGTCTCAACCTTAGTTCATCCCAAAGCTTTCAGCTCTAATTTTTTAAACATGACAAGGGTAGTTTGTGTAGGATGAAGGCCTTCCATCCGGGGATCATTAAATATCTGCTGATAAATATCTGCTGGGAGGATATTGACTGTTGCTCCACAATCTAACTGGAATTTCACTGTTTCATCCCTCAAGCGCATGTTAGCATAGATCTTCTTAGGACTGTTTTTTGTATGAAGTGCGCTCACTGATTCTACAATGAATAAATAGTCATCAGAATCTTCGTCATTAAACTCCTGGACCTCTTGTCCTACATTGTGAACTGACTTCTTAGTTTGCTGTTTGCTAGTTTTCTAACTTCTGCAAGCCACTGAGAAATTGTTCATTCCACCACAATTATCGCACTTGTGCTGCCATGCTGGACAGAGTTCCTTTTTTAGAGGATGGGTTCTGTGACAGAACTTGCATCTAACTGGTTCCGGTAATTTGTTATGCATGGGGCGTTTAACTTTACTGGGATTTCGCCATTTGTTGTTTCGCACGCTTGTCTTCCATTTTGGGTGGCCTGTGGCAATGGCGCTAACCTCCTCTGCAGAAGACATCTCCTTGAGTTGGTTGGATGTGGTTTCACTCGCACGGCTAATATCAATGCACTTGTTAAGGGTAAGTTTGTTCTCAGCTAGGAGGGAGCAGGGATGGCGCAGTGGTGAAGGCACTCGCCTCCCACCGATGTGGCCCGGACCCGCCGTCATATGTGGGTTGAGTTTGTTGTTGGTTCTCTTCTCTGCTCCGAGAGGTTTTTCTGCGGGTACTCTGGTTTTCTCCTCTCCACAAAAACCAACATTGCTAAATTCCAATTCGATCTGGAACGCACGGCCACATGTTGAACGAGTTTTAAGCTCCTAAGGTGGATCGTGGGTAAATAAATAAAAAAAGTTACATTTTTTTTCCAAGTGCCGTTATCTCTAATTCCTACCACAACTCTGTCTCTAATCATTCGATCTTACATGGCGCCAAAGTTGCACGTTTTAGCTAACGAACGTAAACCTGTTAGAAAAGCATCAAATGACTCGCCGACCTCCTGCACTCTCTGGTCAAACAAATAGACTTCGCATATATCATTCGTCTCACCGATGAAATAGGCGTCTAGAAGGTCTATCACTTTATCAATGTCGGTTTTCTCCTCTTCAGTTCCAAAGGGCAAGCCGTCGTAAATCTCCAGGATATCTCAGGGATACCCAACGAGCCAAATCAAGCAAAAGCTGCAGAAAGGCATCGGTAAGTGCCTTATGGTGTTTGAAGTCTGTTTAAAGTGATGTTTTCATAAGCTAGAAGAAGTTCATCTGTTCGGATTCCCTGGCTGAAATTTTAATTGCCCGAAAATATTAGGGAACAAAATCTTCCTTTGAGAAAATGCAACCTGAAATGAACTTTCCACGAACTTTCTAGTTGACGTTTTTGACTGCCAAAAACAGCAATTATGACCTTTTCGAAAACCTCAGGGGCTTTGATTGCCAAATTGCGAATCTTTTAGGCCACGTTTTAGCTACGAAATCCGAGTGCACTCTTTCATCGACGCCGAAAGCACAAGGCGAATTACCCTTCACCGAACACATATCTACTGAAAGCTGTCGTTGGGTGCCCCTTATATCTGGGCCAATACATGTCAAGAATGTGGCTGTTCGAAAATCACTGCTTTGAGTACGCAGCCGCGAGACGATCTCGTAGTTTGACCAAAGCCGCTTGAATTTCTTCCAATTCACAGCTAAGTTCCCCTTGAAGTCTAGCTCATCATCACTGTTTTACAAAGGGCCACACTAATTAACTTCGCGTTAGCCTGGTTCTAGCCCTTCTAAAACATCACTATCATCATTTTACTGGGCGTCTTGCAAACTGTCGAATGAACAGTTTGCTAATTGCCAAACCCTTAATTTGATGCTAACTCAGATGGGTTAGACTACGAGACATTTGAATGTTATTTTAAAGAATATTCTGGTCAAATTAGCCGCCTACTGTTTCTTTTTGCTTTCTTTTTTTTTTTTTTATGTATTTTACATCCGCTCACTGGGCATTATTCATTAGCAAGCTAATTTTCGACTCCCTGTCTTAAAAAACGAAAGAGCTACATTAATGTTCCCCATCGCGCCGTCATTTTCATTCACAGAGGAGTGTAAATTGATTGCCCTCGGGTAAACAGTCTTTCTTTTTCGCACAGTTGATCATTCAATGCAAGACCAAACACATTATCTCTCATTGAAACGTTTATTGTCAGCTCGTGAGGAAAACAATTTTTTTTATTTTGCAAAGCCTTCATTGAAAAAAGATACATAGGCCGTTAAAATATTACGGCCACTGAGTTCACAGCTAGACCTCGATAGGAGTGAAAAGCGCGCGGAGGCCTGTCTCCAGGGCATCATAGTACGTGCATGGTGATGTACTAACATCTACGTCAACATATGGTAACTTGCAACATCTCAAGGACGTGACGGTAAGTATTAAAACAAAAATAAAAATAACTGATACATAAAATTTATGAAAAATAAATCTCTGGAGCCGCTTTCTAGGTGCCGATGCTTGGTTTATCATTTGCGATGTTGATGAAACCTGTTCCTTAATGATCAACGCGAAACTCAGAATGATGACGAACGGAATGTATATAAAGCTAAATCATGTGCGTCTGTCTTGCAAAGAAAATTGAACTTTCATCATTAACAAGGAAGGGGATTATTTTCATGGTAAAAGCGATCGCGAGCGAACTGACCGCGACGCAGAAACTGCACCAGAATTATGCCGCTTTCACGTTAGGGGAACAAATAATCTTTAATTTGCAATTTCGTTTTGTTGATGCAACTTCTCTCACAATTCATGATCATTTGTCCGGCATTAATTAAACAGCTGCGAGTTGAAGAAAACAACAAACCCACATCCTCTTTCATCAAGTAGACCAGGTCGCATGTTCTCTTTTCTGCTAAAACAGTTAGTTGTAACTGTGTGTCTTGGAAAAGCTTAGCTTTTGAAATCAAATGGCCAAAGATTATAGTCTTAGTTGGGCTGATCTATTTGACATTAACGAAAGTAAACGTCATACCTGCCGATCACTCGACACAAATGAGCTACTGCGAAATCAACTGTCTCATGGCAAGTGAAGATTTAGATATCTTGTGACAGGATAGCCTGCGAACACAGCCGCCTCTCATCGCTCCCGACCGCTAGAGGAGTTATAATGACAAGACATCTGAAAGCTAAACGTCTATTTATTGGGATAAATCGAGATACTATATATTTTTATTGAGGATCCTGCTCATACTGAAATGTTTTATAACTCGTGATAGCTGAGAAGCATATACCAATTTAAGGTAATCAGGCTGAACTCAGCATTTAAACTTCTTTTGACGCCGAATCATGCGTGGCTATAATTAGTTGTTATTGAGGATAAAACGCATGCGCAATGCAGGCTGATTTCTAGCACCTGCTGCCAGGAGGAGGTTCATGTGAAGTGATTGGATAACAAACGATTTTATTCATAGTCCGAAAAAGAGTATGGCTGTCAAAATTTGCTAACCGCGAAACTGAAAAACATGTTCGCAAAGCATTTCTTTAGTATAAAAACTGCAATTTTAAAGATGCAAGCAAAAGAAAATAAAGTAGTATATTCGAAAAGGCGAATAAACTTAAAGGCAAGTTGTCATACCTGCTGTTGAAAGCGGCTTGAAAAAATATTTTTCAACATGAACTAAAATAGCAAAAATGAAAGCTTTTAAATATTTTGACCCAATAAGTGCTCGAGGTAATATAAATTCGTAAATCCAACCCGGAAAATAAGATGATTTTATCGTAAAATAAATACCCGAGAACCTGAATAACACTAGAAATAGTTGCTTTATTTTCAGCCTGGTCTGGCCTAAGTCTGGAATTGAATCAATCATTACCTATTGCGTATCATCATCATATTGTATTGTATCATCAGGTAGCTCACCGAAAAACTGGAGGCTTGTGGTGACCAACTCTGGTAATATGCCGGTGAGGCAGACTGTTATAACAATTACAAAAGTGCGAGCCCCTTTAATTTCATGCTTAATGGCGGCAAGTCCTTGAATGTCGTCTTGTTCTCTCATTTGCTTCCTGTGCTGGTGGGACACGATGAAAATGTAGGTGTACGAGCATAGAATCGCCACCAAAGGGATGAGAAGCTGTAACGTGACATGGAAGATAAGATTACCCTTGGATAACGGCGGTAGTTCATTCCTTGGTCCTTTTTTCTTTTGAGGCTTGGATGTAACTCTGAAAGGAGGTTTTCGTAGGCGGCATCGTTGCTGCCTGCTCTGAGACCTTGCGAAAAAATAACAGTCACTGCCACAGTCCACAGCCATGCCACGATAGACGCGAACAGCGCGCTGCGCTTAGTCACTATGGTGCGGCACCGCAAGGAGACCTTGACCACGATGAAACGTTGGACGCTGATCAACGCGAGATGAAGAATGATTACCGCGAGGAGTAGCGTGCTACCCATGCGGTTATCTTGCAAATTTTGGAATAGTTTGTATCAACAGAACTTACCGTTAGAGTCCATACGCTCATTTCGAGGAAATAAAGGATCGCAATCAAAGTGTCCGCGACGCACAAACTCACCAGAATTACCTTTGACGCAGTTCGCAAGCTGGAAAATTTGTAAAAAGCTTTTATGAGCAAGCATTTCCCACAGAAGGCGCAAGGATTATTAGGTGTTTGTCTTTAGGATAGCAAAAATCTTTGGTACAGTTGGTACAATTTCCCGGTGATTTGCTTCCATGGCACATCCCTTAGCTTGGGCGTTGGAGGAATCTCCACCTCGAGGTCCAATCACCAAGGCTAGTAGCCGTGATATCTAGACTCGATCACTGAAGTCGACAAGACAGCAGGCAGAATGAGCCAGTATTAGTCTTGTTTGCCATTCTTTTTCCGAGTATTCAGGTTTTCTAATTAAGCAGAGCAGGGTTGGCGCAGTAGTTAGAGCGCTCGCCTTCCACCAATGTGTCTCGGGTTCTATTCACGGACTTAGAGTCATAAGTGGACTGAGTTTGTTGGTTCTCTACTCTGCTCCAAGAGGTTTTCCCCTCTCCTCCAAAACCAGCATTTCTCCCACACGGCCCCACAAGCTTGCAGCTTTAAATCTTAACCGTGTATAAATAAAGTTTATTTCTTCTTTCTTTTTTCTTCGTTAGAAAACATCTGGTGGATGCTGATCTCAACTTGACAGTGAATTTAACAACGACATTAGCATTTACGCACTGTTTGACGGCTTGTACCATATGCCTTTATTTGTTATCGTGCAGGATAACATCGCACATAATTAAAATACAAATTAAAACCATTTATTCATCGGGCTAAGTTAAAAAGTATATTTAAATGCCATTTAAATATCATAAAATCCATTTTCAGCAACAAGGATAAAATCGCCAGTGATCGAATTTTGATTTCAATTGCGCTCACTGGTCTCCGATTTTCGCCTTTATGACCCAAATGGAATTCTAGGGACTTGATTCTTGCATAACGGCGGCATGGAAGACCACCAATTTCCATTTCAGATATTTTTTGGAACTGTCCAGCCACCCGATCCTGTTGACAAAATAGTGCACAAAATAGTGCCCGGAATGCCAAAGGCCCGGCCAAAGACACAGCCTCACTTGTGAATCGCTCGTGGCTTTCTCAAACACTTTCGGCGATCCACTCGCTATGAAATTGTTTGTCGCCTCATGTTTTCCCTCAGAGAATTGCCTCAACCCACCATCCCACAGGCATGAGGATTCTGAGGTAGAAACTAGCTAGAAAACACACTTATAAATTACCATGTCCTATGAACTGTTTGTTTGTAAAGTTTGTAAGTAGCTACGATTTCAGGAGGAAAATGACCTTTAAGTTACCCAGGCGTAGGATTGATATGATCAAGAAATCATGCTCATACAAGTCAATTATTCGGTGGAATGCCCTGGAAAACCAAATGAGATCAATTTGTGACATTGAGGCTTTTAAAAAGTCACTCAAGTGTACTTTTAAGCCACATATATTGTAAATACGTAGAATTTTTTATATATTAGTTTTATTGTGATTACTTAGGAAGCTTAATTTTATTGATTGTACTCGACCACATCAGCTTTGCTGAACTTTTTAATCGTGCTTAAATAAATGCTGTTATTATTATTATTATTATTATTATTATTGTTGTTGTTGTTGTTGTTGTCGTTGTTATTATTATTATTATTATTATTAATTACCTACCGATATGTTAGCTGCAGTGATCGCTTAAAAACAAGCGACAGTAAGTATGATGAGCGGCACAAAAACGATAGAACCTTCGGTGTTGTGGACCAACAAAATCTTTATGGTAACCCCTTAAGGACTGATCAAAGAACGTGTAGTAGTAGTAAGAGTTAATTGAAGTAGTTGATGCAATGCTGAAAGGCCTTCTTTCTTTCACGTTTCTGTTTATGTTGAGCCGAAGTGAAGCTAACTAACTAGATTTGCGCATGTTGCTGCTTTAGTCTTTTTGACTAATTTTGACTAAACTTGGTAAATACGTTGAATAAATTGACTGATTTTGTCTTTTGGCCCGCAAACCACAGTCAAGGTAGTAAGTGGCTTTTACCTATAAAAGATTATTAACAATTATTCTACGAGGGCGCGATGGATATGAAAAAAAAACTATACCACACATAATTGACAATCTGAACAAAAATAGTGAAAGAAAGGAACTCAGAGAAAGAGAAAACCAAAAAAGGTAAGATTTGTCCATCACATGACTAAACAAAAAAGGGTGCAAAAACCTTTCGGTATGTTGCAACGTTTCCAAGCAAAGTTGAATGAATTCAATGAAAATGTCCGGGAACAACGTTGAAGCTTCACTTTATGGTCCTTTTTGTAAAAAAAAAAAAAAAAACTTTATTTGCTCTGAATGGTTGTAAATGGTCAGTAGTTTGGTAAAATAATATTCAATCATTGCTCAAAGAGGGTGGAACGGCTTTTAGGTAGATATACGAGCTGAAGGAAGCAAATTTGTAATCCAATAATTTATTTGAAAGACTGGAACATTGTCTAACCAGCCCTGGTCGGAAACAAGATATACGAGGGATAAGCAAGACAAATGTCCAGGTTATGGTTCAAGAAATGGCTTATAATTCCTTGACTTCTAAGTATTCAAGTAAAAAAAGTAAATACTCGTGTCAATTTCCACCAACGAACCTAATTGCTTCGTTGACATTTGTTGCTTAAACTAATATAACAAATAATCAGCAAGCCCAAAAATGGGAATACCAAATTGGACCCGTCAATTTTAACATCCCCTATAGGTAAGTTCTGTTTAAAACGGCCAACCACATCTGCACAGGCAGATTCCTTGAAAGCAATAAGGCGCGTTTAAATTAACATAGCACTTAAAACCTCACAAGCTGTTTTATTATACCTTCGTGTGTTCAAATTTAATTTCTTAAAATGATGACAGCGGCTTTTAAGGCGTCGTTTCCATTAACCGTCCGTGGAGACACGGCAAATTTTCCGATGTTTCAAAGTTCAAGTAAGCGCTCATTCATAGCCAATACCAAGGAGGGACTGATAAAGGTGTCAGTATAAATGAAGAATCGACACCTGCTATAATAGTACAAACAATTTAAGAATCAACATGCAACGGGAAAGAGATGGCCACTAAAATATTTGTTTTTGCCGAACACCCTGCGCTATCTGTTCCATTTTGGTACGTTCTGGTAGTAAAATCAGGAAAGGAAATCACCAAGGTAAGGGAAAAATCAAATTGAATATAAAAAACATGTCCCGTAATTGTTTGTTTAATAGGGATGCAAGGTTGGTTTCACGTTTTGGCGCTATCGTGAATCGCCTTTTTTATTTGATGTGATGGAATAGCGTTTCGATTCACTGATGCCGACTGCACATTGCGCATTGTGCAAATTTTTATGAAGAGGAAAGTTGATTTACGGATTTAGGTTCTGACGGAGATGTAGTCAAAGCTATTGGTAAATTTCCTGAGAATTAAATGTCTTACGGAGTGGAATCCTCAATTTTACGGATCACAATACGGCGTCCATCCTCTAGCGAAAACGTCAGCGTAAACGATCGCTGACCAAGTTCAATATTAAATCATACGGCCGAGCCCAGTTACTTAGCCTCCAGGCTCTATATTTGTACTTTTTTAGTTTTTAGTTTTTAATTTCTGTGTATGTGTTAAATTTGTACAGTGCAAGAGCGAAATAAAGTGTTGTTGTCTAGTAAATAGTGTATGGGCCAAAATGCCAAAATGAGAAACGAAACAGAGTGCGTAAAAGAGGAGAATATTATTTAAACAGATAGGAAACGGTATTAAACTATCAGAGCTCAAGCTGTCAAGAACGGCTTCGCTGGTTTATCTGCCAAAATGAGAAACGAAACAGAATGCGTGAAAGAGGAGAATATTATTTAAACAGATGGGAAACGGTATTAAACTATCAGAGCATGAGCTGTCAAGAAAGGCTTCGCTGGTTTATGAGTATCCCCATCGACACTTCAAAAGTTCCAGAATAGAACTTCAAACCGACAGAAGTGCAGATCCGTACTTTCCGCTGACAAAACAACAATGAAAGGTTGAATTTTGACAGCATTTTCTTCACTTGAATTATGGAGTAGTCGAAAATGTGCCAATTAAATTATAACAGCGTTCTATGAATCAGGTACAGAAACCATGGGAAACTGAAAATTGATGATTTCGGGTTTTTATATCTTTGCGCCCCTGCTTTGGAACCGTTTTGTATAATTAACTCGTTCTTGTCCGCCATATTGTACGTGTTTTTCTGTAATTTTCGAGGGTTTGATCGATCTAGTTATTCCATATAGCGGGTTACCACGGAGATCTCGCTGATCCACAACATCGAAGGCTCTATCTTTCATCTTTCACGGTCAACCGCCGACCGGTTAGCTCAGTGGTAGAGCACCGGACTACCGTGCGGGAGGTCGCGGGTTCAAACCCCGGCCGGACCAACACTCAGTGTCTTTAAATAATTGAGGAGAAAGTGCTGCCTTTGTAATGATATCTGCAAATGGTTAGACTTTCTAGTCTTCTCGGATAAGGACGATAAACCGTACGCCCCGTCTCACAACTCTTCATAATTGATTCTGTGGGACGTTAAAGGACCCACGCACTGTTCGAAAAGAGTAGGGGACGTAGTCCCCGGTGTGGTGGTCTATCTCTACTAGAATGTGGTTACAGGAGACGGATTTGCAGTTACGGGCCCACAGTAATTGGCGCACGCTGTTGTAGTGTCCCTGCCAGGTCTCTGGCGAAGCTAATAAAATAAAAATTTCAAAAAAAAATCATGTCACGCTTGTCACGCTAGCTGTCGTTTATTTGTAAACGATCACTCAGCTACAACTCGGTACGTATTTAACTTATAAGTGTGTTTTTCGAGCCATTTTCCACCTCAGATGCCCTCTGCCTGGCATCATAAAGCTGGGTTGGTGGGTAGAGGCAATCCTCCGAAAGAAGACAGAGGTGGGAAACAATTTCACACCAAGTGAGCCGCCGAAAGGTTTCGATCGAGTCACGGTGATTCACGAAGTGAAGTTGTGTCCCTGGCCATTCTGTGAGTAGATTCCGGGACCTGGCATGGCAATTTTGGCGAGTTTTTCCCAGCAGTGTTGCAGCTATATCTGATCATGAAGCGAACACCAGACAGATGAGGTAAGGGCAAGAGTAACCGAACATGCATTTAAAGATTTAAAGCCCGACTAAACGCCTTAACATCTTGTCGTATTAAAATTTTAGGCGCGTGGCTATACATGATTTCACATTGACAATTTTTGATCAATGAAATGCGTTCTCGACGGTTAAACACTCATGCATCAATTATTACGGTTGGTAGAAATCCTCTTACTTGGGGGAATGTAAATGTCTAATCTCGTTGATCCGACAGAAATGTTACAGAAAAATGTCAAAACGTTAACCCGATGTTTTAGAGCCACTCTTTTGGGGGTTTAATTTAATATGCCTCTTCTCTTCCTCGCCAGCAATGTTAAAGGGGCAGCGTCATGGATTGTTAGTAAGAATCTGAAAAGCAAAGGGGACCTGTTTATTGATGGCAAAAGAAAATAATTGCTAAATTTTCTTCAAAACTGCTGTTTTAGCTCTTGGAAACTATTCTTTAAAAGTGCTTTTGGTTACGCATGCGCAATACTGTGGGTTATTTTTGATTAAAATTTACTCGATTTTATCGCACTGGTACGTGATCCAGGAGCAATTCATGAATTAAAAATTCACAGGAAATGGACTCAGTTACCCTGGGTGCCAGAGGTTTTATTTTTTATTTTTATTTCTTTAGCCGGAAGAACGGTTAACCCGCTAAACGAAGAAAAGAACCTCTGGTACCCATTGTAGGCCTCAGTACGTTTTTGGTGAAAATACTGTCAGAGAAAACTCCCATGCTACTACGCTTTTAAGCCCGAATACTTGGTTCAGCGTACTACTCATATATACACCAACAAAATTAGTAGCATTTTAAGAAGCCAAGATAAGTATTACTGTTAATTCTATTTGGGAGATTCAATTTTTCTTTCATCCCTCACCTAGCTGGTAACACACTAAATGAGTAGACGAAACAATAAATGAACTAATTCCAACAACCCTGTTTATTCTGAGTACATTCGTATTCCGAAAAAGTCTCAAAGAAATGCATCCCAAGTAAAGGTAATACACTTCATACCCTCCGGGGGAGGGGGGGGGCACTCCCTTATATGGGATAGATAGGTATGTGCGGCACTGAAGGGTATGGTTTTTAAGCCGTTTTGGTCTGAACTAGGGTATCGATTTTAATCATTTTGGTCTGAAATAGGGTATGGTTCGTGAGTCACAAAAGCCCTTCTCAAATTATGTTCACGTCAACCGTGTACGTGAAATAGGTCTGAGATAGGGTATCAAATTTTTGGTTAAGTCTGCAATAGGGTAGGAAAAATCACAGATTTTGGTCTGAATTAGACCCCCCCTCCTGCCCCCCCTCGGACTCGTCTTGATCATCTCAATCCTGGTGGACACGTTTTTCAACCCTCTTGGACCTATTGTTATATCTTTCACATAGTTTGGGGCTCGTCGTGTTTCCTGTTTTCTCAATGGCATCGCTTCCATATCATGTCATTAGAAAATCTTGTGCTCGTGGCGTGAAAAGGGCATTTACAAGTGCGTTTCAAATCGGAAAATACTCTTCTTCTCGAAGATGAACTAAGATCGCTTGTAGATTGTCAACGGCGGTCTCGGAAAAAGGAGTTCAAAACAAGTAAAACTCGTCGGAATTCGATGGTAATAGCCTCAAAGTTTGTAGATATTTTGAAATCAGCAAGCCAAGAAATAAAAAAGAAGCTCTTACTTTAAGCTAATGCATTGTTACTCTCTTTGACCGTTTAAATCATCAATAGATGAACGAAATTGAGATATTAATTTTAGAAGAGTCATAAATTAACAACATGCCAAAGCCTCAGGGCTGTGCAATATCCAGCGCAAGAGATATTCGGCAAAATGCACCACTCAAAATTATAGAGTTTAGTGACTTCAAGTGAAAACCAAGTATTAGAGGTCACTTCGAGCATAGTTAATAGAGGTAAATGGCTAGGAAACCCGGTAAACATTAAAGGAGCAAGTCAAAGAGTCCAAGATTTATGCTGGAAGGTCCATAACCGTGCACATTTCTTTGTTTTAAGCTCATGTACTATGCATGAATTACATAATCGCAATGTTTCTATTGGTTAGTTGCATGAACACGCGTAACCACCTATTGTTATTGTGCACGGTCAACCCCAAAAATAGCAAACAAAAACATATAAAACTTTGCTATGTTTCAGAATCATTTCCCTCTATGAACTATGCTTCGAGTAAACGATGAATATGTGAATGCTCATCGCAGTTATCCACACTACTTGAGCAGTAGTAAAAATAAAGCCTGAAAAAAAATTCAGCCTTGTACGGGATTTTAACCCACGACCTCTGCGATACCGGTGCAGCGCTCTACAGACTGATCTAACAAGCCAACTGGGAGCTGGCCATTTTTGTTGGTTCGTAATACACCCGTGAGTGATGAATATGCGAGAATGACTATCTGAAAATCATATATTTGAACTTCATATATGATTTTCATTTATTCATTCTGATTTCACGTTAATTATGGAAAATTCACTAAATTGATTTTTGCTTCTTGTTAATCCGCGAATATATCTTAATTTGCACCCCAATGGGTTTCATTCACTGCCATTTTGAATGCCTGTACCGTTTAATTACCCAATACCTTTTCCTGACACGCATGTCACACGTGCTTCAGTGCACTTGAGTTTTAGTCCACGTGCCTTGCACTGCAGTTATTTTACGGGCACAAGTGAGGGCCGCCTCTCTCTCAATCCCATTGACTTCATTACCCAGAGTCCTCGCATGGCAAGAAATGAGGGACATTGGGGGCGAAGTCACTTCAGAGAAGTCTGGAGAGCTGTCAATTACTTTCTTTCTTTGGCGAGATGCTATTGGATGAGCGTTGTTATAGAAATTCGCAGGCGGTTCAAAATAAAAAAAAAGTAAAAAAAAAAGTAAAAAAAAAAAAAAAAAGATGGCGGCCCCGTCGAGTAATCTACGGTTGTCTGCAACAGCGAAGAAATAATTTGATATCCTCCTGTTTAATTTTCCCGCTATCTCGCCGCAAGGATTTGTTGTCATTCTCAGTCTTTTACCGAGGGTTTCTATTCGTAAAAAGCCTGGGAAAGAGAAGAATGATATAACAAAATGGCCGGCAGTACTTCGAACTTGCGAAAACTTGGAACTTGCGAAACGCTGACAGCACTCTTGGCGCTTCTATGAAGACTTACCCTCATCCAAGTAGACTTGAAAAAAGTCCATCTTCAATGCTGTTCCATGGACGTGAACTACATTGTTTTGGAACAATATTTCTGATTGATACCAGGCAATTCGTTCCCGTAGGGCCTTCCAAAGTTAGATTTTTCGAAGGCGATTCCGGCGGCTGGAAAAGGCATTCCGTCATACTTTTCTTACAAAAGAAGAAAGCTCAATTTTTAAAGTTCAAAATCGTGGCGGATAAAGCTGGAAAGTGACTAATTTTTGTGTCAAAGAACGACTATCGATGTCAAGAAACAGGATCAGATTGATACCAGGGAATTCGTTCCCGTACGGGCATTCAAAGTCAGATTTTACAAAGGCGATTGAGCTGGAAAAGGCATTCCGCCATACTTTTCTTACCAAAGAAGAAAGCTTAACTTCAAAGTTCAAAACCGTGGCGGAGAAAGCTGGAAAGTGACTTATTATTGTGTGAAAGAACGACTGTCGCTGTCAAGAAACAGGATCAGATTGATACCAGTGGAAAAGTCAAAAGCTTAGAGAGGTATGACAAAAAATTTAATATTCTTCACTCAAGTCTCTCTATTTATGCCCACCATGTTTTTAGCGTGCTTTTTCTAAGTGTCGCTACGAACTGCGCACGCGTGCCCCTCATTTCTTGCCATGGGGTTCTTCGACCAAAGAGCGAGACGATTCTGGACACGGCGTTGCTTTCGCTTAAATCAAAATTGTTCTCAGCGTTTAGCCACCGCAACATAGTGATCACACTGAAAATGGTAACACCGTTGAGTAATTCACCCTAATGCTTTGAAAATTGGTCGGTTCAAGGTTACGTTCATGGCGATGAAAAGATAAACGTTTTCTCGTTAAAAAAAGTGACCGTGAAATGTCGTTGCTATGGAAACATTAAGCGATATAAACGAACAAATGTCAATCAATCAACTCAATCAACTATTTATTTCATAATGTACAATTGTTACAATTTTTACAAACAAAAAGAAAAATAATTACATACACATTTAAGCATACCGGCGGGTAGCAAAGGCTAATCTAGGCCGATACGCTTGGAGATGGAAGTTACAGTTACTTAGTGATTTCAAAATAAGAAGTAAGTTACAGATAAGTTTAGTTAATAAATGATTACACATAACGAGTAAATAAAAGTATATATGCTATTATACGGTGGTTAAATAACTATAATTAGCCTGAACTGTATACTTATTAGACTATCTATGTTGAGATCTGGATAGAGAAGGATTTCATTTTTAGGATAATTTCAGGGGTCCTCAGCATTTAGGATATTTCTGAGGTTTTGTTTAATTTTCCTTTTAAATGCATTTTTTTGAGAGGTTTCTTAAAGATAAAGGAAAAAATAAAAAAATTGATGCCGTTTCATTCTTGATGGTGAAAGAAAACGATGAGTGTTGATGTAAATGTTTTTATTAGTTTCGAGGCGACAACACGTTCGTCGTTTTCATTCGAATTGCTGTATGGATTGGGTCATAGGCAGTAAGATTGTCAAGAATGTGGTTGGTTTTCTTGTAAATAAAGAAACCAATTGTTTAAAAAATAGCAGAGTTAATCGTCATTTGTCTACCTTTCTCTTTAGTTTTTCTTTTGTCTCTGAAGAAGAAAAGAACGTTTGATAGCGGTATCAAGAGCTATTTTATTTGCATTCACTAAAGCCCATTAAGGTGTTCCGCGAGTGATAACAAGAGTCGGTTGGGATGCAATTTCGGTTTTATTCAGCTGAAGACTCCTTGCTGTAAACACCATCTTTTGTTCAGTGTTCACGGCAGACGCAGAAAATCAAAGATGGATTCCTCACTGCCAAAAGTTTTCATTTTTCCCATCACCTCTTTTCCTTATATCCTCAACACAAAGCCAAATCTGCAAGAATGTTTTCTGTTGGATTTTGTTGTCAGGCTAGGATGG
Source organism: Pachyseris speciosa (assembly GCA_016490735.1). NCBI lineage: Eukaryota > Metazoa > Cnidaria > Anthozoa > Scleractinia > Pachyseridae > Pachyseris > Pachyseris speciosa. The sequence continues at coordinate 37,979 of JAEMWC010000991.1, read as the reverse complement.
ATTGTTTACAAACCAAACGCGGAAAGAGAAAAAAAAAAGAGAATATAGGAGGAACAATAGGATACCTGCTAGGGTGGGAAAATGAGAAGTTTGGGCTGTAACAATAATTATAATTACGCTTCAAGGCCGATGTTTTCTTCCAGGGTTGAAAAATAAGACTTCTATAAGCGGGCATTTCGTCCCTTTGCGAAATCAAGCATGTAAACAGCCGAATGAAAACCTGTTCCAGGAGGAAAGTCATCCCGTGATGAACGTATACCGGCTTAATTTCATGTAAACGCAACCTACGTGGCATTCTCTTACAAGTTAAAGAATAATAAACAAAATACGACCTTTCGTTAGGGCTGGTGTTGTCTATTCTTGCATTTTATTCAAGACTCATCTCTTAAAACTGGTGGAAATGGACTAAAAAGAACATTTTGCGGTGTTTATGATACTCACCAGCAACCCACAATTCTAACCCACAAAAACGGCCAATTTGAACTGTCTTCCCGACAGGCTAAGTCTGATTCTAGCCCTAACCTGATAATTGGGTCACTGCATGGTTTGCGTGTCATATATTTGAATGTAGCCAATATCAAAATAGCCAAAATAGCAGCTTTTACTAAAAATCAATAGATTACCAATATCCGGCCTACCTCAAAGAACAACATTCTATCTGATGTGTGACTTCCCTGATCGAACAAAGTCATGCAAGGCTCTCCGTGCAGTTACCAAGGGTGTTAGTGAAACATACTTTCCTGTTTTTATCAACCCGATGCAAATAAAACTCAACACTGAGAGAAACGTCACTCAAAGGGTTTTACGGTGCTTTGACTTAAAAGTCATTTCGTTAAGAAAATCGGTCTGTTTATAGAAGCACTGTGCGGCTAATTGTACCTATTTGCACTGAGATCGGGATTTTAAATAATATTGTAGTTGCTACTTAGTTTTAGTATAAATCTACCGTTAAAAACAAACTCAAATTAACAACGAGTTACCACATCAAAATCTTCCAAAGTAAACTTTCTAAAAACAAGTCACGAATTGTGACAACGAACGAACGAATTGTGTTTGTTTTATATATTTACCAAGAAAAGTGTTATAAACGTTCAGACTCCCCGGAGCAGATTGTTATCCCCATTCCTGTTCCCGCAGAATAAGTAGGAGGGTTGTTATTTTTTTTTTCTCGTTTTATCAAACGTCCAACACAAGCCCTTCTTCAGAAAGGATATCAGTGTACTGTCGATTAGCATGGCGCTACATCAGCTTTGCAATCTTCAATTTATTGAAAGTTGCATCTAAATGAGCTTAAATGCATAACGACAAATGAAAGGCTCCACTCAGTACGTAAACACCTTTTTTTTTTTAATTCTGTGTAAATCACTTTCTTAGCTTTTAGACATCGACCTTTAGTCGCCACACCAGTCAGGCGAATTTAAACATAAAAACAAGTTCAATAGAAGGTATTAATTTACTTAGACCGACATCGCTTTAGAAATCAATTAACTTCTTCCTGATGTTATGTCTTTAATACTACACGTCCCGGCTTGTACATTAAAGATTTCCTCCAGGTCCAAAACACATCCCGACTAGATTCTTTACTGACGGAAGTTAATTCAAACTGTCTACTTTTAGAAATACGGAGCTAAAGCAAAGATGACAGGAAAATGATCGTGAACACCATTTCAGAATTTTTTTTTTTTTTTGCTTTTTTTGTGGTTATTTCTGGATTGTTGCAGCAACTCGTTGAATAAATATAACCGAACTGTCGCGAACTAACGTCGGATCACAATAAATTGTTGAAATTAGAATTACGAATATATGCGTTTGTGTTGCTCACAAAGCCTTGATTTGGGCCGTCTACTATATAAAGTGTATCATGCATAACATAAAATAAAAATTGTATTTTGCGTGTTACTTGTCATTTTGATGTCATACACTGTGTAAATGAATTATGATCTTTGTTACTAATAACACTTGAACATTTTGTGTCATTTCAAGTGAAAGAATAGAGATTTAGGTTGGGGTCGCACTTGAGACAAATATTTGAAATGTCTGAAGATGTCGCGGACAAGTTTGTCTCAGAACTTGTCCGAGACAATTAGAATGTTGTCGTTTTGTGGTCGCACTGTAGCGACAATCATCAGAGACATCAACGTAAATTAAACATAATACCTGTCACTTCTGGCGCTTTTTGTTAAATTTCATCGCATAAATTATTATTTCCCGCTCAATGTTTAAAATAGAACGGCTGCATGCAATGAATTCGCGCCAGTTCGCTCTGTTTCTAGGTTTTTATTTCTACGTTCTAAACTAAAATGCAGTAGCCTATGTACAACCGCCCCTCCCCTCAAAGTTAATATTCCTGGAACGACTACGAAAACAGGCAACAAAACATATTTTCAGGGAGGCGTTAAGACCTGAAACAATATACTAATTTTCAAACGTTCACATGAGTCATAAAAATTTTTTAAAATAGTATAGTTAATTGTATGATTTCTACGTTAAACTCTGTTATATGAGCTTCAGGTATCTTTAGCCTGAATTTATTCTTTCTATCTCATTATTAATTTTTACTAGTACTTTTTATCATCACTATTTTACAAAGGGACACACTAATTCACTTCGCGTTAGCCTGGTTCTAGCCCTTCTAAGACGTCATTATCATCATTTTAATGGCCGTCTTGCAAACTGTCGAATGAACAGTTTACTGATTGCGAAACCCTTAATTTGATGCTAACTCAGATGGGTTAGAATACGAGACATTTGAATGTTATTTTAAAGAATATTCTGGCCAAATTAGCCGCCTACTGTTTCTTTTTGTCTTCTTCTTATATATATATATATATATATATATATATATATATATATATATATATATATATAATAGCCAAAAACTGGAAAATACGACTTTGCCAATATTTCGTCTTTATTAAAAGACTTCATCAGGGCAACTGAGTTGCCCTGATGAAGTCTTTTAATAAAGACGAAATATTGGCAAAGTCGTATTTTCCAGTTTTTGGCTATTATTTTAATTCGTCTGGAGACACAACCACGACAGTGGATGTTTTTGACATTATTATATATATATATATATATATATATATATATATATATATATATACATATAGTACAGTAAGGTAGGGAGGGGATATATTAGCAACTGATTGCCTTAATTACTTAGGATCACCAGCCTATTCCCGTTTGGATGGCGATTCATTAGCGATTTCTGAGAAATACAAACAGACAAGGTTAATTTGGGAACAGAAATCATCAACTAAGTAATTAAGTGAAAATGTGGCTCAGCCAGGAATCGAACCTGGGTCTCCAGATTACCGGTCGGATGCCTTAACCACTAGGCCACTGAATTAATTTCCAGGGGGATTTGGCCTTGCATCGCTGATCGATCGGGGAGTAGTGACGTGATCCTGGTTGCAGAAAATGTGTGAAATTGTCTCCTTGGACCTTACCATAAAAATAAGGCCACACTGTGTATGTGTTGTACAGTAAAATATGTGTCAACCCAGTGTGGTTGGTTCAGTGGCCTAGTGGTTAAGGCATCCGACCGGTAATCTGGAGACCCAGGTTCGATTCCTGGCTGAGCCACATTTTCACTTAATTACTTAGTTGATGATTTCTGTTCCCAAATTAACCTTGTCTATATATATACATATATATATACATATATACATATATATATATATATATATATATATATATATATAACCAGTTAAAAAGAGACCGAAAATGGACAAGTTTTGGTTCAAAAAAGATAACAAAATATAAAAATTTATGAATAAAAAACGTTTCGGTCTCTCGACCTTCGTCAGTTGCAAACAGAATGTAAAAAAAACCTACGACGTAAATACGCTTTTACAACAATGGTAACAAATTACATACAGGTTACGTAACTCAGACAATGATAGTGGTAACGAAAATGAAACGAAAAACAATAGGTGTTCAAAAAGTATGAAACAACTACGGTAAATTAACAGGATGCGAAATAACAAAAATAATAGAACTAGTGATAAATGTTATGTAATTGTCGCAGCGCAACAGGTTCCCCATCGAGGGCCTCTGAATCATCATACCTGTCAGTATCATAACAAAATCCCTAAAGAGGGCCCTTAAACAATAAGTAATAATTTCCCAACAAAGAGCCTTTGAATGACCTGGCTAGCACAAAAATAACAGAATCCCCAAAAGAGGGCCCCTGAGCGCTGAAACAACTACAAATGCTAAAGATTACAATTTATGAGTCGGTACGCCCTGACTTAAATATATATATATATATATATATATATATATATATATATATATATATATATATATATATATATATGAATTCACTGCCAATACGCACCTTAAGAAAATCACAACCAATTGTCCAAACTCTGCTGAAATTAAGTATAATGGATGCGGTTTTTTGAATGAAATTCTTGTTTTTTATTAAGACCATAAGGTGAAAGGGAAAACAACTGCGCACTCCAGTATGCTTCTCTCGTAATTAATAACTGTTCAGTGTTTTCGGACGTGTTAGTTTGGATTTTATCGATACATTGAAGTGTAAAGTCCGATAGCACGTGTGGAGTTCGGTTGAAGTGTGTGGCGACCTCGCAAGTCTTCTTATTGGTTCTCATGGACGATTTGTGATTTCTAACTCTAACTTTAAATTCCGTGGTGGTCGAGCCAACATACTGGAGATTGCATTTCTTACAATGTACCAAATAAATCACATTTGAGGAATTACAGGAAAGTTTCTGCCGAACAAAATAGGTTTTACCAGTTTGTGCGCTAGAAAAAGTTTGGGAGTTGACAAAGAAGTTCTTTCAAAGATCGCATCTAGATTTATCACATGTGAAACTGCCGGCTGTGGATGCTGTATTTGATTGAAGCGAGCTCTTACTGCACTTAGAAGGTGCCAAAATTTCTTTGAGGTTCCTAGGTCTGCGAAAAGATGAAATAATAGAATTCGGTGGGAAAAGCTCCCTACGTTTTGGAGATGAAAGCAAAAGATGAATATGCTTTTTGATTAACCCATTAATAGACGGTAAATTGGGATTATATGTGAGAACAAAAGGAAAAATCTTTTTAGACTCCTTGACTTTGGCTTTAAGTAAGTCATTTCTCAGAATATTCGCTGCCCTAAAAAATTCACGTGAGACCAATTCTGCCGAATATCCCTGTTCAATTAGATAGCCCTTGTACTCCTCAAGTCTTTTGTCGAGAAAATCGTCCTCAGAACAGTTCCTACGTAGTCTCGAGGCGACCCCAAAGGGGATCGCTTTGAAAACATGTTTAGGATGGGCACTCGACGGAGGAAGATACAAGTGGCTATCAGTAGGCTTAGAATAAACATCAGTTTGGATATAACCATCTACCAAATGGAGTGTGATATCTATAACATTGAGTTTGCTTGCGGAATAAACCAATTCAAATTTAATGGTAGGGTACAGCGAATTAATGTACTCAGTGAAAGAATTCAGCGCAGCAAGACCCTGTTGCCAGAGATCAAAGATATCAAGATATCTCCACAATTGTGAGGGCTTAATAGGGCCAGAGTGCTTAGCTTTGTGGTCTATTTCACCCATACCTATATCGGCATAGCTACAGGCATTTTTGGGTCCCTCGATGGGGAACCTGTTGCGCTGCGACAATTACATAAAATTTATCACTAGTCCTATTATTTTTGTTATTTCGCATCCTGAACTAACTGGCTAATTTGGTCAGAATATTCTTTAAAATAACATTCAAATGTCTCGTATTCTAACCCATCTGAGTTAGCATCAAATTAAGGGTTTGGCAATCAGTAAACTGTTCATTCGACAGTTTGCAAGACGGCCATTAAAATGATGATAATGACGTCTTAGAAAGGCTAGAACCAGGCTAACGCTAAGGCTAAGGTTTTTTTACATTCTGTTTGTAACTGACGACGGTCGAGAGACCGAAACGTTTTTTATTCATAAATTTTTAAATTTTTTATCTTTTTTGAACCAAAAGATTTCCATTTTCGGTCTCTTTTTAACTGGTTTTTATTATTCGCCGAATCAGGACTGTGTATATATAATAGCCAAGAACTGGAAAATAGGACTTTGACAATATTTGGTCTTTATCAAAAGACTTCATCAGGGCAACTGATGTGAAAGCGGTTAAAACCGTTATAAGATATACGCTAGCTGATGTGAGACGTTAATACGGGACTTAAGGCTGCTAACGCGCTGTAAAGCGCGCGCGTTACATATAAGTGAAGCAATGAGAGCGATATTAAAATGAATCCCTTCGAGGATTCCTACTACAGAAAAAATCATCACTATTAAGACCCAGTGGATAAATACATCGAAGACGGTATGCCCACTGGGCCTCCCTATCCCTAAGATATCCCTCACTTGAACACTTCTCTACTAACTGTATTCTAACATAACTCAAACCATGATGGTCTGCCTGATTGAAATGCCTGTATATAACATCTTCTTTAAGTTTATTCTCAGAGGATAGTCCTCTGTGCGGTTATTTATTATAATAATCTAGTCCTAAATTTGTTAATAGTAGATCCCACATATTGCATTTGACACATAGCACAAGACAATAGGTAGACTACGTGGTCTGAATTACAATCCAGCTTAAAATTAATCACAAAATATCTCCCAGTAACTCTATTTTTGGAACAAATGCCCTCATCCAAGAAATCACAAACCCTGCATCGTCTATCCCCACATCTACCACAACCCTTAACAGTAACTGGTGTCTTAAGTTCGGAATGTGCCAGAATGTCCTTAAGGCATTTAGGCCGCCGGAAAGCCACCATGGGCACCTGTTCTAAGGCCAGCTGGCAACGCCTAGAAGGTTGCAAAACAGGATGAAGCCTGTGTAATATTTTAGAAATACAAGGGAGTGCCGGATGAAATGTGACCACCAAAAGGAATACGTTTACTACAAGCAGGCTGCTTATCCCTAAGGGTTTGTTCCCTAGGATTCCTACGTGCTCGATCTATTTGCCCCTCCACATGCTCCCTGTTATAACCCCTTTTAACCAAGTAACTGCACAATTCCTCAGCCCGTTTATCAAACAAGGCATCCGTGGAACATATACGTCTTATTCTAAGGGCCTGACCATAAGGGCTACCTTTCTTACATGAATTAGGGTGACAAGAGGAATGAAACAAATATTGGTGTTTGTCCGTAGGCTTACGATATAAATCTGTGGAAATTACCCCCTCGTTTAACAAAACACTAACATCTAAAAAGTTGACTTGCTCAGACGACCAGCTAAAAGTTAATTTAATATATATATATATATATATATATATATTTTACATCCGTTCAATCATTAGCAAGCTAATTTTCGACTCCCTGTCTTAAAAGCAAAATAGCGACATTAATGATTCGCTATCACGCCGTCATTTTCATTCACAGAGGAGTGTAAATTGATTGCCCTCGGGTAAACAGTCTTTCCTTTTTCGCACAGCTGATCATTCAATGTAAGACCAAACACATTATCTCTTGATGGAACGTTTATTAGCAGCTCGTGGGGAAAATAAATATATATATTTTTTGTCATTTGCAAAGCCTTCATTGAAAAAAGATACACACGCCGTTTTAATATTACGACCACAGTTCACAGCTAGACCTCGACAGGAGTGAAAGGCGCGCGGAGGCCTGACTCCAGGACATCATAGTACGTGCATGGTGATCTACTAACATCTACGTCAACATATGGTAACTTGCAACCTTCGCAAGGACGTGACGGTAAGTATTAAAACAAAAATAAAAATTAATAATGCATAAAATTTATGAAAAATAAGTGTCTGAAGCCGCTTTGTAGGTGCCGATGCTTGTTTTATCAATTGCGATGTGAATGAAAACTGTTCCTTACAGATCAACGCAAAACTCAGAACGGTGATGAACGGAATGTATTGAAACTTTCATCATTAACAAGGAAGGGGATTATTTTAATGGTAAAAGCGATCGCGAGCGAACTGACCGCGACGCAGAAACTGCACCAGAATTATGTCGCTTTCACGTTAGGGGAACAAATAATCTTTAATTTGTAATTTCTTTTTTTTTTTTTTTTGATGCAACTTCTGTCATAATTCATGATCATTTGTCCGACATTAATTAAACAGCTGCGAGTTGGAGAACACAACAAACCCATATCTTCTTTAATCAAGTAGACCAGGTTGCATGTTCTCTTTTCTACTTAAATAGTTAGTTGTGACTGTGTGTCTTCGAAAAGCTTAGCCTTTGAAATCAAATAGCCAAAGATTATAGGCTTAGTTAGGCTTCATTTGCCTACCAAGGTTAGATAGCTTGCTGATCTATTTGACATTACTAACTGCCGATCACTCGACACAAATCGGCTACAGCAAATTCAACTGTCTCTTGACAAATGAAGATTTTTGCCGGACATCTTGTGACAGGATAGCCTGCGAACACAGCCGCCTCTCATCGCTCCCGACCGCTAGAGGCGTTACAATGGCAAGAGCCGACATCTGAAAAGCTAAACGTCTATTTATTGTGATAAATCGAGATACACTATATTTTTATTGAGGATGCTGTTCATACTGAAATGTTTTATAACTCGTGATAGCTGAGCAGCATATACCAATTTAAGGTAATCAGGCTGATCTCGGCATTTAAACTCCTTTTTTGACGCCGAATCATTTGTGGCTATCATTAGTTGTTAATAAGGATGAAACCCATGCGCAATGCAGGCTGATTTCTAGCACATGCTGCCAGGAGGAGGTTCGTGCGAATTGATTGGATAGGAACCATGATAACAAACCATTTTATTTATAGTCCGAAAAAGAGTATGGCTGTCAAAATGTGTTAACCGCGAAACTAAAAAACGTGTTCGCAAAGCATTTCTTTAGTATAAAACTGCAATTTTAAAGATGCAAGCAAGAGAAAATAAAGCTGTCTAGTCGAAAAGGCGAGTAAACTTAAGGGAAAGTTGTTATGCACGCTGTTGAAAGCGGCTCGAAAAAAAAATTATATCAATTAACTAAAATAGCAAAAATGAAATCCTTTAAATTTTTTGACCCAAAAAGTGCTCAAGGCAATACAATTCGTAAATCCAGCCCGGAAAATAAAAAGATTTTATCGTCAAATAAATACCCCAGAACCCGAGAACCTGATCAACCTGATTGGCAGGAGGCAGGAGTGGCCGAGCGGTTAGGGCGCTGGATTTCAACGCGCTTGTCCCGGGTTCAAATCCCGCTCTGGCCGCTAGCTGGTGGGTAGTCCCTGGTTCAACTCCTCGGTCATCCTTGTAAATAGCCAACAGGTTTGCCTCCGGCCAGTTGGGATTCTTTGAGTTTATTTGAATTATTTGTTTCTTACATGGTTTGTATTTGTATCATTATCACTGAAAAGCCCCGATTGGGAGAGGAGAATTAAGTTAATAATAATAATAATAATAATAATAATAATAATAATAATAATAATAATAATAACACTAGAAATAGTTGCTTTATTTTCAGCCTGGTCTGGTCTGGCCTAAGTCTGGAATTGAATCAATCATTACCTATTGCATAATATATAGATTTAGCAAAGCCTAAAAGCGGAGCTCCCCGATTATAATTATTTTTTACTGGCATGGCTTTCCTTGCGGCAATAATTTGTGTTTAGAGCAGTCAACAGGAATTGACTGCGGTTCAAAAACCTAAAAACATTACAAGAAAACAGTACATTCGACGCGTGTGTTTGTTCGAAAACAAGTTTAGCAATCAAAGAACGATCAAATATTTTCATCCAACATTGTTGGACAAGCATGTTTGAAGGTTTCGCCACCTCCCTCAATGGTGCATTAAATGGCTTTCCATCTTTGATCTAGATCCAACATGTTCATCCAAACTTTCGCTTTACGAACAAAATTTTGATCGTTTAGCCACTCCAACAAACAAATCGTACACAAACGGTAAAAAGCAATCAAATGAACCACATAACGTCGAAAATTTCAGCGATAATACGCAAAAATCATTTCTTGGACTCACTTGACTCGGTGTTTGGTCAAACATTGTTTTTGCGTTTAGCCATGAGTGACAAACACGATGTTGGATGTTGATCTTTTAGCCGGGGCTTAACAAGCATATTTCGTAAGCTTAAACATAAGCTTAAATGTCGTAGAAAAGAGAAAAAGGAAAAAAGTCCTGATAGTTTGGATAAGTAATCGCATGGGCCCGAAATAAAATTAAGGATTAATATCACTTGTGCCAGTTTTAAGAAAGTTGCTGAAATTGCTCTCGTCGCGCAAAACAAAAGTGATACTTTACGAGGACTCATTGCGGAGTACGTGTTTATAACATAAGGGGAAACGTTTCTTTCAGTTCTTAACACTGTAGAAACACAGACGTCGGAAAACATGTACAGTCAGCCAAGCAAAACAACAAACAAACAATTCGACAAGCTACTTCTTTGTGTCCAAAATGAGTAGATTGTTATTTATATCCAGTCGAGAGAAAAATACAAGTTTCCTTCCTGAACAAAAGTAACAACGACTTAACCAAATGCTAAGCTTCAATTTATTTAAGCTACCTGTGTTGTCGAGCTTTCAACCACTTGACCATAGGCATCGATCCACTTTATTAAAAACACGCATCTACAAAAATGGAGAACGGTTTGTCCAAAGAAAGAATTTCTTCCACCAAGTTTGAGCTACTGGTTCCTCCCATTAATGCCGGTGAGTTGTTAAGTGAACTTTCTTGGTGAACTACAAGATGCCGCGGTAGAGTGAACTAGCCCTTGAAGCGTTAATTCATTTTGTTTTTCAACCACACAATCCGGGCACCATACAAGTGGATCCAAATTTTAAGAATTACCTGAGAAAAATCTTTACCTCTTCCATTTTATCAGTTGAAAATTCACCTTCCGGAGTATCTTTTAAGTAGTTCTTGATTTTTATGTCTTTTACGCGAATTAAAAAAAAAAAACTTCGAAGGAGATGAAGTTGTTTGCTCAAAATGAAGAAACCAACTGAATGCGAAATCTCGAGCCGCAGAAAGCGCGCGTAAAATGAAGCCTCGTTTTGGCTTGGGTGTCTCGTTTTGGTTAAGTTAACCTGACTTGAGCCTGCGATCTAATCGAAAACCATTACCTGGTCAGCGGTCAACTTCAAAAAACAGCTGACCTCGATGAGCTCTATACTTGAGCCGTCGATATGGTCACGTGATACTGGTCAGCGGAAACCTTGTTTTGACAGCTGTCAATTGGCCGTGACACGGATGCCCTATATCAAAGATTTACGCTGTAAACTAGGTGATCAGCTGGAGTATGGCCGCCATGTTGGCCGCCATGTTGGATTATTAGTATAGGTAATCACATGATTTCGAATGCAATTTGGAATAAATAAGCACGAGTAAATTTTTTCAAAGACTCACAAAATTGCACGAGCCCGTAGGGCTCGTGCATTTTTGTGAGAATTCTGAATTTGAGAATTGTGAGAATTTGGTGAGAATTTGTGAGAATTTTTGAAAATTCTGCTACCTTCAGGCAACAAACCACTGATTGTAATATTGTCACCCTCCTTACCGCATATGACTCCTGGTTTTGTTGTTTTAATCTTGGGAAGGGATTTTTGCTCAGACTAGAAAGTCTTTGGGCCGGCGATTTGTCAATTGTGTGGCCTGAAGGGGTGTTAGAAAATATTTGGGCGAGTTTAGGATTGTCTGAAATGAGGTGCCAGTGTTTCATAAGAATCTTTTTAAGATTCAGTGAATCCGGATTGTATGTAGTAGCTAGTGGCAAAATTTCGTTTGATGTCTTAGTTTTCGTTTATAAAGCCTCACTCCTTGATGAGAAATTAACTTCAGCCATTATCGCTGTGATGATCTCAAGAGGATAGCCTCGGTCGAGTTATCGGGATTGAAAATCCCGTTTGAGTGACTCGAAATTTTCTTTGACTGAGTTTGTTCTCAAAAGACGCAATGTCTCTCCTTTAATAAATCCCTCCTTAACACTGAGAGGGTGACATGAGGAGAAATGCGTATATTGGAAAGTTTCTGTGGGCTTAAAATGTGTTTGGACATTAAGTAGATTGCCGTTAACGAAACGTGAGCCTTTAAAAACTTCAGTGTCAAGGAAAACGATACGTTCAGGCGACGACATTCCCAAGTATACTTGATTGTCGAGTGGAAGGTATTTGCGAATTCAACAAAATTGTTGATTTCGTTTTCGCTTATGGGAGACAGCTTCTTAATTTTGTAGAAGCAACGCAACGCAGGTGAATCAAAACAACAGTTTTCTCAATGTTTTTAAAGTGTTTTTTTAGCTGTAAAAACCGGCTAAACAATTACGGCTATAGCTATAAGGCTACTTTCTGTTCGCCAAGTGTGTATCAAGCGCTGTAATCATTACCTTCAGGCTTTCTGGTTCATAATCTTCGCCTTGTTTGTCCTTGTTTGTTTATCTCGGCGTAAAATCACTCCAGTGTAGTGTTGAATCTAACAGACTCGTAATTCCAATTTACGTCGGTAATTCCCTTCTCTGGACACCACTGTTTCCAAACAAACAGCCAAAAAACAGTGCTTTTCGCAGCCGTTTCTCCTTTTTAGAGCTGTTTTGCAGCTTCTCTGCTGTTATTGCGGTCACGAAACAAAACCTGCTAAAATGGCCAGCCATTGTTTTCGGTCGCAGAGTCGCTCGCAGCTCTTCAGACTTTGCGCCATTCAAAGGTCGCGTTTGATTGGCTCAATTTCGATTCCTTTGCTTATTAACCAATCAGAATGGTCTGTTGTTAACCTCTTTTTTGCACTGAATTGCCTTTTTTCTGCACTGAATTACCTTTTTCTGCATCGTGTTTCCTGAAAACTGCATTTCTCTTAGCCAATCAGAATCGAGAAATTTTTCATGTATATTATTATGATTATTATTAGGATACTATTAATTATTGGGCAACATCGTCGTCGTCGTCGTACGCGCCCACGACCAATACCGCTAGCCATTTTTACCATGAGAACAGCAGTTGACGGGTTTCCAAAGTATAGTGCTGCTCTTGGCGGCCCTTGGGGCCGCCGGAGCTCCACTATTACATCTGTATAACATACAATGCTTTTTGATAACCACTCTGAAGAGTCTTTTTACAGCCACAGCTAAACTCAGCTGTAAGACCAGCTTCGCACATAACGGCACTAAGAATGAAATGCAAAAAATTAGTGTTTTGCTCTGCTAGATGAACTTGTAAGACTAAGTTCAGTTCTTCTTCAGCACTCTTTCTTCCCTCTAGCCTGTTGTACGTGTGGAGTACTCACTTAGCAAGCAAAAAATATATTACAAACCGTCACTGAGTACTTTTGCCGTTTTTCATTGTTTTTTTTTCTTTTTTGGCACTCGCAGATTCCGCTGTTACGAATGTTTACTCGTTCAGTGCCGTGTAGGTTGGCTACAAGAAAAATAGAAGTGCTGTAGTTAGGCGCACTTAAGAAGCGCGCGAAAAGCGTTGTTAAATTGTTCGTTTTTCTAGCCATAAATAAGGAGATTGCAGATGGCATTTAAGCTAAATGCAATGTTGTTGCTGATGATTGTAAGATGCTTTGTGCGCTTGTGAAGAGAACAATCATCATCATCATCATCAGCTAGCTCACCGAAAAACTGGAGGCTGTGGTGACCAACTCTGGTAATATGCCGGTGAGGCAGACTGTTATAAGAATGGCGAAAGTGCGAGCCCTTTAATTTCATGCTTAATGGCGGCAACTCCTTGAATGTCGTCTTGTTCTCTCGTTTTCTTCCTGTGCTGGTGGGACACGATGAAAGTGAAGGTGTACTAATAGTTTTGTTTTGAGGCATGGATGTAACGCTTGAAGGAGGCTTTCGTAGGCGGCGTCGTTGCTGCCTGCTCTGAGACCCTGCCGAAAAATAACATTCACTGCCACAGTCCACAGCCATGCCACGATAGACGCAAATAGCGCGCGGCGGTTACTCACTATGGTGTGGTACCGCAAGGAGAACTTGATGGCGATGAAACGTTCGACTCTGATCAACGCGAGATGAAGAATGATTACCGCGAGAAGTAGCATGCTGCACCATGCGGTTATCTTGCAAATTTTGGAACAGTTTGTATCAAAAGAACTTTAGTTAGCTTCCGCTATCAAACTATCCGCGACGCACAAACTTACCAGAACTACGTTGGACGCAGTTTGCAAGATGGGAAATTTGTAAAATGCTTTTATGTGCAAGTAGTTGCCGCAGAAGGCAAGGTTTATTACGAGCGATTTTATGCCGATTAGTGTGATCAGTGTTTCGTCCTCCAAGTCGTGTTTGTCTTTACGATAGGACAAAGCTCTCGTACAATTGATTCAATTGACCGATGATCTTCCCTCTTGGCACATCCCTTAGCTTGGGCGTCGGAGGAATTTCCACCTCGAGGTCCAATCGCGACGGCTAGCGCCATGATATATAGACTTGATCACTGAAGTCGACAAGACAGCAGGCAGAACGAGCCAGTATTAGTCTTGTTTGCCGTTCTTTTTCCGAGAACGGTCCACTCCATAACTGGAGTGAGTTTGTTGGTTCTCTACTCTGCTCCGAGAGGTTTTTCTCCGGGTACTCCGGTTTTCCCTCTTCTCAAAAACCAGCTTTTCTCCCACACGGCCCCACAAGTTTGTAGCTTTAAATCTTAACCGTGTATAAATAAAGTTTCTTTCTTTCTTACTTTCTTCGTTAGAAAACATCTGGTGAAGGCTGATCTCAACTTGACAGTGAAGTTAACAACGACATTAAAATTTACGAACTGTTTGACGGCTTGTGCCGAATGTCTTTTGCTATCGCGCACGATTTTATCGACAATAATTAAAATACAAATTAAAACCATTCATCGGGCTAAGTTAAATAGTATTTTTAAATTCCATTTGAATATGATGAAATTGATTTTCAGCAACAAGGAGAAAATCGCCAGTGATCGAATTTTGATTTCACTTGCGCTCACTGGTCTCCAATTTTCGCCCTTATGACCCTGATGGTATTCTGGGGACTTAATTCTTGCATAACGGCGACATGGAAGACTACCCATTTCCATTTCAGATTTTTTTGGAACTGTCCAGCCACCCGGTCCTGCTGACAAAATAGTGCACCGATTGCATTATTTGCAAATGAAAACTCGCCAAAATTGCCATGCCAGTTCCCAGAATGCATTTAAGGAACGGCCAAAGGCACAACCTCACTTGTAAATCGCTCGTGGCTTTCTTCAACACTTTCGGTGATCCACTTGCTGTGGAATTGTTTGTCACCTCATGTTTTCCCTCAAAGGATCACCTCAACCCACCAACCCACAGACAGGGGGATTCTGAGGTGGAAACTGGCTCGAAAAAGACACTTAAATTTATAAATCAATTACCTACCGATATGTTAGCTCCAGTGAACGCTCAAAAACAAGCGACAGCTAGTATGACAAGCGGCACAAATAAGATAGAGCCTTCGGTGTTGTGGACCAGCAAAATCTTTATGGTAACCCCTTATATGGAATGGCGAGGTCGTCTTTGCGACAAAATACGTACAAAAAGTAGGCA
>JAEMWC010000991.1:10000-17500 GCA_016490735.1 Pachyseris speciosa | reverse complement strand
TCAGCTATATAGCTCCAGGGAATGAGGGCCCAACTGGGGCAATTTTAGTGCCGGTGAGCTCAGCTGATGACAGTGAGCTCCCCGAGCCCCTTGAAACTGCAAAGGGGTCGATTTGGCTGAGACATCTAGCTGGATTTTTCAAAACAGGGTCAGTCATTTGTGATTTTCAGCGCCGATTCCGGTGGAACTTGCTGCCTCCGGGCAGCAAGTTCCGGGGCAATGCGGCCGATGAATTTTGAGGGGGGGTTCCGTCAAGGCGGGTGGTAGGGCACTCGAGAGGGACAGGGCTACAAGACCATCTGCATTTGAGCTGGCCAGCTCTTAAAGCAGGGGGGATAGGCCAGCTCAAACTTTGGCCTTGTGATGTTGGTTTTTCTATTGTTAATCAATTTTCTGACTTTATTGCCTGCAGGACTGCAGCTGCATGAATGGCTGAGTGTTGGGAATTTTGACCAACAGGCACACCGGGCTGGCAGGCCTGCCACAAAGGCATGAGCTGGTAAGAATTGAATCTATCTGCAAGCAAAGTCCAGGCATTTTCCTGGCCATTTTACAAAAACGCAAGTTCTGGAGTCTAGCCCGGTTTTGAAAAGGTCAGCTATATAGCTCCAGGGAATGAGGGGCCAACTGGGGCAATTTTAGTGCCGGTGAGCTCAGCTGATGACAGTGAGCTCCCCGAGCCCCTTGAAACTGCAAAGGGGTCGATTTGGCTGAGACATCTAGCTGGATTTTTCAAAACAGGGTCAGTCATTTGTGATTTTCAGCGCCGATTCCGGTGGAACTTGCTGCCTCCGGGCAGCAAGTTCCGGGGCAATGCGGCCGATGAATTTTGAGGGGGGGTTCCGTCAAGGCGGGTGGTTGGGCACTCGAGAGGGACAGGGCTACAAGACCATCTGCATTTGAGCTGGCCAGCTCTTAAAGCAGGGGGGATAGGCCAGCTCAAACTTTGGCCTTGTGATGTTGGTTTTTCTATTGTTAATTAATTTTCTGACTTTATTGCCTGCAGGACTGCAGCTGCATGAATGGCTGAGTGTTGGGAATTTTGACCAACAGGCACACCGGGCTGGCAGGCCTGCCACAAAGGCATGAGCTGGTAAGAATTGAATCTATCTGCAAGCAAAGTCCAGGCATTTTCCTGGCCATTTTACAAAAACGCAAGTTCTGGAGTCTAGCCCGGTTTTGAAAAGGTCAGCTATATAGCTCCAGGGAATGAGGGGCCAACTGGGGCAATTTTAGTGCCGGTGAGCTCAGCTGATGACAGTGAGCTCCCCGAGCCCCTTGAAACTGCAAAGGGGTCGATTTGGCTGAGACATCTAGCTGGATTTTTCAAAACAGGGTCAGTCATTTGTGATTTTCAGCGCCGATTCCGGTGGAACTTGCTGCCTCCGGGCAGCAAGTTCCGGGGCAATGCGGCCGATGAATTTTGAGGGGGGGTTCCGTCAAGGCGGGTGGTAGGGCACTCGAGAGGGACAGGGCTACAAGACCATCTGCATTTGAGCTGGCCAGCTCTTAAAGCAGGGGGGATAGGCCAGCTCAAACTTTGGCCTTGTGATGTTGGTTTTTCTATTGTTAATCAATTTTCTGACTTTATTGCCTGCAGGACTGCAGCTGCATGAATGGCTGAGTGTTGGGAATTTTGACCAACAGGCACACCGGGCTGGCAGGCCTGCCACAAAGGCATGAGCTGGTAAGAATTGAATCTATCTGCAAGCAAAGTCCAGGCATTTTCCTGGCCATTTTACAAAAACGCAAGTTCTGGAGTCTAGCCCGGTTTTGAAAAGGTCAGCTATATAGCTCCAGGGAATGAGGGGCCAACTGGGGCAATTTTAGTGCCGGTGAGCTCAGCTGATGACAGTGAGCTCCCCGAGCCCTTGAAACTGCAAAGGGGTCGATTTGGCTGAGACATCTAGCTGGATTTTTCAAAACAGGGTCAGTCATTTGTGATTTTCAGCGCCGATTCCGGTGGAACTTGCTGCCTCCGGGCAGCAAGTTCCGGGGCAATGCGGCCGATGAATTTTGAGGGGGGGTTCCGTCAAGGCGGGTGGTAGGGCACTCGAGAGGGACAGGGCTACAAGACCATCTGCATTTGAGCTGGCCAGCTCTTAAAGCAGGGGGATAGGCCAGCTCAAACTTTGGCCTTGTGATGTTGGTTTTTCTATTGTTAATCAATTTTCTGACTTTATTGCCTGCAGGACTGCAGCTGCATGAATGGCTGAGTGTTGGGAATTTTGACCAACAGGCACACCGGGCTGGCAGGCCTGCCACAAAGGCATGAGCTGGTAAGAATTGAATCTATCTGCAAGCAAAGTCCAGGCATTTTCCTGGCCATTTTACAAAAACGCAAGTTCTGGAGTCTAGCCCGGTTTTGAAAAGGTCAGCTATATAGCTCCAGGGAATGAGGGGCCAACTGGGGCAATTTTAGTGCCGGTGAGCTCAGCTGATGACAGTGAGCTCCC
Organism: Pachyseris speciosa; assembly: GCA_016490735.1. NCBI lineage: Eukaryota > Metazoa > Cnidaria > Anthozoa > Scleractinia > Pachyseridae > Pachyseris > Pachyseris speciosa. The sequence goes on along the minus strand of JAEMWC010000991.1, from coordinate 15,044 downwards.
CGAGCCCCTTGAAACTGCAAAGGGGTCGATTTGGCTGAGAGATTTCCAGGGAGTGCGTGATCAATTTGGCCGATTTTAGCTGGATTGAGGATCCCTAGCAGCCATATGCTGGTTCTACTTTCATAGTTAGCTGCCCTAACTGTAGGATACGCGGCGTCCGTTGGGGAGTATGTGGTCTTTGAGTTAGGTTTGAATTGCTTCCTTTGCTTCCAGGATTATTTTTGTTATGTTGCGCTTTCATGAATTTGAGGAGTAATTAGGTGGATGTGGATGTAAGTTAGTCAATGATTCTAGATTAGTTAGATATTTAAGGAGTTTTTGGAAGTTTTATATTCTTTACTTGTGTGGTTTGGACGTTTGGACGGCTTAGCTCATTGTACTGTTTTATTTTTCTCTTAGGTGTGGAAGTAAAGCGTGGAATAGAAGATGCCCCTTATATTTTGCCAGTACCGATAGCGTTCTTGTTGTTTTTTTTTTTGTGCGAAATTACAATAAATACTTTCGTTAATACTTTTGTTGTTTTCTTTTTTGTTTTTTTTGTAAATTGTTTGGTTCACGATATAGCTATTTCGACGGTAGCTCGAGGGAAAGCATTTCCTTTTTGAAGAAAGTAAAGTAAATAAGTAATAAAACGTTTTTCTTTTTTTTTATGTTGTCAATAGATTTTGATGTCTTTAAGCCGCGGCTAGAGTAATCTCAACTTATTATAACTCTTTTGTTTGTTTGTTTTTAATACCTTTTTCAACTCCAATATAATACATCAATCTAAGATTAGGCGATTCAAGATGATATTCCTTGAGATTCTCTGGTCTGTAGATTTTTTAAAAGATTTGATTTTCATATAACCTCATCCTTCTAAATCGGAAAGTTTCTCTTGGCTCCAGGCTAAGGAGTTTTTGTGTTAGGTCTAGAAACCCACATATTTAACAGTTCCGTTTACGAAAACAACGAAATGCAATCATGATGAATGGCTAAATGAAGTCGTTCCATAAATGGTACTAACATCATAGTCGAGTAGTCAACTGGCTGGGATTGTCGCTTTTTATTGTCAGTTGAAACCTTGGTGGTCTAATATGGCCAAACAATACGCCAACATTCAAAAGATGCTAGGGTGTGTGAACTTAGTAAAATTATTGGGAAATTATTGTTAGTTGACCTAGCCCTAATAGGTGTTAGGTGCATCTGAAACTGTAGTAAGAAACTACTGGTTTGTCCCAAAAAGATTGACAAGGGGCCGATTCTAATTGTATGTGTCCCTCTCGAGAGTCACTAGAAAACCCATTGCTCTACCGGTAGCATAATACCTGCAGCCTCATTAATTGTGAATCTTTATTACTATCTGAGGCCTTTCCCGGGGACTGGTGGTTATCCCATTGCCGAGCCTGCACCCAATGCTGTGCGCTATGAAGAGCGCGTGCTTGACATTTATGTTAACTACATTCCCCATTCTTGGAATTATTACGCAATGTTTTTCTAAATGATCCTGTGAAAATCCCTCGAAATTAAGAATGAGGGACCTACATGCCCTCGAGATCACTTTGATGGTTGATTAGGGCGCCCTGTAGCTAGTTGTGTTTGATTGTTAAATTAGTTGGCGTTTTGCGGTTAGTTGTGTTTAATTTTTACCTTAGTGCGTTCTGTTGTTCGTGTAGTTGGTTGCCTTTGAATTGATTGCTACGTTAGCGTTCGCTCTGTAGTTAACTTAGTTGTGTTTCATTGTTTACACTAGTTGGCGCTCTTTAGTTAGGTGTGTTTGATGGTTACGTTAGTTCGCGCTCTGTAGTTAGTTGTAGTTAGCGGGGCGCTATTATGGAATAGCCTACTCGTAAATTTAAGGAAAATAGGCTCTCTTGGACGTTTTTAAAGGGAAATTGACCGAATCTACAGCAATTGTCAGTCGGACTCCCACTCGGCAATCTTGTAAAACAGTGTTGTCTTCATTTATGTTTTTATTAATGTATGTATATATGTATATGTTAGTTGTGTTGGATTGTTACTTTAGCGCATGGTGTACTTATAGCTGTCTTAGTTGTGTTTGATTGTTACGTTAGCGCGCACGCTGTAGTTCAGTAGTAGCGTTTGGTTTTTACGTTAGTACGCGCTCTGTAGTTAGTTTTGTTTTGTAAATATTGGGCATACACCGTGTACAGAAACACGAGAGATTTAATTCCCGGTCAGCCAAGATTACTGTTCGCAATGGGAGGCTTGCTTCTTGCGGAGACCGGGAAAAACCTTTCAGAGCGGAACTTTCTGGAACTGAAAACAAATTCACCAAGGGAAACTGTCGACGGTAACCTGAAAACTAAGATTTTAACTACTGATGAAAAGCCTTTTTAGAGACATTAACCGAAATATGTAAGTAAATAAATGAAAAGAAAGGTTGGTTGGTCAATTTCATGGCTGAGAAAAGGAGCAACCAAACTACGGCACAACACACACAAAGTCGCGCTCCATATTAAATAGAACGAAGGACTTTTTCGAAAGTATATAATTAACCTTGATAACCCGACCAAAACTACCGTTGCGAAACTAAAAAAATGTATGCTCATTTTATTTACCCTTCCTCTAGAATAATACAATACAATACAGTACAGGTTATGACAGCCTTTTTTCTTCACGGGGCTTTCAAGACCAGGAGAACCCTAGGTAAACTGGTATGTGTCTTCAATATTTCCCTATGATTTACTGGGATACAGGTCAAATAAAATAACAATTAAGTACATTATATTACCGTAACAACTTTGAAGCAAGAACCGAAACATCGTATTTCAATGAAGCAAAACGAAACTCGCTTTCCTTGAGGTGTACTGTTTTCTGAGACACCAGATCACGCAACTGTCCTTCTTTGTGGTCTGTACGATTCCTTATAAATAACCTAGCCTGGTTTTAGTTTTGTAGCAAAGTTGACAAGCATCACTAAAGTCTTTCCTTTCTAAAGCTTAGTAGATCTTTCAATTTGCTGTTAAATAACCCCAGGTAAATTAGTTTATGTCTTCAATGATTCCAATATTCACTGGAATACAGGTCAAATAAATTGGTAATGATCTTAGAATGATTTTATCCTTCAGCTGTAACTTTTAATTATTCTTAGCTTTTGTATCTTTTTATTTAGTACACGACCCCACAAGCTTGTTAGCTTTGAATTTTCAACGTGTATAAATAAAGATTGTATGTATGTGTGTGTGTATGTGTGTGTGTGTAGCATTTTTATAAAGTACATTCGATTACCGTAACACCTTTGAAGCGAGAACCGAAACATCGTATTTCAATGAAGCAAAACGAACCTCGCTTTCTTTGAGGTGCACTGTTTTCTGAGTCACCAGGTCACGCAATTGTCCCTCTTGGTGGTCTGTGCGATTCCTCAGAGATGATAGATAATCTAGCCTGGTGTTAGTTTTGTCGCAAACCTGACAAGTGTCAATTCTAGCTTTCCTAAAGCTTAGTACATCCTTCAATTCGCTGTTAAATAGATTTCTGAAAGCAGAAAAACTTATGACAGGTCCTTTGTTTCTTTTCCTCAAACTGGTTGTCTCTAAATGGGGGTGTTCACGGACAAATTCGTGCCACATTCGCCGCATCGAAATGTTTGAGTTGAAGAACCTTTTCGTTCCAGTTCTTGAACTCCGATAATGCGATTCCACAGCCTCGTATGAAAGTATAAAGTCGATAACCGCATTTTTTGTTGAAGGTAAAAGTTTCCGAGGAGCCTTTTGTCCCCTCCTGTCTGGTTCTACTGATGGCCCCTCTAGATCGATCTTCTTCAACAGAACTTCAATCTTACTTCGCGAGATGCCGTAAACCTTTCTGAATGCAGTCTTGCATACTTTTCCCAGTGATGGAACGTGATATACTATTTTGCGTGAGCCTCTAAATGTCAACGTAATATCCATAAGTTTTGAGAGAAGGTAGTTTTGTTCGTTGTATGGTTTTTGGTAAAACATGCTCCTTTGCCGTCCAATAATGGCTTTCGCCCTGTTTACACCTTCTTTTAAGAGACAGCCACCATGACAACATGTGAAGACCAACTGACTCAAGTCACGGAAAGCTGCGTTCTTGCGTCTAAACGCGGGTTGTCTTTTCTTTGCCACATAGATCTTTCTGAATTTGCTGTTGCTGCCACTTAGCGTTCTCCTTCCCTTTTCTACTGAACTTGCAATTGGATGTCCTTCTCTGAAGTATTGCCACGGTCTTCTCGCATCAAATCCATACAGCAGTTGACTAACATCAGTGTTGTCTTGAGAGCTGCCCTCTGTACGGAAATAGTCAGCAGAGGTCATGTTTACGTTGCAATAAGTTTGTAAGTACTTAGCCCAGATCGATGAAAACTGTACTGCGTTTGTTCGTTTTATGTAGATGATCGAGTCGTGCTGAAGTCTTTGCCATTTTTAGTTTCAACGACCAAGGTCTTTTTATGAGCATGATTCTTTAACAAAAGAATTTTCTAGCACCTCTTACGTTCACAGCTGATAACGAATGCAGTCAAACGAGATAAACCCTACTATACTTTCTGCATTTTCTTCACAACTCCAAATGATATGGGCGACACTTAGCAAAAGGGATGAAATCTTAGCGGTTAATAAAGACAATTTACACCGTAAAATGGAGTTGTTACGAGAAAAGTAAAATGTAGCGGGCAACATCAATTACAAGGGCGTGACAACGTGTTGACGGAATTGCGTCTTGGACTAACAGTCACGTCGGAATAGCAACGATAACAAAACGTTAGTGCAGTGCATTCGCCTGCGAAAAATAAAGTCCTTTAAAAAAATTAAAATAGTCCTAAGATTCCCCGAGGCAAAATAGTCACTTGACAGTACCCACCTCTGCTCAGTGGTTTAAACGGTTCTGTTAAAAGCAATGATCAAAACTGTTAAAGTCGAGTACGGAATGTATGTGCGGGATTTTTTTTAGAAAAATCTAGCTATGTCACGTCTCTGCTCTTTGCAAGTGTTGCGTAAAAATTATCACTCAATGTAACGACCTTGTTTACGTGATTCTGAGAAATCTAGATTTCTCTTGGCTCTTCTGCTTGTAAAACTGAAGA
>JAEMWC010000991.1:0-7500 GCA_016490735.1 Pachyseris speciosa | reverse complement strand
AGGAAATTTGCAGCAAAGCGAGCACACTGACACTGCGTTTATCAGGTTTACAATGGACACAAGAGAGAAGCCCACAATTGTCTCGTTCGTGAAGAAAAAACAAGGGGTTGCTGAATTGAATTCTGAAGATTTGGTTCAATTACGACACGAAAACAGAGCCGTTCGCGATGAAGTAAAGCAGACCTGCATAAAACTTGCTGAGAAATACTTGTCGGAAACAGCGAAACGATTCTACTCCTCGTTAACAGGTACATCTCAAGACAATGATGACGACGATTAGCCCGTTTTGGGTCCTTCCTGTAAAACGCACCTTATAGCAGTTTATCATGAATTTGCTTGTTAGTTTGGCCTTGATCCATCGAATAAAATAGGTGTATATCAAGTTGAGTATTGTTTCATCATTAGAAACTTTTCAGACTTTTTTAGACTGACAAAACACTGTGAATAGTTGAGTAACTAGTAGACTTCTTTCTTATCACATTCTTCAACGCTTGTCTGCAGTAACTACCTTAGTAATTAATATTCGAAATTACTTTATATCGCTAATTTACGATACAGGGATATATAGGTGAAAGACGTTACATTAATATTAATTAGCGTGTATCAATATGTAGATGCAATTTAAGGATAACTAAGCACGGTTAGGGAAATAGGCTCCTGAGATCGTGCTAAACAAGTTAATGATTTTTGCTGTTCGTGAAAACCGTCCTTGCATACAAGCCTTGATCAGCAATCTGAGAATACACTGACCAAAAAAGACACATCTTTGCGTTAATCACTATTAAATCATCCACATACCGTAAAAGCTCTATTAACCACCACCACCACCCCCCCCCCCCCCCGGGAGGGCCCATTTAATTTCAGGCCTCATTAACAGGGGGCTTACTAGAAAGGGTGGTTGTACATAACTCAAACAACTGCAGTGAAACTTTAGTATTTAATACAGATCAGGAAACAGTGTTATGTGTTTGAGTGTATATTTGCTTAAATGCAAACCAACTGGGCCGCATGAAGTGGATTTCGTAAGAGGGAATAGGAGGGGCTGATTACAAAATGTCATGTTCCAAAGAGGGTGGGGGATGGGGACTTATTAGAGAGGGGGCTTAATAGAGACAGGGGGCTTAATAGAGCTTTTACGGTATGATAGCCATGCATATTTTGAAGAGTGTGATACTTTTCATTCATGAGCCGTTCATAATTGAAACTAAATCAACAGAAAAAACTTAAATTTAACTAGTACTCGGTATGGTTTGACTATCCGCATGATATTCCCAATTGGTATCGTTATAGTTCCAAAGGAACTCTACCTTTTCGGGAATGTCATGCAAAGCAACTAGAAACACTCTGGGTGTAGTGGAGTTCTTCATTGCCACATAAGGTTTGAGGTTTGCGTGGTTCCTTGAATGGTTAATTGTGGCACCCCAAGGCAGCTCTTCTTGGGAACCCCCATAAAAAGGATCGATCCTGAAAAAAGAATATATTGAGATCAAAATGAGATATCATCAATGCATAGTAATTAAGCTCGCGCAGGACACTTGATCTCATTCTCTCTTATGTATTAATTAAAGACATGCTCGAACTGTGCGACTGATTCTGACGATGCACGGAATATTCCGAAGAGTTTTTACACTCTAAATTGATTTTAAATTAATTCAATACATTGTGTACTCGACGTATTGCTAAGTGTATGTGTGACTGAAATCTCGAAGTGTGAACTTCTTGCACATTTTTGAACACATTAGCGGACTCGTTTGATCTTCGGAGACGGAAAATACTGCAATTTTGTGTTCGAGTTTTCATCATGGATATAGAACTTCAGTAACTGATACACCAGGCAGATAAACTTAGTATGCTATACTGTGAGGTGACAGAAGCAAAATTGCGAAAACAAACTTCACAATTTAAAGAAGAAGAGACGCTTCAAAGTCTAAGTTTCACAGTTTGACAACTATGGAACAGATGGAAGCCAATAACTTTTAACGAGTCTTGAAAATGAGACATCTGCTTCTCTCACATCACAGACGAGGTTATCCTTTATCACAACGTAATAAAACCATTTACTTTGCTGCGTTTCTCGATCAGAAAACTCGGACACAAACATTGCTTTTTGCCGCTTCTAACATTAGCAACCTAAAATATCACCGTAGATGGTGATCCGCCTATGAAACGACAATTATGATGTAATTCCATCATCCACCAGGATTCAGAAGAATCGGGATTTGAAGCTTGAAAATGAAACATGTACCCCCAAAATTCGGCTCATGAAAGTGTCCTGCGCGACCTTAAGGGCAAATACACCGGTGGTGTTGTAAAAGCAGCACATACAACAAATGACTTTATCTCTCTCCCGTTAGATATTAAAGTCACTTCTGTTGTGGTTTACATATCCTACAATGTGTACATTTCATTAACATTCACATTTGTAAAGTAAATGTGAATAGAAATAATTGAAGCGGGCCGAATGAAATAAAAAATAAATGTTTTAACTGAGGCTGCTTTGATGTGAAAGATAAGAGAACGCAACCTTGACTGGTTATACGGAGTTGTAATGTGCCCTATCCTAGGCGATCAGTTATTTGCCCAGGAGATTAATTTGTAACTCGAGATATGTGCTTTTATCACGAGATAATAAAGATTATTATTATTATTATTAAAAACGTCGTCCACTTATATTGATAAGCGCGATAATGACGCGATTTCTTTTTTTTTTTCAAGAAATGCACGGGGCCGCACAAAAGAAGCAAATAAAGCAAACGCAAACAAGAAAACACAAAAACCGCTCTGCCTTCGCCGCGGCTGAAACTTCTAGATTCGTCGTTTAATCTCGCCGGTCAAATGGTAAATAGAAAGTATGTGCACTATCAAACACTCGTTTCTTCTAGACTCTCAATATGTGTCAAAACGAATTCGTAACACCTTTAAAAAAAATGAAACTTGGGACCCTTTTTGGGACATCTTCTGCCGGGATATTCCAGAATCAGAATACCTGGAAAAATTAGGCATGACCGTCTCGTAAAATATTACACAGAATGAAATGTTTTTAGTGTGGCTTTTGAGTGTTTTTCATTGGGGTACAATAGATAAGACATAGATGTCATCGTGCATTCCTTTTTCACAATACACAGAATGTGTCCCACAATACTTACGCAATTTGTTGACCCCTGCTTTCTAAAGTCATGAGGGTGCAGGTTTTTCCCTCCCTCTCATATATTTCTTCTCTTGCTGCTGCTTGTTCCCTTGTTATGACTTCTCCAGTATACTCAACAACGACCTCTCCCCTTTCTATATCTCGACTTGCAAAAGCGCAAGCACCTGCCGCCCTAGGGTCACTGCGCACATTATGAATCTGCGAAAATGCAAACAAGCAGTGAAATATTCTGATCCCTGTTCATGCCTGTTGATTTTATGTCAGTGTGTCTAGTTAACTCCGAAACTACTTTCAAAGAACTAGCCGCTAGCTCGAAAACCTCGCTTTTATCCAGCTACTAGGGATTTCCTTCCTCATAACGTATAATTAGTTTAAAATGTGATTGTGAAAAAAAACTAATACAACATTTGACTGTGATGGGGATAAAACTAACCTCGATAGGAGGAACTGGTGGAGGATCAAGTTTCATAGCCCTCTCGATATTTTCCAGAAACCGAGGGCCACCAAATTCGAATCCTGGAGCGTACCGACGTGCACGCTTCAGCCTGATTCCCGAGTACCCTCTCTTGCCAGCTATCAGGCATTGCTCCATAGGCCATCCGTGCAAGTGGCCATAAGCCAAAAGGGCTTTTTTCAGTTGCTGTCGACGAAGGTAAAAGTTTACACCCAAGTAAATCAGTCAATCTCTTAGTTATTATTCTCTACAAATATATTACGTCCATTCAATGTCTAAATCATTCAAATGCATGAAACACCAGGGACCGCGGAGGGGGAAGGACTAGCAGAGCTATCGTACTACCATAACTTTGTTTTTCGTGAATTGATTTTTAGGGCTCTAGCGATAACATCAAAACTGTATGAATTTTTACCACATGAACGTGGCCAGATGTTTTAGCCCTACCACTCTAAAATAATCTCCGCGGTCCTTGAGCACTGGTTAATACTTACACGGTGAAAGCTGCTTCGCTTCATTAAGAATCTTGTTTGGCCATTCTCACTGTCTCCGTCAGTCCACACGGATACGGAGATGGGCTCTTCAGTTGACACGAAGTTCCCTGGTGCCTTCTCAACACAGGAAGAAAGGAACTTTTGCATTAGGGGACACTTCGCCCCCCTCTTGTGTCTCAGAATGATTCTTCTCACGTTAACAAACGACATTTTTGTTGCTTATCGCAGTTGCTTCAACTCGAAAAGTGAAAAAAACAGCCGATTGAAATTTTTCTTATCACGAGGGTAAAGCACCGTGACAATTTTTGGTCAGCTGTTTGCTTTTAATACGTTTCTCGCCTCTATACCGTGAGACTGCTAAATTGACTTAATTCACAGCCACAGTGGTTATTTCAGGCAAGTAGATTTTGAGGATGTTAAGATTATCTTGAAAGGGCCTGGCAATAGAAGAGAGACCCTGTTTTTCTATGCCGAATAAAATGAAACTTTTACTTTTGCAGCTGCACAAAATTTCACACGCTGTACCAGTTGCGCCGACCTCGATTTCTCGGAATTTTAATAATTCTTTGATTGCACCTGGCGTCACGGCGGCCATGCATGTTGGTGGAAAGAACAATAGAGAAAAAGTCTTTTGGGAATTTGACTCTATTATTATACAAACCCTGAGCTACATTTTTCTATTGTTTTGGTACCAACATGGCCGTGAGAAATCTCACGTGAGAGATATAATTTTATAAAACAGCTCTCACACCTTTTTAGATTAGCATGTCTTGTCAGTATAATCGCACGCAAATAGAGCCATTTTTTGCTTTTGTATGTCGCTGCCACCTTCTAAACCATTCCAACTAACATTAAAGGCCTCACCTACGCTTTTGTTTGTGTGTGTATTTTTTCGACAGGGAAATCATCGGAGCATTCGTCGAGGAGGGAGAGAACACTCGCTTTTAGCTTTTTCGCTTTTTTTGTGTGCTATACAACAGAGCAAATGTGGAGCAAAACTCGGTAAAAACTATTTTATTCGGTGTCTTTAGACTGTGTCTCAGTAAATATAATACGATTCTTCTCGTTGCGCGGCCGGAATCGGTATGTTAAATTTTAAATTTTAAAACACATTCTTAGTATAAATTTTTTAGTGGTCATGATTGAAATTTATGTAACTCTTGTAGGTTTTATAATTTTTAATTATTTTGTAAACCCAGTCCCAATAAGGTTTTTTGTAATTTTCCGATCTTTGTAAACACGTTGTAATTCATTTTTAATGCGAGAATGTGTCGATTAAACACCTTTATCTTTATCATAGGACGTCCCATACTTCCGTTCGCCATCGTCAATCGTCCGCCTGGATTTCCGGTAAAGTGAACGACTTGACGAAGGGCTTACAGAACTGTACTGATACAAAGATTTGAAGACATATTTTGTTATTTTCACTGCTACATTTGCCGTGTGGATGAAGAGTGTCATTGGTGTAAACATTTTGTTATTCCAGAGAAAAGTGAGTAAGACTTAAGCTTACGTTTATTGGTAGTAAGTTATTGATGAAGCGTGTGTATCTCAGGCGACTACTGTACTTCAGTTAAAATCGGCTTTGTTCATTTGACTCGATAAAACTTTAGGTGACTTGTAACTGCAGTTTTCAGTGTTTACCGCTCCGACACTTTGCGACACAGTTGGCTACTCAGTTGGCTACTACTGAATGGCCTGGCTCATTCAGAGCTGCGTGCAGATTTGTTGAATTGTTGATTAATGGCGAATTTCATAGGCCCGCGAATTTGCAAGATGTAGATTTGCTGAACATGGAGATCCATATCAGTTAACGTGCTTTTATTTGAAGAAATCGTGTGAAAACATTCTTCGCTTGTTTGCTTCCTTTAATTTGTTCAAACGTTTCAAAACTGGGCTCCGTACAGGGTTCCCCGATCGACCTTACTAGTAAAAAATGCAGTTTTGTGTTTAGAATTTTAAAATTTTCAACTTTCATGCTAAAATGTGTCATCCTGTTGATGGAGAATAGCACTGCATACAATGGTAGCAGCTTTTTCTTGGAGGATAACTGAAATACCACAGAAATATAAGCTTACACATGTACAAGTACGTAAGAACTAATAAGCTTATGCGCAAGAAGATTTTATGTGAGCTGAGAAATTTGAGCCTCTCGTCCGCAAATAATTTTCAACAATGTCTGTGACAACAGATGAGAACAACGTTGGATTTTTCTCTTAGCTAGCTGTACATGTTGTGGGGAACAATTAAATTATTAATACTCCGCTGCATATTGAAAATCCTCGGTAAATTTGTCAGTCAATAGTTTAACCGACATGACTCATGATATCATAAGTGTAAAATTATACTCTTTCATTTTGGCGAGAAGTTTCAGTGTTAACTTATAAATTATTTCACACATGAAATTACAAGCAGACTTACTCAGTACATTTTCGCTGGCCAGTTTACTTTGACCATATAATAAACCTTTAGCGACGATCCATAAACCTTACTTAAAAATGTGTTCAATTACACACGCAGTCAAAACATTAAGTGGCAGCTTCAGAATGAATTTTTATATTTTTCACTTTTTATAGGAATAAACTGTCTTAGCGCTCTAGAAATCTTTGTTTTATTTAATTTCTTATTTGCAGGTGTTTGGAGTAATCAATTAATGGTATCAATGTTTTTTAATGAACGACCAGTAAAGGCTCACATTTTGTGGAGAGTGCCAATAGAGACCGACGACGGCAACCGCAACGAAAACGTCATTTGGAAATCTAATTTCTCGTTATCGTAACTCTTTCGCGATTATTCCAATTTCTTTAACTTGTAAAATGTGGACGAACTATCCTGGAGCTCAACTAGCACAAACGGCGTTGAAGTTGGAAAAAAGAAAGAAGAGTTCACCGTGACATATGCTTACGTTCTCCACAAAACCTAAAATTTGGTCATTTCACGTTGTAGGCAAAGAAATGTACCTGAAAATGTAAACGCACGTGCAGAGGGATTGTTTTTCCTAATTGAGCTATTGTTTTGTGACGTTCTCATTGCCGTCGCCGTTGTCGTTGCTTAAGCTCTCTAATCAACTGAAACAAACGTCTGATTTGATTGTCACAGTACTCAAGACATTTTAAAAGCAAGTTGGCTTTCAAAACCATTCTTTGATGTACAGCCTTAGCTATATATGTTTGGTATACAATTATCTATTTCTACAGAAAGTGTGTAATATAATTTAAATTTCTAATAATTTATTATTTAATTTTTGTGTATATAAAAACAATCCTCAAATTTTGATTTGTTCTTAACAGCCCATATTTGCAGCATAATTGGTTCTTTAACATTTGAGCTCTCCAATGGCAAACTTGTCACAGGGCTGGCCAAATTGGAAAGTTATGAGCCAATCACATGCAACAAAAAATTCT
>JAEMWC010000990.1:310000-317189 GCA_016490735.1 Pachyseris speciosa | reverse complement strand
TTATCATAATTATCATTATCATCATCATTATATCATCGTTATCTTATTTACTACTATTTATTACTATTTTTATTCTTCTCGTGTTCTTATTGACATTGTTATTACGATTGCTAACGTTATTGATGCGGAATGCTGCCAACTTATCGCATTCTATTTCAGTTTATGTTTGAGTCTCCTCTGCGACTTGTCAACTGGATGGCAGCAGTTCTTCTACTTCTCGTTTTATATCAGCTCTTTATGATCACGCGGTCCCACTCTTGGCACCAGCTCATCTCGGTCACGGGCCTTCTCACGTTTAACTACCTGGCTCTCTACAGGCTTCCGGGTCGTTGGGCACTTCAGCGCTTGGTGCGGAGAGACAGGAACGTGAGGCCCTAAATGTAGACCCTGTTATGTCAGTGTGTGGTTGGGAATGCGATTAGTTTACAACATATTGGGATTCCGGCAAGATTTTGAAGTTAAGGAGAGTCTCGCTTGAGGGGAAATCCTTTTCACGTTGCATCTGAATCTTTGCTGGCGCTCTGGGCCGGGTTGTTCGCAAGCCGATTAACACTTATCCAAGACTGAAAATTAACGAAGGAGTTTTTTTTTCTATCACGAACGTTGTTCAACGCTGATATTCTGATTAGAGGACCTCAATCCTGAAAAGCAAAAAAAAGCAAAGAAACTTTCATCCAAAAAGTTCAAACTCCAACCAAAGTTTACAACCGGGCCCTGGAATGCTGGTGACTGATATTTCAAAATATTTAAGCTTAGATGTTGCGCGTTTTTATCACCTCAATTCAGCGACTCGCTCTCCCCTGTTTCCTTAAAGAATCCTTCACCTTGTAACGTAAAAACTAATGAAGTTTATTAAAATAAATCAAATTGCAGCTTATTGGCTGAGTTATGTAATTAACTAGTTATAAATTAACTAGTTTTATTATTGTGCGCTAGGAGTTAAATATTGTTCAAATACAGCCTTAGAAGTGAAGGTGTCGAGAAGAAATCTGTTTTGGTTACTGAGCACCGCTTCAAGTAGAATAATTTATAGAGAACAGCCTACGAGAGCAGTTGCACGAAGAGTCATCTGTATTCCAAAGTTAAACCACCGCTATTCCAGAGTTGCAAGAGACCAGGATATCGTCTGTCACGATGCTCTGCCTTAAATTCCAATCATTTCTTTGCTATCATACACTACTAAACTACAAAACTGCTGGTCTTAAGTAATTAGCACCTGGTCAGTCTACGGAAAAAATTAGTATGAATATTTCTTTCAACTTTGTGTCCTTTACGCTTTTTCTCTCTCCTCGGTTTTTAAGGTTGTTGTAAACACAACGCACATTCAAATGTAAGGATCGCTAAGAGTAGGCCCAGACCATAATTTGTCATGCTTGGCTCAGTGACATTATGTAGAAAGTCCTGACCTGGTTGCTCGCTTGTGTTTTCCACTTCTGGCACCCTTTATGTGTAGTTGAGTTGCAGACTTATTTATCATGTTATTCGGTTGTTCTGTTGCAAGAAACCGTTTTACAATTGCATGCTCAGTGACCTGGCCTATGAATGGAAACGAGGTTGGCGGTGACCTTATTTTGCTACAGACCTCCCTGCTTTTCTCATGTGAATAATGTTCTTTATATGCTAACTAACTTTATATGTCCCCATTTGCACGAGAAAGGCAGAGAGGCTTGTATCAAAACAAGGCCACCTCCAGCATCGCTTCCACTCATAGGCCAGGTCACTGAACACACAACTGTAAAATGGACTATTGCATGCCCACGACGAATACACGTCTTGACGCTGGTTTTGATAAAGTAAGATATGGCCTACATCCTGATGCCAAGCTTGTAACTAATCGCGTTCCTTTTCAAAGCAACTGTAGAACCAATGTTGTTTTAATGCTGCAAGTAGTAATTTATGGAATAATAAAAAATGGATGCACCAGAGAAATGAAGATTGTGGTCGACTCTATACGCGAGTGTACCGTTTCTGTCCGCACCTGGCTAACTCGTTCCCAGTATCTATTTTATTTCGGAGTGAGGTGAGACTGGACACCAGGCTCCAGTTGTTCAAGAATGGATAGTCTTAACTAGCGGATAGGTCACTATCGAGCCTGTAAAAATGTATTAGTTCAAGTTCATTCTATCCGATGGATTGCGACTTATCCACTGGATAAAGCCGGCTAACAGCTATTTCACCAACTGACGCGAGGCTAGTGCGCAAACACCTATGATTGAAACATTTACATATGAAACGATTTGTTCGTTTAAGCCTCGTGGTCAGCCTTGTGTGCAAGCTAGTTCGAGCTCAACACGGAGGATACGAATAAGGTCTATTATACCTATTCAGTATTGCTCATTAATTGCACGGATAAAATGTGTGCACTGTATGTACTGTCAACCAGGGGGAAACTCCACCGATACTGTACGTGGCGAGAAAACACCCCATCTGACATGCGCTGGTCTTCGATTCAACAGACGCCACAAGTTTGAGTTTAAATGACTGCAATAGACCATTTTCGTATTCTCGGTATTTTACTGGATGTAGCATGAAGTGGAGGCTCTTGCAGGGGAATTCATTTACATATGAAAAGAATAATAAAAAATGGATGCAAACGCAGACGTACTTCCGGTTGTCGCTTCTCTAACCGGAAATACGTCTGTGTTCGCAGGCTATTCAAGATTACGCTTGCGAACATTTTGATGTACACTACATTCTGTGTGACATTTATGCAAATTTTTATGCCATTTGGAATGAACCGATCACATTCTTTTAATCCCATGAGTTCGTTCACGTGGAACGTCCACGCGAGCAGTCAAAAAGCACCTAGTTGAATAAATCATCATTTTGACATTACTGTCTCAGAACATATGAGAATGAGGTAGGTAGGTAGGTATACTTTATTTAAATCAAGAAACACGCTAGCCCCAACAACACTTAGCTGGTTTCCATGGAGGGCGTGTTTATACAGACATAAAAAGAAACTAAAGCTAATAATACGAGATTAACAATATGATAAATCTAAAACTAGAAAAATTCAGCTAAGAAAGAAAACTAACAGTTATAAACTAAATATTAAAAAGTATTAGGATAGCTAGGACATGACTAACACAAGACTATATAGCATGACATGACCCAAGTGTATTTTGATATATTTATTAAATGAATATATCGATTCCGCTAGTTTTGCTTCATTTGGGAGTTGGTTCCAAAGCATCGCGCCGCTGTATTTGAAACTTCTTTTTAGAAACTCTCTCTTCGGTTTAATAATAATATAATAATCAGTTTAATTAAGCTTACAGCTAAATTACAAGAGTGGTCAAAGTACTAAACATATATATATATACATTAACATGAAATATTTTACTAAGAATATCTATATGTAATAAATTTGTCGAGACGGTTAGTAGAAACCATGGCAGGATCCTCTCTGATGGTGCCTGAACGTAGATTGTATCCATAGGACACAGTTGTGCGCTGTGGCAGCAAGTTAGCAAGGACACCAGTGTCCCGAACTCTCTGGATAAACTTAGTGCATGTTGCGGCGCGCCGATCCGAGAGAGTACGAAGACCACAGAGCACAAGTGCGTCACTGTAGGGAAGCCGGGGAAAGATTATCTCTAAGGCTTTTATCTGCACACCCTCAATTAGGAGGCTAAGATATTCCGGCAAATTTGCCCAAACTGGGGAGGCATACTCCAACACAACGGATCAGGCTGGAGTACACCAGAACTAACTCCCCTTCCAACACTCCTGACTTCTTCAAACAACGCAATGCGTACAGGTGTTTGCGCGCTCTCTGAACAATGTACTCACAGTGCGTGCTCCAGCATAAATTATCAGTAACATACACACCAAGCAACTTATACGTGTGGACACGCTTAGGAAGTGTCAGATCTGTAGCACTATTTCTAAGATGGTAATTAGTCTGATCAACATTCCTTGTAACAAAAGAGTTCCTGAGGTCGGGCGCGGTGTCGTCATTTAGTATTTTAATCATATATTTGAACTGCGGATTAATGACTAAATATGTGAATGATCATCGCACTTATGAACACTACTTAAGTAGTACAGGGTGAGTCGATTCAATACCACCTACACACCACGCCCCTCGTCGCTCCGCTCCTTAGGGCGTGGTGTTCCGGTGAGTATTGAATCGACTCACCCTATACTACTCAGAGCGCGAGGAGCGAAGCGACGAGGGAACAAGTGCAACGAAGCACCAAAACAAGCGCAACGAAGAGCCAAACCAAAACAACAAAGCGTCGATCAGAGCAGTCGGGGTGCGGGGTCGGCCTTTTGAAGAGAGGGGTGTGTGGGGTAGGACGATGGGGCAGCCCGAGCCAGCAAACAATCAGTGGTGGGCAAAGATGTGGGCCGAACACAGCGATTACTGCGACCATCCTGGAATGAAAATTTGGAATATGATTAACCATGCCCAAGATTGTGATGGGAAGGAGTTCATGTTTTATATGGATAGATATTGCCCAGACCTGAAAAATGTGGAGAAAAAATTTCAGCAAATAACTACTTTAAGGTCGTATGCATTATACGTTCTTTCACTCTGTGATTTAACGGATGAAGAGAAGGAACTATACAAAGAAGCTTGGAGAGGGTTTCTATCCGTTCTTCAATCATCTTTGGAAAAGAGCAAGACCAGAAGAAAATGGTTATTCAAGAATGGGGGAAGAAAGCTTTATTCAAAAACTTCCTCCCGTGTGGGGCCGGCCTGTTAGAGAGAGGGGTGTGTGAAGGTGAGCGATGACGGAGTGGTTGAAACGCCGCACCATAAGGCACGCGTTGGTCGCAGAAATAGACAAGTGGTTGGAGTACAAAGAAAATAAAGACTCGATGGATTACGGTCCAATGTGCAACGTCCGCGAGCTCTTGCAAAACGATGCATCCCCTTGGCAATACATTTTGAAAACAAGGGAAACCCATTTCATTGACGATTGTGCGCTCATAACGTACAGGGTTCTCCATTCCCTTCCCCCGATGAAAAGGAGTGCATGAACAAGTAGTTGACCGATGAGGGGTCTTATGACACGGTCCATTAAATATCTGCGCCGAGACATAAATGAATCTCATGGAGCAGATTCACACCCTCCCTCCAGAGTTGCGTGAGAAAATCCGCCGCTACCACACCCAAAACCAGCTGAATGAAAGAAAGAGAATGGGGTGGGGCCAGGTGCACAAAGAGCTTTTGGTTCCTTTGTTTCGGTTCATGTTTCCAATTTTTTCACCGACGGTTGGTCTTTTAAAGAAGAGTACCCCCCACCATAGATGGACCTGCAAGAAAGGGTCAACCAACTCCCACCAGAGTTGAGAGAAAAAAATACTCTCTGCGGTTGTTAAACAGAAAGTTCATGACCGAAATAAATTGGGGTAGGATAGAGTGCACGTGGAGCTTGAAGAAGATTATTATGATCCATTGGATCTCAAGTTTTGTGAAAAAGAGAGGTTTTATGTTAAAATAACACACTGTGACAAACATTGGTGCTGTTCAAAAATGCACGGATATTGTTGGTCGCGCTGGCAAAAAAATCGCCCACATAAACTTGTTGAAGATCCTTTTGATGTTGAAAACCACTTTGCGTTGTTCGGTGGAAGGTAAAGGTGGTTGCAAAGAATATATCACCCCCAATGTGGGGCAACTAAATTCTGGGTTTTTGATTCACCCGAGGATAATTGGAGAGATGCTGAACTGAATTTAAGACTGGATCGATATACACGTGATTCGTTGTACACCCTATTGAACAACGGTACCCCCCAACATGAATGAATCTCTTGGAAAGGGTCAACCAACTCCCACAAGAGTTGAGGGAGGAAATACTTAAGGATACAACTGCAGCTAAAATTCAGGACCAAAATAGAGCAGGTTGGGGTGAAGTACATCGTGAGCTGTTTCTGTATTTCGAAGACGCTCCATTTTGTGAAATTGAAAATTGTTTCACCCTCATTACCAGCTGTGGCATATGTCACACTTGTAGGCGGAACGGTGTTGTTGAGGCTGTTGGTTGAAAAACAGGCACCACGTGTTGTGCCAGTGGTACGAAGTTGAGGATATTGAAGAAAAGTGGGTCATGGATTATGTATACCCTTGGCTACCGCACCAATGTTCGCACTGTGTTGGATCGTGGTGTCCCTTGCAGGTGCATTATACGCCCCCCGAAAAACTTTGGAGGAAGCTGTCAAAGAGGAGTTCCGACGGGTGTTAATTGAGCTCAAACACCCAGACCAAGTTTCTGTTTCGTGCTGATTGCGTTTCGGGCCAACGCGTGGCCCCACTGTCTTTGCTTCCACAGAATCGAGTCAAGAGATTTGACCATTTTTCGGTCGGCAACATGCTTGCACTTTTTTTCGTCCTCTCCGTACCCCTTCGCGCGAAAACCACAACTGCTGTAATCAACATTATGCTGCATTGCTACCACATCAGTGGAGCCGCTGGGTTCTTGAAAAATTTGCAGGATTTCTCCTGTTTCGGGATCGAAAGTCAGCTTGCTGGACAGGGGGTTGTAAGGTCCGGTATAGTTGTGGCCGGGGAGGGTCCAACCTTTTTTCGGCGCTGGCAGTTTCCCAATCATGGCGTGGATGTCCACCTTCGAGCCGTAGTAGTTGCGCATCGTTTTCTTGAGAACGTCCATGAACCCGTGGTGGTTGGGCACCGCTTTGGCAAAGGCTTTCAAAAACTTGGGGTTGGTCGCAAACTTGGGCACCAACACACCTTGCGAAACGAAGCGGGATCGACGAAATCCCCAAGGCCAGCGCCGACAAGCCCTCTGCCGTAGCCCTTCCATTTTATCCAAGAGCCGTAGCTGCGGGTTTCGCCCTGCCGTTTGTAGTCCGCGTATTGGCGTTTGTATTCGGCCACCATTGCGCGCCATTCTTTTCTTTGAAAAATTTGGGTCGGAGACGACATCCCACAGTTTGAAGTGCTGCAGTTCCTGGGGGCCAAAACCCTTTCCAAAGATTTTTTCAACAACTTTTCCGCGCCGAAGCTGAGCCCCGCGGTTGCCAAAAACCTATTTCAAGAGGTTTTTGGTGAAAATTATTCTGTGGATGCTGTTGGCTTCGTACAGGTCTTTCCCCGCGGATGTCACCCTCATAGATCTGATGAGAGAGAAAGAGCCGTTGACTGGGCCGACCAGTTCAAGCGCAATCAATGTCCCGTCGGCGGTGGCGTGAAATTGGAAGTCAACCCGGATATATG
>JAEMWC010000990.1:252500-305000 GCA_016490735.1 Pachyseris speciosa | reverse complement strand
CCAAAAGGGTACAAAGGCGACAAAGGCGACAAGGGGGCAAAGGTGATGCCGGCCCCCGTGGGGCGGAAGGCCCGCGCGGCATTCAAGGGCTCAGAGGCCCACAGGGCCCGCAGGGGTTGCAAGGGCCGCAAGACCCCACAGGTGTGACGGGTGCTTTTCTGAAACTCGACGGGAGTACACCAAAAACCGGCAACCTGGACATAGGGGAGAATCTCATCACCAACATGGGTTACGCCAAGGACAACCTCGATGCTGTGAACAAAAGCCTTCTTGATTCGGAAATTGCAGGGTGTTTGAAACGCAACGGCTCCAGCCCGGCGTGGGATGATTTGAACATGGCTGGGTATGCCATCCAAGATTTGAAAGACGCCGATTCCAGCACACCCACCGAAAACGCCGTCAACAAAAAATATGTGGACCAAGATTGACGCGATTGCGCAACAAGACTTGAACATGAACAACAACGCAATCGAGAGTCTTGCGCCCCCTTCAACCTCAGGGACGCGGCGAACAAAGAGTATGTAGATGAGTATTTTCTCCGAAGAGACGGAACAAATCAGATGTATGGGGCCTTGAACATGGGGCAACAACGGATCACCGCTTTGCACGTTCCAACCGCCGTCGATGACGCGGCGACGAAAAAATATGTGGACGATTCTGCGGATGACTTTCTGAAAAAGGATGGCAGTCAAGCAATGACAGGCAATCTCAACATGGAGAGCCACAAAATCACCGCTCTCGAAAAGCTGGTCGACGAGACAGACGCGGCAACGAAGGATTATGTGGATCATTCGCACCTTTCCCAGTCCGGCGGGCAAAAAAATCAATTCACCTTCCTCATGGACGATGACGACGAGTCCTCATCCGAAAACAACATTCAGGTTCATGGGATTGTGAACTTCGCCGCCTCCCCACACAGGGTCAACAAAAACGCATACGAATTCACTCTCGTCAAAGACGCGGGCAGCGATGATTACCGCTCGCGGATCGGCTTCAGCCTCAATCCTCTTGCTTTGGGGTATTACACGCTCGTGGTTGAGGTTGAGTACTTTCCACCGGAAATAACAAATGTGTCGGTTCGACCAAGCGCCACCGTCGCGTCCATCACGAGCCAAACCACGCGAACTTTCAGCAGCTCCAACCCACCATACACCAAAACGCACGTTCAGCTGCATCACTGGAGCACCAACACACCCAACTACATTTACCTTGATCTGCACGGCAGGACGGCGGGTTCAACCAAGGGCCACCTGATTGTTTATGGGGTTTCAGGTTACATGTCCACCGTGGATTCGAGTGTTTTCGATGTGCTTTGGGTTGTGGAAAATGGAAATATGACGCTGCAGGCTCCTTTGGACAGTTTGGACATGAATGGAAAGGTCATCTTGAACCCAAAAATGGGGACGGACTTGGATTTGAATTTCAAAAAAATCCACAGTGGCCCCCTGAAACTGTTCCGAGCAACTCCCCTTGGTATGTTAATGGGAAACGACCTGGACCTGGGCGGGTTTACCCTTGGAAATATAAAATTTGGGGAGGATTTGGATCTGAACGGGCATTATGTTGTCGATGGGAACGCAACCTTGTTTGATGGGATGAATGGAGAGGTAACAATGCAAAGTGACGTAGACATAAACAGCTTCCTGCTCAAAGAGCCGAAGTTGGGTGGAAATTTGAATTTTAATGACCGGGCTGTTTACAATAATGACGTCAACTTGTTTGAATATCGGGACAGGGCCATTCCATTTTTGAAACCTGTGTTTCTTCCTGGCATGGTTTATCGAGAAGAAAGCGACACTACCGGAACCCATGATTCGGATGAATGGGTTATTTTGACCCTGCCGGCACGAAGGGTACCTCTGTCCCTTTTCACGCGTGTGGACCATGTGATAGTGCTTTTGACCCGTCCTTTGGCACACCATCTTGGACTGTTTGAATTGATGTTCCTGGATAGTGACTCCTCCATATTGGGGCAGCGACATATCTTGGCTTTGAACAGAGGAGACGTCTCGCAAGGGAACAAAGATGGGTGGAACATTCCCAGAGGCGCTGTCTATATAAGATGCCAAATGCGAGGCCTCACACAATTCGTTTTTGCACAGGTGAAGCTTGACCTTGTGGCGTGAAAATTTTCCCTTTAACATATAAACATGGTTGACGCCGCACCATAGCTCTGTGTGTTCTACTTCAACCACATCGACCCCTCCTTTGAACGGGACACCGTCGAGATGTTGAAGAAGCTTTACGCTTTTTACCACAAAATACATTGGGGCTGCGACAAGCTTTTTCACGGCTTTCAAAGAAAAACCCTGTTTTGCAATATCGTGGCGGGCAAGGCCATCGTTTCTTCTGCGGTTGCGGGGGGCATTACCTTGAACCCGATTGAGTTTGCCACTTTGACGGGTTTCAGGCTTGTCGTCAAAGGTGTGGCAAGCTTCAAAAAATACGACAAAAAAGCGGAGAGGGCCAACTTCGCCCGGGTCGAGTACAGAAAAATTCTCGACGCGATTCGCTTCCATCTCAGGGGTGAGGCTTTCGACGAAAAAGGCTTTCTTGACAGGCTGAAAATGGTTGACGACTTCATCAGCGACCACTGCATGGAGATCCCCGAAAAAATCCAGGCGAAATACGCCAAATGTTTCGTCGCGGAGTGAACGTGGTGTGAAGACCGCAATCACGTTGTTCGATTCAGGTCCCACCACCATGCATCGAACCTTTCTTTTTCCCGGCGTCGTGTTGCTGGGTGTATTTTTTCGACGACGGGAAAGAGGTGCGCGAAATTTCTTTTTGCGCGGCCAGGCTCCTTCTGAAACCGCTTGAAAGTAATCATGGAAAAAGCAAACGAAATTCACCGACTTGGGATGAATAAACTACCTGAAATCGAGGATGAGGCTTCCCAAAAACTTCCACCGAGACGGGTCGCAGAGTTCTCTCCCGGCATCCGAAATGGTGGTGACGGCGTCGAGGATTCCATGTTTCTCGAGAATTTTGCGAAGGAGGGTGTATGAAACAGGGTTGGCTGTCCACCCAACCTCCTCCCTGGTTTTAGTTGGGGTGGTGAGCTCCTCCACCCTGTGAAACTTTTGACAAACAAGTTCGAAATTCTCATGGTCCTCAACCATCGTTTTCCTACAGCACACCCTTCCGTTGGCGTTTGCGTTCGCGTTTGCGTTCACATTCGCCATCTTTCCCACTGGTTTATAGGTTCAATGGAAAAAAGCTCCTGCCTTGCAGAAATGCCTTTTAAAAATATACTACAGCCCGAAAGGTTATTGGAAAGGGTTTGCCGCAGTGAAAAAACTGGCCAAAGCCGCAAAGGTCTCGGACAATGTTGCGAAACAGTGGTTGCAAAAGCAGGCGCTTTGGCAGATTTTTTTCCCGTGCCGGGGCACATTCCTCGGCCGAAGTTTGACGTGCCAACATCCAACGCAGTGCACCAAGCCGACCTGCTCTTTATGCCGCATGACAAGGTGGGGCGCAAAACTTTCAACTACGCGCTTACTGTGGTCGACGTGGCCAGCCGCTCCAAGGCAGCTGAGCCCCTGACCTCGAAAAATTCTGACGAAGTGGCCCGGGGCCTTTGAAAGAATTTACAGGCGCGGGCTTCTCAAATAGCCGAAGCTGCTGCAGGTGGACCCGGGGCGGGAGTTCATGGGGGCTGTTTCCAGAGTCATGGAGGCGCATGGAACGGGCATTCGCCGTGGACATGTTGAAATTCACCGCGACCAGGCAATTATTGAACGCTTCAACCGCACTCTTGCTGAGCGTCTGTTCGGACACCAATACGCAGTGGAAATGCGGCTGCCGGAGGGTGCGCGGTCTGTTGTGTGGGTGGCAAGCCTTCCGCTCAACCAACAAACCATGCGGCTGACAGGGTTGAAACCCACAGATGCGATCCGAAAGCGAACTGTTTTTGCCCAGCCAGCAACTCCGTATTCCAGACCTGTTGGCGCGGCCGAAAAAAGGCTCCCCCCTGGCGTTGAAGTTCGCTATCTTTTTCAAACTGGGGAGTTGGAAGGTGGGGTGCGAGGGGCCACAGATCCGGTCTGGTCTTTGAAAGTGTTCGAGGTTGAAAGGATTATGGTGAAACCAGGCCAACCTGTCCTGTATTGGATTTCCCACCCCGAGACAGGAGGGTCCGATGGGTCGAAACGCAGCTTTGTTCGGGAAGAGTTAATGGTTGTCCCCCGAATACCAAACTCCCTCCTGCCAAGCCTGGCTAGATGTGATATTCGATGGGTTCGGTGTGAATCTCGTCCGGCAGCATCCACCGCTTGTCGTAGTACGCGCTCAGGCCCAGCTTCTGCTGCACGTAAGTCACCATCCGCCCGTCTCTCATGCGGAATCCTGTGCTCGTCGCCATGTCTTTGTGACCCTCGAGCGCCGCTTTGAAACGCTCCCACCTGATGACGTTTTGCCTCTGGTTCATCCCTTTTATGCTGAACTTGCTTTTGCCTCCATCGGCGTCCACGAAATAACACTTCAAGCAGAGCTCGATCATTCGATGGCCCTCGCACTCCAGCTTGAACAACCCCGTGGTGCGGCTGATCCACTTGTCCCACGCGACCCACTGATTTTTTTTCTGCCTCGAACTGAGCTCTCATCTCCGGTTTCACAACGTCTTCCAATCTTTCTTCAGAAATCGCCATGTAATTGCTGTCCGTGTCCATCTGGATCAACTCGAAGTCACGGCGGTCCACGAACTTGTCCATGAAGACAAAGTAAAACTGGAGCATTCGGAACTTGGCCAGCTGGTACGCCGCGATACCAACCTGGAACGACTTCGGATTTTGTTCTACGGCTTCCTGCTTTCCAGTTCGTACGCCTCCCCGATTTCCTCGAGATCTGAGAGGAAAGCGCTTCGCAACGCTCTGTCGACAACCTTTTCATCCTTCGTGTAGATGACGTTTCTTTGTCGCTCCAAGGCTTCGATGAGCTTCCCGTACGCGCTGTTGCCCAAGAGTTTGAACACGTCTGCCAACAACGCCTTGCTTTTGTCGGTGTCCTCTCTTCGGCGTGCCTCTGTCACCTGCTCCACAAACCAGGTGAAGATCTTCTTCGGTTGGTAATTGATTGTTCGGTGAACTGCTGTGATTTTCACTCCGTGATCAATGTACCAACAGAGGAGTGGGCCGTAAGCCAACATTTTTTCTGCAGACAAGGCTCCCACCAACTTTCTCCCGTTCCCCCGGTTTCTGCCGGTGCGCTGCAGATAATCCATCATGTGATCCGGCACAGCTTCTGCCGGCACCTGCTTGTTGATGAAGAAGGGACACATCTCTTCGAACTTGGGGATCAACACCTCAGGAACTTTCAGATCAACTTCTGCGAAACCGAACCACTTGCCCTCCTGCAAGTTTTGAACCAGCCTGGGAACCGCTCTGACCCTCTGCTCTCCGGGAACATGAACGATCTGTTCCTTCCCGCAGGGCATGTCCTGCAACATTGTTGACAGATACAAGGCATTGGCGTCGTAGCCCAGGATTTTTTTTGCAAGTTTTCGGTTTCTCAACTTGATGGGACCACAACTTCGTCACATTCACTTCGTGGTGGCGGGTGAACACGAGACTCGGCCCCCCCGACTACCGCCCCTTTCCAAAAATGTCATAAGCCTCTTTTGCAGGGGCTCCACAACTCTGCCCCGCACTCAACTGCTCCCCGAAGAAAGATAGTGAAGACTGACTCCTGAAATGCTGACCGCATCTTTCAAGATGTCGATTCCCTTTTCAGAGTAGAAGGCGCGCATTTTGTCCAACACTTCGAGACCTGGCGCGACATCCAGATTGTTGTAGTAACACAGCCAGTCTGCAAAGGTCTTCATTCCTTTTCTTCAAATAGACGAACACAACCTCTCCATTCCTCTGGAGTCAACACCCACTCCCTTTCAGAGATGAATACCACTCAGGTCTGGCAAACCGGGATAATCAAGCTTTGCTGGGCTGTCAAACCACTCATATGGAAACCACGACTTCACAAGCCGCACAACCATAAGCCTTCACCCAGCTGTCGTAGCTGGTTCCTGGTCCAAATAGTTGATTATATCGAGGAAGCGAAAGTTTGGAAGAAGGAGGAACATCAGTTTGTTTGCTTCTTTTGGCCACTCTCACTTTTTCGTTTTTTCAGCGAGGAAATCCGCCAAATGTTCTTTGACAAGATTCAAGTCGTAGCGGCCAGAGTTGAAACCAAGCACAGGCACTTCGTTGTACCACCCCGCAATCAGAGCTCGTTGGTCTTTGGGAAGCAGGTGGAAAAGTGTCCGGCATGAAAACCTTTTGACTTCCTCCCTGATTCTTTTCCCCCGTCGTTCGATCTCTTCCACAAACTTACGAATCAACCTCTTTGGGTCTCTGTCGCAGATGTGTGTTGGTTCGCGCTCGAGTGTGTGTCCGATTGAGAAACAGATTGGTTTGTGAACATTTCGAATGTGGAGTGTGGGTGTTGGGTCCATCCTCTTGGTTTTGTCCCCATATGCCTCGAAATCGAAGATGATTGCGTCGGGGTAAGTTCTTGTGAAAACGGGAGGCAGAGCGTCCTTTGTTTGTTTGACTTAGCAGGACCAGGCTTCGACCACATGGAGCCCCGCTTCTCGCAGTTTTTGTGTCCATTGAAGTGTTGCTTGGTACAGATCTTCGCGGGTTTTCCCATCGTGGGCGATTTTTGTGTCGCGGTCGGGTAACATCGTGGGCAGCCGTGCCAGTAACATCCATGGTATTGGAAAACTGTTTTGCTCCCGAGGTGGAGTCCATCCACTGGGCGGCCCAAAATCCATGGCTCCCCTCCATGCCCACATTGGGCGTGGTGAATGTGTATTCCTCGTTGGTGGGCTTGTTGTTTCCACCCAACGGATCGCCTCGGCTGAAGCGGTTGATTTGGGGAAGAAAGCCTTCTCAAACGCGGTTTGTGGTTTTTCAATTTTTTGGTTGGGGCATACCACCACGGCTTACCCACGAGAACAGGTTGCGATGTGACGTTGCAGATTGGATGCTTTCGTGGTTCTTGTGTGACAGTGCGGACAAATGTAGTTTTGACCCAAACGTTCAATCGTCTTCACAACAAACGCGTGCCCTTCGTACACACCAATTTTGAAGATGTTTGAGAGTTGTGGGTTGGGGTTTCGAAAAAAGAGTCGAATTTACTTCATCCCCTCTTTTCTCAGGCTCATAAACCCGAATTCCCAACCAATCAGAGAAGGGCTTATCGTGGTTGAAATGTTGTTCGACTTTGTCAAGCTCATCAAGTGAAGCTTTTGGGCAGTCGCGTGGAATGGTTTCAAGCTGGTAAAGACTCTTCGCCAACTCGCGGGCCTTTTAGTTGCTTCGGTCGGGTCTGGCTTTTTGATGAACAGCGAGGCATCGCCAAAGACAGAGGTTGTCTTATACGTGTCCAAACACATCATCGGGCCGTGACGCCCGTGCGCCAACGCGCGCATCCAATCCGGCAGAGGACCTGTTCCCAACAACGGTTGACGGGTGTTAATGATCTTAACGAAAACATCAGAAGGGGCCTCGAAAACCCACTGTGTGTTAGGTCTTTCAAGCCGACTCCGAGACAGCCGCTCTTCCTCTTTTCACGGCAGCCAGGCTTCCGCGTCAGCGCGCCGGTTGACCCAGCGTGAATCCTCTCGTCGGTTGTTATAATACAGCATCAAGAGTCATCGTGAATGTTCCTCAACCAATAAGAATATGAGTGCCGAATGTAAAAGGAGGCTTTGGCCGCCGCCTCAATCTTGTTCATGAAGGTTTGTGTCTGGTCTCTGTTGAGGTTGTTGCTGACCCGCCATCGGGTGAACCGACGGCCACTTCGGGTGTCCACCCCTTCGAGCTCGGGATCACCAAACAGTGTTGCGAGTGCTGTTTGGTAATTTGTTTGGGGTCCTGTCTCACAGGTGGGAAAAGGGAATAATGTCTTGCTGCGGCGCGGGTGAATTTTGTTTCTGCGATTTTAATTCTCTTCGGGAGGCCACGTGTTTGTTTTTTTCCTCGCGGGGCAAGGGGTACAGCCGCATTATTTCTTCCCAGCTCTGGCGGGGTGGTGCTCGGGGAGCTGGCACCGGCATCAATCCTACCCCACACACCCCTCTCTCTAATAGGGTGACCCCGCACCCCGACTGCTCTGGTCGGCGCTTTGTTGCTTGTTTTTGAAGATTTCGTTGTCGTTATTGCCCTCGTCGCTTCGCTCCTCAGGCTCTGAGTAGTATAGGGTGAGTCGATTCAATACTCACCGGAACACCACGCCCCGAGGAGCGGAGCGACGAGGGGTGTGGTGTGGAGGTGGTATTGAATTGACTCACCCTATACTACTACTACAGGCTTTATTTTCAATACTGCTTAAGTAGTGATAGCTTAAGTAGTGTTCATAACTGCGATGATCATTCACGTATTTGTCTCAGAACAGTTGCTTAACTTAGTTCATGGAGTTTTTCATAAGTCATGGAAAACGTCCTGAAAAGTCATGGAATTCTCACAGCTCAAAAGTGTACGAACCCTGTCTAAGTCATCTAAGAGTTGGCTTTTGGTGGATATTTCCTCTGATAACATGATAACACCAATATCCCGTTATCACCGATCCCCCACCAACGAAGCACACAGATTGTTCAAAAGGTAGCACGAAATGCTGCCTCAAAGCACCTAACGCCAGCGAGGTTTCCTTTCCTCTGAAGAACAGAAGACAGGGTCGCCACTGATTGGGATAGAAAATTTCCTGACTTTTCACTGATCACAAACCAATTTTCACTGACCATCCAAGACAATCTTGGGACAATAAATCTCGCAATGGAGCCACGCAAATCAATTTCTTTGCAGGAATTTTTTGAAACTAAAGTTACTTTTACTAACAAGGAATCTCATTCCCAGACCTGATGGCTAGCCAAGATTAAAATTCCCTGACTGTCAGGTAGAATCCCGAATTTTAACAGGACTGATTCAAAACCCCTTAACATCCCGCGCTAGGTCATCTTGTCCCATCCTGTAACTGATTCCGTCACATTCTTAACTCTTTAACAGCGGCTTTACTTAATATGGGTCCTCAGTGACCTGCAACTTTCCCAAATCCCATACCATGGTTGAAATGAACCATTGTTTTTGCCAAATGTACAGTTGTTTAAACTTAATCACACCGTTAACTAATTTATTACTTATATAGCACCATTTACAAATACAGATCAATGACGCTTTACAATTTTACATATGAGTTGCTCTCACTGGTTGAAATTGAAATTCTCGCGTGTGACCCAAAGGAATTCTGGGCAATTCTTGCATAACGGTGGCATGGAAATCCACCAATCTGTCGAGACACCCAGTCCCACTGACAAGATATTGCATCGATTGCATTATTTACAAGTCAAAACTGCCATGCGAGGTCCCGGAATCCAATTACAGAACGGCCAGAAAGACCTCACTCGCTCAAACTGAACACTTTCGGAGGTGGCTCACTTGCTGTGAAATGTTTCTCACCTCTGTTTTCTTTCAGAGGATTGTCTCTACCCACCAACCCAGCTTTAAGATGCCAAGCAGGGGGCTTCCCATCTGGCAAATGGTTTGAAAAACGCACTTAGAAACAAGCAATAGCTAGCGTGACAACAAACATAGAGCCTTCAGTGTTATGGATCAGCAAAATCTCTGTGGTAACCCCTTAAACGGAATAACGAGATCGACTTGACGTCCTAAAATCGGGAAATTGCAAAAAAGACGTACAAAACGTCGGCTGGGAAAGGGTTAAGGCGATTTCTTGTATTCTTTGAAATGTGTCCCATAATTTCAGTGAGGTAGATAACGTGACCCTAGCAATGAAGAACCTGTAGAAGATGCTACTTCTATCCACCATCATTCTCTCAACTAGAAAGGCAACATGATATTTTTTTAATCATTCATTTTCTATTTACATTTCTACAAGTGATCACCGGACACGCTATATTTACAATTCATAGGAAATTAACTTAGCGATTCCCCCGTTGCAGGGCAATAAATAAGTCCTTTTTGTTGCCGTTTCTAACACTATACAACATGTACAATTTAAGCGACAAGAAACGAGAAGACACTATCACACAACAACTTTGGATCAGACAACACCTTTATGTCATCTTTTCTGTTCCCCGGAAAGAACCAAACTAAATGGCTTAGCTAATAGCGAGAGGCGCAGGAACTGCTACACGAGACCACCATGTGGCGAAATTTGTTGCGTCAATTCCTGGACCAAAGGGATGGCGTGCAGTTAAACTGGAAGTCTCTGTGTCTGTACTCGTTATCTCGTGTGTAACAGGTTCCTGTTGGAAGTTTGTGGGTTGCTCTGTGCTTGTCTTGTCCCTGAACCAGTCTGGCCGCTCTAAAATCGAAATTACACCAAGGTTAGTCCACAAATGCACCTTTTACCAAACGAGAAAGAAAAATTATTTTACGCGACATCGACAGACAAGACGAAGCAGCATTTGTGCGTACTGGTCAACAGCCCTTATTTGATCACAGTGGGGTACGCGGATATTCAAACGGTAGAACCACTTTGCACAACATAATAAACAATACACAGGAAAGTGCTTCTCAATAGAGTATTTGCAGTGCCCGGAGGTACTCCCCTATATGGGATATATAGGTATGTGCGGCCCCAAAGGGTATGTTTTTTTTTTTGCCATAAAAGGGTAATAGGGTATCGATTTTGACCAATTTGGTCTGAAATAGGTTATGGTTTGTGCACTCTATTCTTGAAATGGGTGTTTTTTAGAAGAAGCTACTTCTTCCTCATCAGAATCAACAGAAGATCATCAACAGAAGCCCTTCTGAAATTATGTTTACGCCAACCGTGTACGTGAAATCGGTCTGAAATAGGTCTTAAATAGGGTAGGGAAAATCGCAGATTTTGGTCTGAAATAGGGTAAGGGTTTCAGGAAGCGGGCCGCACACTCCCACCCAATTTTTCTGGGAGTACTCCCCTCCCCCCTCCCCCACCTCCTTCCGGGATGCGGAGCGACCATGTTGGAGGACCAAAACAACAAAATGGCTTTCCTTTGGGAAATAAAATTCATTATTATGCATTATTGCGTTCGCAGAACGCAGTCCTAATCCAGACTGAATCGAGATTTTGGGACAGCCGGTGGGTCTTGAAAAGAGCTACCCCTGCAATCTGCAAGCAGTCTGCGGGGGCGAACACATCATCGCCAAGCCAACTCAATAGCTTTCAAAATGGCGGCCGTCGGCGAGGAAGACGAAAGTGATGTCTAAATGTCTTAAATGAGCTGCTACAGCCTGGAAATGGCGAAAGTAAAAATGGCGGCGACACAACTACAATGAGTGGACAATTCATCAAGTAAAAGCGAAATTGAATCGACAAAATCTTTCGAAAACAAGACCTGTTTGATCGAGTTGTTGAACACGATGAAATTGGGGTTCTGCCAGAGACCTCTGCTAGCAGGGAAGTTTCTTTGTGGCGAGGATTGGCGATTGAAGTGGATGATCTGCCACCTTACCTCTCAAGAAACGACCTCGACTGAAATTTGTTATATCAGGATAAACAAATGTCTGAGAAATATTCTGTACACCTTTTTACACCACGGATCGGTCATTTCGATTTCGTCACTGAAACAAACAAATATGCCATGCGAAGGAACATACCATGTTGGGTCGGAACAAGTCCTGAGGAGCTGAAGGAATTTCTGGGGATTACTGTCTGGATAAAGCTGATTGCCGATTTCTACAATAATTTGTTCGTTGCTGCTACAACTATTTTCAGAAACTATGTTTTAATATTGTGTTAGTCAAAGTTGATATTTTTGAGGCTTTCCAAGATTCTGTAAATGTGCTTTTAGTGTTCAAAGATCATCATGGACCACATGGCCCTCCATATGGTGGTTTTAGGGTTAACATACCAGACCTACCAATACTCGAACGCACTCCCTAATCTACGATTACTACTAGTTTTTTATTATTATTTGGTCCTCCAACATGCCCGCTCCGCACGTACTCTATAGCTTTCATGAACAGACTCAAAATCTATACCCTGGGCGCCAGAGGTTTTATTTTTCTTAGCGAGTTCGGCGGTTAACCCGCTAAACGCAAAGCGAACGAAGGCGCGAAAAATAAGAACCTCTGGTCACGGCAGTTGAGAACCTCACTTCTATGAAATTTCGAAATAAGATATCTCGGCAAATCGGTTTTCTACAGTGTTTGCTTGTTTTCATAATTTGACATGACGTGTCGACGCGGTGATGCCTAAAACCGCTTGCTTGTGTCTCGTGTAAATAACGAAATTTCCACAACCCGAGTAAAATTATAGCGTCTGTAAAAAAGTGTTTAAATTTGTTAATATTTGGATAATAATGATAATAATATATCACATTTATATTGCGCATTTTCTATGCAATATTCAAATGCGCATTACAACACTGGCCGGGGGACTTTGCCAGACTGCTTATCACGCAGTTTACAATAATATTAATGAAGTTGAGTTATGAGTGCCCCCGTAATGTCAATATCAAATTAAGACAGACACTAGGGTGGTCACAGCCAGAGGTTTGTTACGTCCCTAGTGGTTCTTTTACGTCCCACAGAATCAGAGAATTATGAAGAGTTGTGAGACGGGGCCTACGGTTTATCGTCCTTATCCGAGAAGACTAGAAAGTCTAACCGTTTGTAGATGTCATTACGAAGGCAGCACTTTCTCCTCAATTATTTAAAGACCCTGAGTGTTGGTTCGGCCGGGGTTTGAACCCGCGACCTCCCGCACGGTAGTCCGGTGCTCTACCACTGAGCTAACCGGTCGGCGGATCTTTTTAGACAGTGTCTACGCGAGACAGACAAAGATAGCTACGATCGAGGTTGTACCCTGGGTGCCAGAGGTTATTTTTTTCCATTTGAAGGAGGAAGATTACGCGGCGAAACAACGTCAACGAGGCTATGCGTTTCGCGGGTTAACCGCTTCTCGCTAAGAAAAACAAAATCTCTGGCACTCAGGGTATCGAAGTTGTGGTCTGTGTTGTGATTTCCGGTAAACAAAGAGACCACTGTCTCATCCATTTTGTGCATGAAATGTCGAAGAGACGAGGAGAAATTAGAAAAGCTCTTCGAGGCACTGAATGTTTTAGAAAGAAAGCTAAACAGACGCTTACGGAACAAAAGGAACTAAATAGGGTGGAAATTCCGCGGAAAGATTAAAAGAGGTGTTACAGAACTTCGCTGACTATAATTAGCAGTGGTACTGTCAGGAAAAACTCCGCACTGAAACGTCCACCCCACGTTCGACCGAGATCGCTTTCAAACCAACTTTATTGCCCACTGGACTTCAACTTCACAACGACTCAGTTGTCCCATGGTTCGATCATCGATCGTGGTGTTGTGCAAATTAAATATCAAGGACGCTGTTAACAGGACCGCAAACACATCCTCACGCGTGATAAAATGAATTTAAGCCTCTTCCTGAACAGGTTTCAATTCTAAAATCTCCGAAAATCCACAATTAACTGCGAATTGTACTGCACCTCTAAATGCTCGCTCGAAGCCTTCCATCGCCACTTTTGTTTTGCAAGCCTTCCTCTAGTCTCCTTCGCAGCCGTCGTTTGGGCTGATAGCCGATTGGTTTTCTAACACACTCAATTTCATTGGTTGAACGGTAATAATGGCCCCAGGAGCCACAAAAACCGGTTTTTAGCATGAGGAAGGCAAGTCTCCTTCGCAGCCGTCGTTTGGGCTCGTCACGCAACGCACTCCCTCCCCCCAACAACGGCTACTTCAACCAGAACCGCATTCCTTTTCCGTGTAGCCAATCACGGAGTCGCTCATATAATTCTGAGTGAGTCGCGCCAAGACTACTCGTCCAATCACAGCTCGCGTTTTATCGGTGACTCTTTCAGCTTTCTAGTGAGAAAGGAAAATGGCGTCTATCGAAGAAGCTTTCGTTTCGACGGCTTCCAAGTTAAATATTCCTAGCTTAAATAAGCATCAGAAGCTCGCAATCGAGAAAATTACAAATACAGATCAATGGCGCTTTACAATTTTCAAATCAAATTAACTCTAAATACATCAAATGAAATGAAATGTTGGTTTTTGGGGAGAGGGGAAAACCGGAGTACCCGGAGAAAAACCTCTCGGAGCAGAGTAGAGAACCAACAAACTCAGCCCACTTATGACGCCGAGTCCGGGAATCGAACCCGGGCCACATTGGTGGAAGGCGAGCGCTCTCACCACTGCGCCAACCCTGCCCCTAATATTATTTATCAGTGAGAACAACACATCAAAATACAGTACAATCTCCACAATTCTGGCAACACTTTAATAATTCAATAATAACTAATCTCAAAACAATGATGCAGATGTACTCCCTTGTCGTTATCATGGATAATCTCCTACAGTACAGCTCGCAGATAAGCGAACCAAAATATACGCAAAAAACGCGCATACAGAGCGCATAGACGAGTCAAAAAATATACAGATACGCGTCTACACATACGCAAAATGGCTTATTAGTATGTATGAGCTTATTCATTGACTTCCTTTTGTTGTGTCGTCAATTTTGAATAGACTGAATAGCAAGAGTAAGTATACCGAATATTCATTAATTAACACAATATTTTTGCCGTTTCCATCGTAGCGCCTTGCAGAACCATATTCTAAATAAACAAACTCTATAGACTACGTTTGTAAAGAAATTACTCTTCAATAAACGGCGCATCATAAGCACTTCTCTAACTAAATTAGGCATTTAAAACAGAGTATTTTGCCATTTCAATCGTCTCTGTGGAGTCTGTGCGAGATATCACATTTTTGTTTGTTGTGACGTGGGGCACAAATTCACCTTCGCCGGCGAGCGATGAAAAGATAAACACAGTTACCTCCAAAGAAGCAACTCTTCAATAAACGACGCATCATAAGCACTTTTGTACCGAAATTCAGCGTTTAAGAAAGAGTGTTTTCCCGTTTCAATCGTCTCTGTGAGCCTTGTAGAGCCAGAGATCTCACATTTTTGTTTGTTGTGACGGCACAAATTTTCACGTTCACCGGCGCAAGTAGCCAGAGATGTTCTACAATTAGCAACTGGATTTTCCAAGTTACTAGTATCCGTGTCTTCTCAAAGAAGTACAAGTGGTATCGGAGAATCGAAGCGATTTGGATGCTTTACCTCGCGATTTAGGTGTGATATTCTCGCCAACCTCTTCGTTCGATCTCTGTGGTCGCTTTTCCCTCAGCTTTTCTTTAGCATTGAAGGTCTCCTCTACTTCCTTCTTGATTTCATTCAGCTTATCTGATGCGCGTTGAAATTTTATCAAACGTTGGTAGCATTTCCCTCTGCAAACAAACAATTCGCTGCTGTCCGAATAGTTAGGCACGTCCACAGCTAGCGAAGATCTAATGGTTCCAGCAATATCCACTGAACTTTTTCCGAAGACATATATTTTATCCTTTGCAAGAGTAGCCGACGAACAAATAAAGCACCTTGAGCTACCTTCTGCCAATTTCTTTGGAGTCAAATCCATACGAAATCTATGAAATGTCTGGCAGCTTCACCCGAAAGCGCCGACGAATTCACGCGGGAAACTTACTTCATTAAAAATATATTGATGCGTGATTGGTTTTTTGGAAAAAAAAACGCGACGCGTGATTGGTGCAATCTCTCAAAATCACGTGCACCCAGAGACAAAGAGAAAGGGATGCGGTTCTGGTTGAAGCAGCCGTTGTTGTGGGGAGGGAGCTCGTTGAGTGACGAGCCCAAACCACGGCTACGAAGGAGACTTGCCTTCCTCATGCTAAAAACCTGGGGTACATTATTACCGTTCAACCAATGAAATTGAGTGTTAGATCGTTTTCACTACGAAAACCAATCAGCTATCGAGTTCAATATCTGAATTCATGGAAGTGAGGTTCTCGGCAGCTGTGACCAGAGGTTATTTTTTCCCCTCGGTCCTTCGCGCCTCGTAGACGCGGCTTGGCCGCGGAATTTTCCTCCTTCACATGGAAAAAAATAACCTCTGGCACCCAGGGTACAAAATCTAGAGTCACTGCGTACACCATAAACAGCACTATAGGAAAGTACTGCTACAGTGTAAGTAGCTTTCATTTGAATGACCGAATATCAAACTCAAAAGTTAGAAACATCCAGTAGAGCATAACAGATAGCACACTAAAGAATACTGCACAACTCTCGTTTGAATGGGACTTACGCTTCGGAATTAAAAGTATTTTCTATAACGCGCCAAATTACTGCTCAGTGACTTCATTTTCATGGCAGAATTTCACCTAGAGACAACAAGATATTCGGCCCAAATTAGCGGTACTTAACTCTGATAACTATCTCTCTCTCTCGAGTGACCAAACCTTGAGCTACATCGACAGGCTCAAAGGCCGTACGATAACCGCAAAGAAAGAGGAGAAGCAAGTCTGCATACCTGGTGTGCCTTCCGGCCTCCAGCGCTATTCATTCTAGGTTTCTGCGAAATCGCTTTGGTGATTTCTTCTTGGGCTGCAGATCAAACCGAAAAATCAACATCAGCTACACTAACAAAGGTTTAACAAAAGATTTAATCTACTGCACGCTAAATTAAGTACTTTCCGTCCTGAAATATTTCAGGACGGAAAGTACTTAATTCAGCGTGCAGTAGATAAGTATCTGCAACATCGGTTTTCCACCTTCAGAATGCAAGGCCCCTCCAAAAATAAGCTTTTTAAGACACTGGCCTCTCAAATCTCTGAAACTAAAAAGCTCTCCTAAACTTACTTTGTAAGCCGGTGGACAGTTACGGTTTTAAAAATGCTAGCTAAAAGTTTCAGGCTGCTACAGTTTTCAAGTAGAACTGATTCACTAATTC
The DNA here is from genome assembly GCA_016490735.1 of Pachyseris speciosa. Taxonomy (NCBI): domain Eukaryota; kingdom Metazoa; phylum Cnidaria; class Anthozoa; order Scleractinia; family Pachyseridae; genus Pachyseris; species Pachyseris speciosa. Next base: position 288,217 of record JAEMWC010000990.1, on the reverse strand, counting down.
TCGCAAACAATAAGCTCCCGCTAAAATAAACCCTCCCCTTAAAGTTACATCTAAACAATTATTTCAAGGATCATTTTGACGGAAGTTGAGGACACTAAAGCCACCTGAGAGCAGAGAATAAAAGGGTGGAAACTCTCCCAAAAGTTTCTACCTTTTATTGCATTCCTGCACGAGTTCTTGGTGACAAAGAGGGAAAAAGCATCTTTTTGTGGGAAGGCGGAAAGGGAAACAGGGGAGGAACGCCAGCGACAGGAATGAACGTAGAGCTTCAAAAATCGACAATCATTACCTTTTAACCTTTCGTTCAAACGATCCAAGGACTGCAACAACCTCTGCTCTTCCAATGAGAGAGCACTGGGACCTTAACAACAGTGACAAAATAGTAAAAAACATGATTGAAAAGACAAAACAAAACAAACAAACAAACAAGTATCAGTAATTTTTGTGGCCCTGAGAATCAAAGAAACCCCACAAATAACATCCACGTTAGTTGAACGCAGTCGACATATCCCTGTTCAATCTGCCTACCAGGCTGGCACAACAGTAGCTTAACCCACCTGCTCTGCCAGTCATCATGGCTTGGTACTGTTGATGGGGAGGCATCTCTGTAAACTTGTCCTGGTGTCTGTGAAGCATTTCCTTTTCAGAGGCCATCATCACAGCTTGCATTTCCGCTGGGGACAGTGGCTGCGAACTTCCAGCTAAAACAAAACGGCTCACATTTCACTTAACCATAACACTCAGGCGACTATTATGTTGATATACATATGTAAATACCGATCAGTCATTTATTATCAACGGTGACCTTTAAAATCGCATTCCTCAGCAATTACTTACTACTAATTTTGGCAGATGTTTTTCCCTTGCATTATCTTATATAGTTACGGCTCCGTCATCGTAAAGTGATCCGTAAAAACTACCGTTCTTTGATTACTTAGGAGTCTCATTGAACTACGATCAAGTTTATTATCAAGCAATCTTGATTAACTTCTCTAACTTTCAAAAAACTTTGCGTGACAACACTTTACGTGACGTTACTTGGACCGTCCAGCGACTCATAGCATACAGTGTAGCCTCCCACGCAGTCGTTTTTAGGGGACTCGTATTTCACCTCCTCCCCACTAACGCCTGCTTACCCGAAACCAACATTCCTTTCCCGCCGCTTAGCCAATCACATTTTACCTACTAAATTCTGGAAGGTTGACCTTGACCTCAGGACGCTTTTCGTGGGATAGTTCAACACAGGGGAGACACAGCTTGAGCGAGCTGTGATCACCGTGTGCTCAACGTTCAAAATTTCCTGTTTAAATGCCTATCAACTGACTTCAATTTAACAATTTGTGAGAGGAAATAGCGATAATATTTTCGTCAATATGCCGACTAGTTACGGAAGGTTGCTTATTTATCAAGCAAGCTTCGCCTTCAATCTTCGATATCCTTGCCTGCGCTGATCATGTTGTAGCAATTGTGTCACCTCTCCTGAATCCGGTGAAGGGCCAAGCCAGTTATTATTTAAGAAGTATTGGCGTATCTTCGGTTAGTCTAAGTGATTTGGAGGAAGGAAACTTTGCCATCGGTGGACCATAGCGCGGAGTGGATCAAGCTTGAGCGAGCTGTTAGGTTATAAGCTGCATAATTTTACCATCCCCTTCTCGCGAACTGAAGAAAAAAGTACGAATTGGCGCAGTCTATGCCATCGGTGTTAACTTCTGACCGCTTCTCCAGGACGTTTTGGGGTCGCTGAGTTGGCGAATTTTATTTCATTTCATGCAAGACCATTGAGAGATCGAGCTTCCATGTGTGATAATTTCACGTCGGTTTACTCTGTTTGATCGACTTATAAATGCTTCAGATTTCTAACTTGGTCGCGTCTAAGTTCTTATTCGCTTTTTCAAATTTTAAAAGTCTCTTTTAATGCATCGTATTACTCAAAAACAAATCGGCTCTAGCGCTTTGAAACGATTACAAATTCGCGAGAGAAAGAAGCACGTATAAGGATTAATTTTACTTGTCATCGCCGCACAGTTTCTCGATCGTGATTGGTTAGGATACCCGTGAGTCAAACAATGGGAAAGGAATGTTGACTTCGGGTAAGCAGGCGTTAGTGGGGAGGAGTTGAAATACGAGTCCCCTAAAAACGACTGCGTGGGAGGCTACTCATAGCGCAGTGACGTGATGCATAACTGCGGGCTGCGTGTTGCTGTTTGGTCGTTCGGCTTCACTTCCACGAGACCAAAAAAATTCATGGCTTTTTCCGTTGTCATTAGCCGTTGCCTAGGCAATGGGCGAAAGCCTTGCATGACAATGTAACTGAAAGCAATGAATGAAACTGCGTTACCTCTGGTTGACAATGAAGGACTGGGTCCGCCCCTGCTTGGTGAGGGGTTATACTCCTGCTGTCTCGGCAATGGTGGTCTCCCATTTTGACCATGAGCGTGCTTCTGGGGTCTTCTGTTTCTGGATGCACGGTGCTGCAGCAAGGGTGATCTCTTGAGTGACAGACTGTCCGAGGAGCTATCTCTCCTGAGCACCTCATGAGAACCGTATCGCCGCAGTCCTCCAAGCGTGCTTCCACCGCCTTGAGGAGGCGCCCCAAGGGGCTTTTGCCCATTAATTAGCTGACTATCTCGCGCATTCCGCTGAGGGGTTGTAGGCTGGATGAAGGCTTGCTGCATCGAGCTAGAACGCGTTCTAGAACGCCGCACATCTACTCTGTTGACGCACGAGTCCGAACCAACGGACTTTGTATTCCCACTGTGAAGGTATGATCGAACATGTGCCCAGAGATGGTTGATTTCATCATCGGTTGGCGTCTTGTCTAAAGATATGGATCTGTTCAGATCACTGTTTTCTCGTTCATAAGGATTAAGACCCGTGGCCTGGAGTTGTTCTTCTCGCTCTTGCCGTGTCGTGGCGGCACTCGTGGGATGACCTACAGTTGATGTCGGATATTCGTGTCTTCTTTCCTCGTGAAAGAGCTGATGGTTTACGCCTGGAGCATAAGAAGGTTTTCCTTTGACTCCATCTCCGGCTATAACTTGGCTGGGATACCCGTCAAACCGTTCTTGGCCTGGAGGAGGTCTGCTTCCTCGTGATGCCGATAGTTGGTAATTATGCTCGTTTACCCAATTTACCCGAGTGTTGCGGTCTGCAGGTCTTCCCCCACGGGAACCAGTTGGTTGGTAGCTACCTTCAATAGCAGTGTCCAGTCTGTAACTCTCTCCAGGATATTGGCCTGCTCTTGACCCAGCTGGTTGATAGAGCTTGTCATCGTTCACAAGATTCACCCTCATGCTGTTATCTGCAGGAGGTCTCCCTAAATGAGACTCAAGTTGTTGGGGTCTATCCTCAATGACAGCCCCCACCCTAACACTCCCTCCAACAGGAGGCCTGCCTGCTCGGGATCCAGCTGATCCCACCCTGGGGTGATGGACCCTGCGACTGGCAGCATCTTGCTTAAGACCACGATTCTCAACAATATTATCATCCTCTCTATGTGACCTTCCAATGACGTGGTACCCCTGCTGGGATGATACCTCCCGCTTACCATCACCAAACTCTAACTGCAAGGACTTCAGAATCCTCTGGTGCTGCTCCTCGGCTGCCGTGTGTCTAGCTCTCATGTTCATCATCTCCATGTTGCGTTTGATGCCTTCAATAATACCATCATGATCCGCACCGTCGTGTTTACCACTGTTTGGTCGTTTTGGATGGGTCCTTCCACTCCTACTATTCCCACATTGAGGTGAAGGCGAGTTTCGCCGACCGCCCGCAAAATCCGTTTGGCTATTCTCGCTGCCACTCTTACTCGCTTTGTTGTTTTTCATTGAATGTCCACGGGGTGATGTTGCACCATGGTTATGGATTGACCTGCGTGGGCGAGCAGTGATTTGTTTCCTATAAAATGTCCCTGGATGAGCACGACCCCTGCCAGTTTTCTTCGTTGGTGGAGGTCTTGGAATCAAAGATCTTTTCGATCGGGTGCTTGATGAATTGCTACTGTTGGATGCCACTGATGCAGGTGAAGATGGATGCTTTTGTCGTGAGGGCATGGTGTCCTTCATCTCGTTCTTGGCTTCTGCATGTGGTCTTTCATCTTCTTGTGGCCCAGTGCTGTCCACAACTTCTCTTTTTGATCTGTGACCTGTGCGTTGTGCTGACACCATTTCTTGGGCAGGGGGTGTCTGAGGCTGGACAGCTTCTCGACCTTCTGGACGATAATTTGTTAAGGCAAACGGTGAGGCAAACGGAACAGGCGCGCTTTCCAACGCTTGTTGTCCCTGTCTTGTTGCATTCATTCCCATCAACTTAGTTCCGGCGCTAGTGTAAAAAGGATATGGGAAATTCTGATGGAACGTTCCCTGCACAGGAGCGTGCAAACCAGTGTATACATGTGCATTGTGATGGTAAAAATGAGGAGAAGTGATTACAGCAGGGGCCACACTGGTGTAAGATGGCTGGTAATACTGATACCCTGATGTGACAACGAAAGGATTTGTGATGTATCCTGGCTTGGCATACACAGCCTCCTTCTGTCCGAGGGCGTTCGAAGCAGATCCCTGGTCACTTTCTTCTGGGGGAACATAAACAAGGTCCCTATCCATCTCTCCAACGTGACCTACATCTGTGGTAGCCTCATCAATTAACTCCTCTGCAGTACTTTCTCCAGCGCTGTGCACATACCTTTCTAAAGAATCTTTCAGTTCTGATGGCCCTATAGTCCAAGTTACAGCACTGCTTTCTTTATATTCCTCATTGTTTTGCTGTTCCATTGAAGCGCTGACTACATGATTATCTTTTTCGTCCAAGCTGTCTCTTGTCACCTCTAAACTGTCATTAAGCTCCTGCTCATTGACAACGTCAGTCCCGGCTTTCATTTCATCTGCGACCTTTTCAAGATTCTCCTGCCTTGAAACAAAACCTTCACTAAGGTTCACTTGCCTTGAGGAAGACGGTACGTTCTCGGTTACAGCTGTATGGTAATTACTAATAGCAACAGGCTTGGGTTTCGGCCTATCACAGTGAACAACGGTCACAACAGATGGCTCCTTTCCAAAGTCGTTAGCAGTACTGTACGTCGTACTAGTACCTGCTTGTCCAGTCCCTGCTTGGGTCACTGATGACATCACAGCAGATCTGTTCCCCTTTTGGTGCGCCCCTGACTGCCCAGATGTTGAAACAGAACTTGCTGATGACACGTTATAATAGCTATTGGCATTCCGAGCATACAGCATAGTGTACACCTTCGTACTTTGTTTCTCCTCCGTGACAAGTTGTCCGGTCACGCCATCATCAAACTCGATGCTGTCAGAAAACGTGACTCTTCTCTTACCAGTGGACTTGGCCGCGTCTCGGTCACCTTTGGCCAATATTCCAGAACCGGAAAACGAACCCAAGTCTTTTCCTTTACCTGGGACTTCATCCAGGCTATCTAAGCTTGTGACACTACCACCTGGCGACTCCCTTCCCATGATGCATGGTAGAGCACCTTCAGGGGAGTCCTCTCGGGATGCGTCGCGAATAAAAGCGAGCTTTGGCCCACTTCTTGCAATGGCTTCCGCCCGCAACTGTTCTTGCTCCACCGCCGTTAGAGTATCAGTTACAATAGGACCATTACCATAGCTCTCATGCCTTGCTGGGACTACTGGCGTTCCATAAGGGTCGAAAGCAGGCTGCGTTGAGTACAGCTTTCCTTCGTTTCTAAAGTCATTCATTGCGTACAAAATTCCACCGTTTGTGTGCCCGTTGTATCTGCCTCGAAAGTCGTAATTTGCTGGCATCTCATTTCTCCAATGTTCTACTCTAGACTGTTGTTGAGTCGGCTGTGAAAAGGTTTGTGGCACTTGTTTCCCATCTTTAACTTCCACCACATGACCCCGCACTACATAACGTCCATCACGGACTGGAATTGGCTCTGAAACAGACCAGCAGATACAGCAGTTAACACGTTACAAAACGACGGAATAGCACAACAACAACAATAATGACATACCGGTAATAATAATAAACAATAGTTTTCATTTGAATGACTGCACTTCTAAGTTAGGAGCACCTTTATCCAGCAAAACTCAATACTCAGTGTAGTGGTACAGGAAATCACTGCTCATTATGCCCCCCTCTGGCAAGAACAAACCAAGCATTAGTGGCAAGAGGGTCATTCAAATGGTTATGGTAATGAAAGAGTACACAAAATCCGCATTTATGCCAGCATGTGATAAATCACTTGATATTACCAGAGGGTAGCACTGAACAATGTCTCATTTTTAAGAATTTCGTCCACTTACAACTTAACAGTTACAGATGAGCATGAGTGACTCACAACAGGTTACAGCGCTGCATTTGTTTTTCTTTTCACTTTTTTTTTCAGAAAGTGGGAATGAACAAACAAATGAACAAATGAGATTTGGAGTTTGTTAACTACTTTGATTGCGAAAGGATCTTTATTACTAAAACATTTACTGATACACGATTCCTACACTTCACGACACGAAGGAGTGAGAGAGAAATGAAATATACAGGGAGTATTTATATTCCATGCATTAAATATTCTGGAGTGCCTTGAGAAAATGAATACATTAAAATTCTGCACAAGTGAAAAAGACTGATGAACTAGCTGCAAGAACAAAGAACAAACTACAACAGTGTTAACGAACTAGTGACAAACTTTTACGATTATGTAACCGAGTTAACATTGCAGACCTGTTTCACCAAGCCAATAGTCAAGCTCACAATCATTCTTGGAGTACCTTTCCCACAGCTCAGGCTGTACAATTAACCTTTTATTTATGAATCAATAATACCTCAAAAACGCCCATTTTATCTCAAACTGAGAACCTACAGTGTAGAGAGTGTAGAGGCATAAAGCATAAACTACTTAATGTGTTTGATAAATTAATGAAAAAATGAAGAAGACATACTGAGAATAATAACCCAAAGGTTGAAAAAAAAAATGAAATACTGCAGCATTATGTCATAACCAGTTAGCTGAGTGATGCAACTAGAAACAAGTCTGGAGTTTTGGATTTGTCATATTTGTTTTCCAATATTTTGTTTACTTGAACGTCAACTGGAGGTTCAGAACTTTCGTTAACTTCAAATAAAAGCCACTGTTTCAACACAAAAACTGGCCTGGGTTAAAGGAGCTCAGTCATGGTATTTTGGGTCATTATTAGAGACATTGAAAATGCATGTACAGTGTAAATAATGAGAAACAATGAATAACAATTTTTCTGGGAAGATAAGCACCAAAGAGACAAGAATATATGCAAATATGGTGAGGATGGTGAAGGATGGAGAAGATTGAAACGGATTACAAATCACCTTTTTTGAAAAATTGAGGCTACAGTAACCTTTTCAAAATCCAAAGGCCGTGATGTATATGTAGCCCATTTAAGGCAAATTTGTGGTTCAAGATAACATGCAATTCATGTGGTAAATGACTGAGTACCTTTATCAGTGTGACTTGCATGCTCTTGCTGGATTGGCTTATTCTGCTGCACGGTGTCCTTCTGGAATCGTTGAGTCGCCTCCTGCTGTTCTTGTTTCCGCTTAGCTAAAACCTCCTTTCTTATCTTCTCCTCATTGTCTTGCTGTTCCTGTTTTCTTTCTTCAAGGGCTCTAATATGATTTTACACTTATAGCATTAGCATATAACAAATAATAATAATAAATAATAATAATAATAATAATAACAACACAATTCTTTATTAATAACAATAAAAATAATACCTATTTACATATCAATAATATTAAGTAATAATATTACAATTAGATTTGTTTCTTTTAAAAAGGAAGCAGAAAATAAAAAAGAAAAAACGAGATAAAAATCGTTCCTACTTAACAAATTATGACTCTAAAACATTAGCAATCTCCTATAAACATACTGTGTACAGTATATCTAGTTTCATATCTAAACATCTCTAGAGGAAGTAGCTGCCCGAGAAAAAAAATTAACTTTATAAAAAAGTAATAAACTTTAATAATAATAATAACAATTATCATTATCATTATTATTATTATTATTATTATATTTAATCGGGATGCTCACATCACATATAATGGTTTTCAGAGAGGCAAAAGTGATAAAAAATAATATGATAGTAAAATTATTAAAAAATTACATTTCAAGTTAGTTTTCTAAAAAGAGATAAAGGAACAGCAGATAGATCAAAAGTGTTCCAGTAAAAAAATACAGTACACAAATTTTTGTTGACCCCAGTTTCATTTAGCCAAAGCAATCTACAGTGTAATGTCCATCTTTCCTCTAACATCTATCTCTCTTCTAATTTTTTTTGTATTAGGTACATTGCGCTCTAATGTTATTACTTGAATGATGCCTTTAGGTATTCAGAGAAGCACTCAAAATTGCTGACATGTAGTGTCAGATAAGGAGTGTTGATTTGATTTTGTAAGTAGGCAGTTCTCCAAAGTGTGAAATTGCTAGACTAATGAAGTGATCATTATCATAATAATTTATTGAAGGGCTTGGCACAAAATGCATTGGAAACCTAAGAATTCGATGAATAAAGCATTATGCCTTTTGCCAAAAACTCAAAAAATGGAGACAAAACAGATCCAGCACATGGCTGATTTCTTTTCTTTGGGCTTTTAAAGAAATCATTCATGTGTCACTTGTGTTTGGTTAATTGAGTTTGAGCCTAAAGTTGTACTTTAATTCCCAAATTCAAGCCATGAAATCACAAAATAATAGTAGACCTATATTATATTATTGCTGAAATGATAGCCAATCTCTGTGTTCCAGATAAGAGGGGGATCTCAGGTAAAAAAAAAAACCTACAATGTCTGAGCTACATCACCCTTGAACAAATTAATGGAAAATTTATAACGGTTTATTGGAGCAGTTGACCCCTTGGAAGTCCTTGTCGACACCCTACCTTTAAAACATATCTGGGTCTGTAGGTCAGTGTAGAGAAATTTGCATTTTATTCACTTTAAACACCCTTTTGGCACCAAGGGGTGTGTGGAAAAAAGTCCTAATTGACTTGTTGCCAACTTTTAGATTATCATTCCAAATTGCCTTTTATTTGCTTGCAACACAAAGAGAGAATTTGACTGAACATCAAGAGTCACTTACAGGGCTTTATTCAATACACCCCTTCAATTATTATCACACTAGCATGATTTCTGAAATGTACCAAATAGACTAGTCTTTCTTCAACTCCAAAATGAAATTTCATAAAAGTCACCTAACACTGCCAGTGAACTGAATACTGAGCTTAACTTTTGACCTAGGAATTGTTTCAATAGCTTATTTCACTTCAGGGCCATAGCTAGTATGAGGCACACCGAGGCACTTACCTCACTAAAAATGTTGAATTTACAGTACTTTTGAGTGTTCCTTACTACAGTATGCATTTTTGCATGTGTCTTATGAAAAAATATAAACAGGCTCTCTAGTTTCACAGTGGCATAAGTGTTTTCTTGAGGTCCATTAACCCATTGGCACCCGTGCCGGCCAAAACCGGCCGTAAAAAACTCCATGCTTCAAAACATTGCTACTTTCTCAATCGCACGAATATTGCCTTAACTGTTAGTTGTGAGCACGAAATGGAATGCCCTTTAAATTTGGATATCCAATAAATGCAAGAAACGTAGCGATTTTTACCAAATATGGCCTTTTGAGTTTGGACAAGAACGAAACTGGCCGTTTTTAACGTCAAAGAGAAACAACAAAAATGCCCCTTTTTGCCTTCATGTTTTTTAGGGAAATCATCGTCGAAAAACCAAAATTCAACCATCATAACAAAATTCAGTCCTTTTTCTAGCTTAGAAATGACTTTTTTTGTTCATATTCTTCTCCCGAGCGTAGATACAGCCTTTTGTTCCAGTGCATTCGGGCCTTCCCGACATTTTCAACATCTTGAGTGCATTGCATGCTGGGAACTAACGAGAATTTTTGACAGCGCCCGTTCCTTCCCCCAATTCTTTCACATATAAAGAGAAACAACAAAAATGCCCCTTTTTGCCTTCATGTTTTTTAGGGAAATCATCGTCGAAAAACCAAAATTCAACCATCATAACAAAATTCAGTCCTTTTTCTAGCTTAGAAATGACTTTTTTTGTTCATATTCTTCTCCCGAGCGTAGATACAGCCTTTTGTTCCAGTGCATTCGGGCCTTCCCGACATTTTCAACATCTTGAGTGCATTGCATGCTGGGAACTAACGAGAATTTTTGACAGCGCCCGTTCCTTCCCCAATTCTTTCACATATAAAGAGAAACAACAAAAATGCCCCTTTTTGCCTTCATGTTTTTTAGGGAAATCATCGTCGAAAAACCAAAATTCAACCATCATAACAAAATTCAGTCCTTTTTCTAGCTTAGAAATGACTTTTTTTGTTCATATTCTTCTCCCGAGCGTAGATACAGCCTTTTGTTCCAGTGCATTCGGGCCTTCCCGACATTTTCAACATCTTGAGTGCATTGCATGCTGGGAACTAACGAGAATTTTTGACAGCGCCCGTTCCTTCCCCCAATTCTTTCACATATAAAGAGAAACAACAAAAATGCCCCTTTTTGCCTTCATGTTTTTTAGGGAAATCATCGTCGAAAAACCAAAATTCAACCATCATAACAAAATTCAGTCCTTTTTCTAGCTTAGAAATGACTTTTTTTGTTCATATTCTTCTCCCGAGCGTAGATACAGCCTTTTGTTCCAGTGCATTCGGGCCTTCCCGACATTTTCAACATCTTGAGTGCATTGCATGCTGGGAACTAACGAGAATTTTTGACAGCGCCCGTTCCTTCCCCCAATTCTTTCACATATAAAGAGAAACAACAAAAATGCCCCTTTTTGCCTTCATGTTTTTTAGGGAAATCATCGTCGAAAAACCAAAATTCAACCATCATAACAAAATTCAGTCCTTTTTCTAGCTTAGAAATGACTTTTTTTGTTCATATTCTTCTCCCGAGCGTAGATACAGCCTTTTGTTCCAGTGCATTCGGGCCTTCCCGACATTTTCAACATCTTGAGTGCATTGCATGCTGGGAACTAACGAGAATTTTTGACAGCACCCGTTCCTTCCCCCAATTCTTTCACATATAAACTAAGTCTACAGCCACTCCGACCTACCGCCAAAATTTCCTACTCGTAGTCATCTTCAGTACACAGAAATTCCAAAATATGTGGTGGTAGGTTGAGAAATTCATCAATAGTCGAGTCCCAAAGGTACTAAGTGTTCGACCGGCCAAATTCCCAGTTCGTCGAGTAACAAGCCAAATTCAACAACAAAGTACATCACCTTGCTCGATTCTTTGAGAAAGTGGACTCTTAGCTACCGTCACGCTTAATGATGCTCATCAGGCAGCCGCTAAAGATGAAAAATGGCTGTAAATTTAGCAGAAATCGCAAGCAAACCGAACTTGGGCCATTGTTGTCGCTTCACGGATAAAAAATAGCTATGTCAAAATGACATTTTCAGAAACCTTGAGCCTCCAGTGCCTTAGGACAGCACCACTTTTCCCTGGTAGTTCAAATAAAGAGTCACAAATTGCTATTCATCGTTTATAGGTGGAAAATCACTCCGAAAATGTAAAAACCTGCGGTAGTCAATGGGTTAAGAGGCTACACATTCAAAATTTCTATTTCCCGACATTACCTGGGTAACAATTTTCATCTGGCTACGGCCCAGCACTTCAAGTGCCCTTGAGTATACAATCATGTATATTTCAAAAGCAGATAAAAATAATGAATTAACTTTTTCTGATTTACTGACTTAAACAGCAACAAACTTACTACTAATTTACATGTACAACTGCACTTAATTTTAAAAACGTAAAAGCACTAAATGCAATCCTTACTTTCTTCTGCGATTTGTCTCTTTTGACAGTTCCTTTGCTCTGTCACTTCTTTCTTGTATGGATTCCTTTCTTTCTTCTTTAAGCTGGTCGAGTCGCTCTTGTTGGATGGTCTTGAACTTTTCACTGTGCAATTGTCAAGGAATGTGACAGAAATTATGTAATACAGGCTGGTGCATACTTGTAAAGCATTGAAAAAAGGTGAAGAAGTTGTTTTGAACAAGGAAACACAAGATGTTATTTAATACAAAGGAGACCAGGTCTGAATCATCACCTTACAGAATATCAAAAGATGAGAGTAATTCACAACTAAAGGTTATTATTATTATCTTCTCATGACGCTTACGCTCTGGCAGATGTTATGCCGCATTTACACCAAAGAAGCAAGCCATAGCCAATGGCCAAAGGTCCTTTGGGTCATTCCTTCTTGTTTAATTTTCAAGAACCTTTCTCAGAATCCTTGCTGTTCCTAGCAAGGCTGTTTTCTGCAGGAGTCCTGTCTTGAATAGCAATTCCTAGCTTCGCAAGCCATCCATTTAACCTTTTGCTTACTCCTCCAAGTATGCCAACAACTATCGGTACCACTTCTATGTGTCTCACCCACCATTATTATTATTATTATTATTATTAATTTTTTTTTGCAAGCTCCAGATTTTTATTCACTTACATGTATTTATTTATTTATTTATTTATTTATTTGCCATTTTCACACTATTTACAAATTGATTGAAACAATTAAAATTTTTAGTCAGACTTTTACTGTGAAAGTCAAAAAACCATGAACACTTTGATTTCATTTTGACAGGTCCAATTTGTGTAGCCACCAATCAGATACAAGATGAAACCACTTGTCTCAATCAGTCACGAACATTGCTTTGATCGCTTTTCCTTCCAGAAAATGGCTGTTACCCTGTAGTTCTTTCTTTATTAGTTTAACCTTTGCTTGCATAAATACACAAGGTTAACCCATTGACTACCGGCTGTTTTTACATTTTCGGCGTGATTTTCCACCTATAAACGATGAATAGCAATTCGTGACTCTTTATTTGAACTGCCAGGGAAAAGTGGTGCTGTCCTAAGCCACTGGAGGCTCAAGGTTTCTGAAAACGTCATTTTGATTTAGCTATTTTTTATCCGTGAAGCGACAACAAGGGCCCAAGTTCGGTTTGCTTGCGATTTCTGCTAAATTTACAGCCATTTTTCATCTTTAGCGGCTGCCTGATGAGCATCATTAAGCGTGACCGTAGCTAAGAGTCCACTTTCTCAAAGAATCGAGCAAGGTGATGTAATTTGTTGTTGAATTTGGCTTGTTACTCGACGAACTGGGAATTTGGCCGGTCGAACACTTAGTACCTTTGGGACTCGACTATTGATGAATTTCTCAACCTACCGCCACATATTTTGGAATTTCTGAGTACTGAAGATGACCACAAGCAGGAATTTTTGGCAGTAGGTCGGAGTGGCTGTAGACTTAGTTTATATGTGAAAAAATTGGGAGAAGGAACGGGTGCTGTCAAAAATTCTCGTCATTTCCCAGCATGCAATGTAGTCAAGATGTTGAAAATGGCGGAAAGGCCCAAATGCACTGGAACAAAAGGCTGTATCTACACTCGGGAGAAGAATATGAACAAAAAAAGTCATTTCTAAGCTAGAAAAAGGACTGAATTTCATTATGATGGTTGAAGTTTGGTTTTTCGACGATGATTTCCCTAAAAAACATGAAGGCAAAAAGGGGCATTTTTGTTGTTTCTCTTTATATGTGAAAGAATTGGGGGAAGGAACGGGCGCTGTCAAAAATTCTCGTTAGTTCCCAGCATGCAATGCACTCAAGATGTTGAAAATGTCGGGAAGGCCCGAATGCACTGGAACAAAAGGCTGTATCTACGCTCGGGAGAAGAATATGAACAAAAAAAGTCATTTCTAAGCTAGAAAAAGGACTGAATTTTGTTATGATGGTTGAATTTTGGTTTTTCGACGATGATTTCCCTAAAAAACATGAAGGCAAAAAGGGGCATTTTTGTTGTTTCTCTTTGACGTTAAAAACGGCCAGTTTCGTTCTTGTCCAAACTCAAAAGGCCATATTTGGTAAAAATCGCTACGTTTCTTGCATTTATTGGATATCCAAATTTAAAGGGCATTCCATTTCGTGCTCACAACTAACAGTTAAGGCAATATTCGTGCGATTGAGAAAGTAGCAATGTTTTGCAGCATGGGAGTTTTTTACAGCCGGTTTTGGCCGGCACGGGTGCCAATGGGTTAAATAAAACATAATTTTTTTTAATGTTGATATTTTTTATTGCTCAACTACTTAAACAAAAGCCTTTGAGGCTAGTAACATATCAACGCTATTTTATTTGAAAACAACCATATGCTGCAAGATCTGGGGGGGAGGGTACCACTTTCTGGCCAGTACTTAGCTTGAAGGTTGAAGTTGCATGAAAGCAGCTTGAGGGGGTGGTGATTTTAAAAACTAGACAATAAAGGTCGAGTTGGAGCCACTAGTGACAGTGAGAAGTCGATGATCATCTCATCTAGGGTAATTGAGTTTGATACTGTGGCTTGTCACATGACCTGGCCAACTGCAAACCCAGGAGGTAACGTTAAATGAAGCCTGGCCCTGCTAAGTTACCCACCCCCTAGAAACTGTTTTAACTGTAGAATCTTAACTCTGACCCTGGATTTAAACTACCACCAACCATGACTTTCACTGGATAGTGTTAAAAGGACCGGTCACGTGACCTCTATTTTTCTTTGTTAACCCATTGACTACCGGCTGTTTTTACATTTTCGGAGTGATTTTCCACCTATAAACGATGAATAGCAATTCGTGACTCTTTATTTGAACTACCAGGGAAAAGTGGTGCTGTCCTAAGCCACTGGAGGCTCAGGGTTAAACTAATAATGAAAAAACTACAGGGTCACAGCCATTTCTTGGAAGGTAAAGAAATCAAAGCAAAGTTCATGACTGATCGAGACAATGCTAATTTGTTTGCTTTCTTAGCAGTTTCATCTCGCATCTGATTGGTGGCTACGCAATGGACCTGTCAAAATCAAATCAAAGTGTTCACCGTTTTTTGACCTTCACAGTAAATTGTTCTGAAAGACAAAGATAAGATATGACATTTGCAATTCCATCAAACTCAAGAGTGATTATGTGTCTCCACACCTAACTGCATGTATACTGAATAAAAAGACAAGTTTGGTTAAGGCTTAAAGTACAAAACAGTTTTATTTGTGGATATGCATGAGGAGTTTAGTAAGTAAAGTACAGAGGGAAACATGTAATATCATTTATCTCTGTAGTTTCATGTTAAAAACACCTGTTCATGCAAAGCAAATATAAATATTTAAGCTGCAAAATGGTTGTACTCAAAAGTGAGATACAAAATAAACTATCCAAATACACACATATATACATGTTACAGTACAGTGTAAATGCAGGTAAGTAAAAATAAATGCCTGAGAGTTTTGTTTAAATATCAAGATAGAGAAATGTCCCTCATTTAAATGAAAAGAAACTTAAGCTCAGTCTATACAAATAAACTACATTTCTGCATTACTAACCAATAACACAACATGTTGGTTATAAGATTGTGGAGAAATTCAAAATGCCATGAACCCAATATTTCTGAAAAATCCTTGATCAGAAACTAGTTTGTTTGACTTATACTGTAGAGGGTTGAATTGTTATTCTTAACTTAACAGTTGCTATTATTAAGATGACCTAAATTTATAAATATTTGATAAGGATGAAACTCATGTATTTTCAGTTTAAAACTTACAGCTAAACATTCCTCTGGAACAAATCAGTTATGCATTAGCAGTAGGGGCAGAGTAAGTTTTATTCCAAAATTTTTGTTTTTTAGAAATTAGAATGCTTCATAATACTCCTTATGAAGTAGCTTAACAGATTTTCTAAAGTTGACCCAAAAGAGCTTCCATGGGTTTGCAGTAAATTATAACTCTCAACTTATCAAAATGTAAAGTACATGACTGACTTGACACAGAACAAGAGAGATGTTTACAAAATAATCCTTTCATCTCACATTATGCCCTGTTTTGCTTTGTTTTCATTGGTGGCATTCTGTGCAATTTCACACCTGATAATTGTCAAATGCAACCCTCCACGGGAAAACGTACACTAACGACCTTCCGTTTAACGGTCTAAAACATTAGCTATCTGTTAGTCATCCAAATGAAGAATGATCCTCGCAGTTGTGAACGCAATTTATGCAATTGCGAAAAGAAGCCTGAAAAAAAATTCAGGACTTCAACGGGGTTTGAACCCGTGACCTCGCGATTACCGGCGCGATGCTCTAACCAACTGAGCTATGAAGCCACTGACGTTGGGAGCAGGTCAATTGTGGGTTCATATATGTTCCCATGAGAGAAATGAGTGTGAATGATATATGAAACGAATATATATGATTCATTTCATATATCATTCATTTCATATATCATTCATTTCATATATCATTCACACTGTTAGTCATCCGTTAGAAACTTTGATGAAAACTTTGATGAAAACCGTTAGTACCTGATCCTTGCCCGTTAGAGCGTTAGTCATATCCGTTAGTGACGTTAGTCAAACTGCTAGCACCTGATCCTTGCCCGTTCGAGCGTTAGTCATATCCGTTATTGACGTTAGTCAACCGTGTTAGCATCTGATCCTCTCCCGTTAGAGTGTAGCTGTATCTGAAGAACACATGCCAGCTAAATAAAAACAATATTTGTGAAAAGATGAGGATCATAATTTATTTCTAACCGCCAATTGATTTAATCTTTATGAACATGCGGCTTGACATACATAAATCAGAAAGTCCAAACCTTTTATTTCCAACACTCCACAATTTCTGATGAACGAAACTTGAAAGACGCTAAAGAGAGCTTGATGTTTTGTTTTTGTTCTCTCTGTTTGCCTCAGGAGTAAGCGCTGTTTTGTAGCAAAAAGGTTTCTTCCAAACTGGCAAAGAAATCTCCAACCTCGTACCCAGGGTCTTCGTTCCCCTTGACCAGCGGTCAGGAAATGAGCGACCCTGGAAAGATCCGATTTGAAAGTCCGAAAATATCAGATTTCCGGCTGAACTGCTCATGCTTAGGGCTGACAGAGAGTTTGTAAGAGTTCTGTTTTACTTCCGTTTATTTGAATTGTTTGAAAAAGCCAATCAGAATCGTCAACCTATCAGATCTTTTGAGAGTCTGTCGTTTTGTCAAGCCTGCGCAGTACAGAGCGAAGACTCGAGGGATGAGAATGAGAAATCTCGAAACTTTGCTCTGAAATACATGTACCCGTCGAATCATCACATGTGCCAAAAATGAAGTACGACCGCTCTCGTTGCCTAGCATGTGACATGCCACCGATAAAATAATATTTCCCATCTCTTCCTGTGAGCCTTCCGTTCCCTAAATCAAGGCGTCTGTTGAAGAACTCTACGACAATTGTATTTGACTTTCAATGAAAATAAATAAGTTTATATTTTGTAAAATCCTTCCATCAGATGGAGCGAAAAGTATCGTAACAATGTAGTTTACATGTATCTCTCTAGATCTTGCGTTATCAGCTGTAATCAGTCAAGTGTCGCCAATATTTTCTGACCACCTTTGAATGGTCGGTATCGGAGTTTCCAGTCAAATTCAGGTATTATGTTAGCTAGCTTTTTTTACAGAGTCGATAGCAATAGTGTGGGATACCACAGGTATCAGGTATTCCACACATTTGAACATTTGTCTTTTTTGGGTCGTCACGCAATGCTTATCACGTATGCTCTTCATTCCCAGTGAATCAAGTTTCAACAAAAATTTGCATAAGGTTGTTTATCAGAAGTCTGAAAAGATGTCAGTGAGCAAGAGACTAATTTTAATTTTCCACCAAACTGAAACGATCCACTTAAATTTTTATGTAATTTTTAAAACTAGCAGAGTATGGGATTGAGACAACTGCCAAACATCAACAAAAGACACTGTCGGAAGACAATGTGATGGTCTGGTGTCACTTTGTCGCACGTTTACAACTCCGTCTCTTGCTTGAAAGCGAGAGAATTGTAATTGTCACATTCTATTGTGCTTTTTTCGGAAAATTTCTGTCGGTTGTCAGTGTTTTGGCAGAAGATTCACAAATGTTTCACAGTCATTTCTACTCCTTGGAAGGCCTCACTGAATTATCTCAGTTTTAGCCATTGCAAAAAGAATTTGGCAGCACCATGCTTCCTTCTTTCCGGATCGACCACTTAACTGAAGACTTCGTTAAAAGGAAAGAGATAAGTAATACGTGACCTCACAAGCGTCTAAAAACGAACCGTTAAAAAAAACTGCAATGATCATTCTTTGATTCATTTCAATCGCAATTCTTATAATACATCGTTCCCAACTTATGATCCTTTAGAACTGGAGATCAGCCGCTAGAACTTTAGAACGGCAAACAGAACGTTAACACAAACTGTTGGAGCGTTAGCACAAACCGTTAGAGTGTTAGAACAAATCATTAGAGCGTTAGAACAAACCATTAGAGCGTTAGGACAAATTGTTAGAAGGTCAGGTCCGAGTGTTAGAACGTTAGTACTAAGCGTTAGTAGGACTTCAAAGCCATTAGCAATCTGTTAACTAACCGTTAGTTTTCTAACGTTTAACAGATAATCGTTAGTGTACGTTTTCCTGTGGAGAGTCACAAATGTATGGTTAAAAACCCCTTATCCAAAAACAAGCCTGCGAGTATGCTTGTGTAACAGTCCTAGATGCAATATTAAAGATCGTTACTGACAAGAATGTGTTCTACATGTATTTGCAATACCTTTCCCATCTCTTGTAAACATTTCATCTATTAAGCTTCATTAATAGATTTTACGTGTTGCGACCACAAATTATACAGAGGTGTCTAGTGGAAGGTACGTAACACACAAGCAAAAGATAAGACTAACCAAAACAGCTGCCAAGTGACAGTGGGCCTAAATGAATTTTGGTCCCTGCAAGTATCAACAAAGAAGAGTAACAGTGGCAAGCCAGGTTGTCAAATGAGATGACCCAATAGAATAATATGCTAAGAATAAAAGATTCACTTGAAAAAATTTATTTTACCAGTGGGTGGATTTTTCAGAAAGACATCAACTCTTCCAAACAAGCACTCAGCAGAGTAGGTGGCCAGCATAATGAAGTAGGGGCAATTTTTGTCGGTAGTCGGCTACGTTTGACAACCCTGATGCTATTAACAGTACTTCCTTACAGCCTAATGGACATAACAGGAAGTTCCCACATAGTGTAAAAAACAGTCAGCTGTAGACTAAACAAAATTTAATGTCTACAATAATATAGAGCACAATTAATGTGCACATTAATGACAATCTACTACTTGATGGCAATAACAGGAAGTCCTAGTATGTACAGTTGTACATGTATGATGTAAAAAATTAAGATTGAATAAAATTTTCTGCCTACGACACAAAGCTGCCAGAATTGGTGCCTTCACCTGTTCATTTTGCCTTTTTTGACTACTACCCCTAGTATAGAGACTGCATGGTTACCACATCTTGAATATATTCTAAACTGATATTTGACTTTGTGATCAAAATTTAATTTTTTCAAATGAGCTTATAAAATAATAACTGTTACCTCAAGTAAACAACCATAAAAACTGCCAGATAAGCTTGCCCTTTTTTAACCCATAAATGGCTTACCCATGAAAATATCCTGGAATTCAAGAATGGACACACAAATTGCAGGAATCAAGCCTAAAACAAACTCGAAATACATCACTAGCTGTAGCCAGATAATGATGAATACTGTGTGAAACTGTAAGAGAAAAATCTCTGATGAATTCCAAATGCCAATTGTTTGGCGATGTCTCGAAGAACCAGTTGAGCGATACATGTTTCAGTGAAATACATTATGTGGATGTTTCAGTGAAATACATTATGTGGATTACCTGGGTTCGTTTCTGGCACACAACTACTATAAGGAACTTGCCTAATTATTATAAGTATCAACAAACCTTCAGCTGAACACTTACAAATATTAGTGGAATATTTTGACCGTGGAAACGGTCGATTCATAAAGGATACGAATAAGCGCCCTTTAACATGCTACATCCTCACAAAATCCAACAGAAGCCTTCCAGGAGATTCCCTCTACGATATGAACCCGCATAAACGCGTTGATTTCATTTCAAAAGACGAGTAATGTGCACTGATTTCTACAAACTCCGACAAGCAGCCATGCTTCTCGATCATGGCAACAAGTAAATCATCGCTTTCGCAAAGACAGCTGGGTATCACTCGCCCCAGCTCCCAGTACGTGCGGCCGGTCACAGTGGGTGCTTACCATTTGTCAGACAAAGCCGGAAATTTCGGTTTGAAGTCAAATGGAAAGGTAATTTTCCGGAAAATCTTTTCGGAAATTGAGGACAACCTCCAGAGATAGTCCTCTTTTTCCGTTCGGAACGGAATTTCGGAAAATTGCTTACCATTTGAGCGAATCGTTCCGTTTCCAAGTCCTTTTGCGCCAGAACGAGTGAGTGCGCATGACGGAACGCCTTGCAGTAAATGGTAAGCGCCAATCTCATCCGGTTGGTCGGTAAATTCGGAAAATCGCTTACCATTATTCAAAGGTCATTCCATCCTGATTCTTCTGACAAATGGTAAGCACCCAGTGCTTCTGGGTAAAACTGGGCTATCATCAGAGCACAATTTTTTGAAAAGAAAAAAAAAACAAAAAAAACATTGTTCCAATATAACTAGAAGACTGAAGATTTTAATAATGAAGACATATATATAGCGGCAGATGTACAATAGTCTAAGGCGCCTTAATAATTATAATTATAAGTTAAGAAAAATGATAAGTTGTTGCACAAAACGGCAGAGGAATTTTTAAAGCTGCACTGCGACCTCCAAAAGTTTCCCGTCCTGGTAATTAATTCTTACCATCCGCTCGAGTTCCCTTATCACATCGTCTTTCAAGTACGTTAGATAAATAAACTGGGTGAGTGTGATTTTATATTCAATGGGCCCTTTGCAGCTGATCAGTCACGTGGTACAAAAACGCCATGCTGGAGAGCAAGCAACGCACTGGGACAAGACAAACAAAGAAAATTACCATTTTAAATGATGTAAGCTCTTTGTTTGTCATGTCCCAGTACGTTGCTTGCTCTCCAGCATGGCGTTTTTTGTACCACGTGACTGACCAGCTATAAAGGGCCCATTCTCTGAAGTCTCCTGAGTTCAGGAAAACCTATAGGTTTTAAGACATCTTAACCAATGGTTAGCGCTAACCATGCTTCGCGCAACTCAGCCCTAAACGCTGAACTGAGACACTCTAGAACTAATCAGGTACGCAGATCATAGAGAATTACATTACAGTAATCCAACTTCGAAACGATCAAACTGTGCGCCATAATCTTGGCTCACACTGCTATCATGATCAAGTTTAGCTTCTAAAAATGACACTGACAGATTCAGAGACTAATCGACCTCTTTGTTTCTAATCAGTTATGAGAGAAAATATCCATACCAGTACATGCATGGGGACTCTTCTAAACTGACTCTGTCTTCTTGTCTTTAAATTGAGCAAGTTGTTGGTCATCCATATTTACTATATTTCAGATATTTTAATGTCCTGATAAAGCACTCCATTCTATGCATAGTTCTGTACGTATTATGATCACTCGCATATACTTTGTTCTCTCCGTCTACTACAGCATGTACATTGTCTTGAGCTGCCCAGTGTTAATAAGCTTTTAGCTTCTATTGAGTTTCCTTGCTACATCCCCGTTAGTTTTGTGACAGCTCAATGCAACTATTGTAACGATTTTGTGTAGCCAAATAAATAAAATAAATAAATCTTTTAATTAGGTAGAAAATATCACTCAAAAGAGAAAAGACTGAGTCGAGAACAGAAAAGCCCTGCGGACACCAAAACAAGATTTTTAGATTCAGAGGATGTCCTTTTAAAACTACCATGACTGTGCGATCACTCAGGTAGCACAAATAGGATTGAACCCCTTTCCAGAAATGCCTAAGCGATCCTCCAAATGATGTAAAGGAATAGCATTATGATCGAGTGTGTCGAAAGCCGCACTTAGGTCAAAACACACCAAAATAACAGCTCTGCTACTACCCTGTCCCAATGCGATCAAAATGTGATTGTGTAAATACACCCAGGCAGTCTCAGTGAAGTGGTTTTCCTTATAGCTGATTTCATAACTTCATCAAGATGACTGATTCGATTTAACATAGCTAGAAAGCTGGGAATCGACGACCTTTTCAATATAATTTTAGACACGTACGCAAGATATTGGACGAAAGCTTTTCAGATCTTCAGGATCTATGCAGCGTGGGCTTTTTAATTACAGTGAGTATCGTAGCCTCCTCCAGAGAATGAAGCATTAAAGGTAATTGCAATTTCATTCTTGCTTTTGTAGTGACTCAGATTAATTCTCGGCCAAGATCATGTTGTCTTTGCTTATTCGGTAGATCTGGGAACAATCGGAAGTATCTTGACTTGCCCACTTGCCTAGTTACTACGATACCCACAATCCCTGGGGGAGATACTCCCATAAATTTCCAATAGGTGTGTTCCACGAAGGGTCTTAAACCCAGACCCTATTTAAGGATGAAGCAAACGGAAATTGATACCCTATTTAAGGCCCAAAGCCGAAAAAGGCCGGAAATCCCTGCTTTTCCGCAGTAAAGAACCATTGTGGTAGAGCAAGTCGCTCAAAACTTAACCAAAAAAACAGGAAGCCGAAACCGAATTCCCATAACTCATAATTGAAAACGATTACAGGCGCGAAATGTCGTAACGCTTGGTACAATCACCGGCGAATTCCGAAAAAAAGAAAGCCTTGAACAAAACTGTTTTTAGCGGCTGTTTTACACATGAAATTGGAAACTCGGGTATAAAATGGGTTTGCCCTCTTGATCTACTATAGGAGGGGGCTGAATAGGTTCGCGGATCGGCGGATTTGGCTAAAAAAAACTACTCGGATTTCGGATTTTTAGGATACATTTTGCTGATTGGCGGATTTTGAACGCTCAGCGGATCACGGATTTCTTCAAAATTTCAGCCACGATTATGGATTTTGTTTGTTTTGAATTGCGGATCGCGGAACTTAACTTGGCGGTCTATTTCAATTTTTTTCTGCCTGACCTTAGAACTAGACTAGATTAAGCAGAGGACACAATTTTCTGAAAAAAAAAAATCCACCTTTCAGCATAAACAACCCGATTTTCCCATAAGATGCTAAATCGAGTACCATTGACTACCACACCGGCCAAAACCGGCCGCGCAGAACCACGTCCCTTGTACCGCTTGTGACGTCATTAGATTTAATGCTCATGGACAACTTTTAAATGTAGCATGTGTAGGGGGAAGAGATCTTTCAAACCATACCCGAATGAGCACGATTCCGTCAAACAGGTCGGAGAAAACGGAGTAAAACATATGACTTTGAGCCGAAAATTTGAATGAAAATCTTGTTCCACTACCCACCTGCACTTCCTTCCATCTAATCCTATGATCCTAAAAGTTTTCCACAAATCTTTTCCCACCGAAAGAAAATGCCCAGCAAGAGAAAAAGATAGCGAGACAAGAAAAGCGAAAGGTAGAAGGAGAGGGGGCAGTGAAACGTTTCAACTCTGTGCATGGCCGAACTTGGAAAGCTAATATCATCAGGGACAGTTCTTTTTGGCTAGATTCTGGCCAGAAAATGGCTCGACAAGCTTCAAAAGGTGTTTTTCGGCAAAATGCTTGGTAGGTAATGGGCTGACACATCTTTGACCTACAATGTAATAGGACTCCAGAAAACTCTAGGACCCCAGGATCTCGGCTTCTGGCCAGACAACAAGGGTCATGTCATTGAGACAAAGACCATCGATTGCGTCGCATTTTTTTTTACCGAGAAGGTGCCAAAAGCAATGACTTCCTTCATAAAAACAACTTTCGGTGCTGCGTCGATTTCAGCAATTGGAAAAGCGTAGTGAAACTACGCGAGCATATGAGGTTAAAACGGATTGCTATGTTTTATACTACTACGAGACTTCTGTTATCTTAAGATTAGATTTCTTTAATGATTACAAAACAGTGGTCATGGTGGGGATAGTCTCCTTCGCAGCCGTTTTTGGGATGTCACGCAACGCTTCCCCCTTTGGGAAGCCAAAAACGGCTGCGAAGGAGACTATGGTGGGGATTAAACCTTACATTTCCCTGCACTCTTTTAAACATGGTAACTTGACGTTTCAAAGACCTGTAGGAACCTGTCCTCTGATTGATTCGAAGACCTAAAACGTAACCCAAATACAAAAATGCACGCTGTTCTAATGACATCAGGTTTCAAATGTCAGCAGCAAACATTTTAAATCTTAGAGCGATGGGGACGCGCGCAAGCGCGAGGATGTCTTTCCTTTCTTTGTTTCGGGTCTCACGCTCGCGTGTAACACTTCGCGACGTACCTAGTTGGCTTTCTTGTCGCTGCGGATTCGGATTTTTGTAAAAATATCTGCGGATTGGCGGATTTTGCGAAACATTATCACGGATCGACGGGATTTGCTGACCCCTATTCACTCCCCTCCTGAAGTGTTTGATACAGGCAGTTTTACAGACACAGTTCACGTGTCAGGATGAAATATTGTTTTGTACACATATTCACCCACTGGGAACACCCTGTGGTGACTTAACCCCTTCACCCACTGGGAACACCCTGTGGAGACTTAAACCCCTCACCCACTGGGAACACCCTGTGGAGACTTAAGCCCTCCCCCACCGGGAACACCATGTGGAGACTTAACTCCCTCACCCACCAGGAACACCCTGTGGAGATTTAACCCCCTCACCCACTGGGAACATCATGTGGAGATTTAACCCCCTCACCCACTGGGAACACCCTGTGGAGATTTAACCCCCTCACCCACTGGGAACATCATGTGGAGACTTAACCCCTCCCCATTGGGAACACCCTGTGGAAGCTTAACCCCTCCCCCACTGGGAACACCCTGTGGAGACTTAACCCCTCACCCACTGGGAAAACGGAACACCCTGTGAAGACTTAACCCCTCCCCCACTGGTAACACCCTGTGGAGACTAAACCCCTTCCCCAGTGGGAACACCCTGTGGAGACTTCAACCCCCTCACCCACTGGGAACACCCTGTGGAGACTTAACCCCCTCACCCACTGGGAACACCCTGTGGAGACTTAACCCCCTCACCAACTGGGAACACCCTTTGGAGACTTTAACCCCCTCCCCGACCGGGAACACCCTGTGGAGACTTAACCCCTCCCCCACTGGGAACACCTTATGGAGACTTAACCCCCTCACCCACAAGGAACACCCTGTGGAGACTTAACCCCCAAACCCACTGGGCTGACCCATTTCACTAGTGATTTGGGTGTATGGGGGTACCCAGAACACGGAGATATCCATATCACTGTGACAATTGTTGGAATGGGAGGAACGCGTTTCCTTCCCGCCGCCCTGCCCCGAAACCCCCTCCATTTTTCACCCCTTTACTTTCACCTCGCTGTGCCGGTACTATCGCGACGGGGTCTATCACGCTTTACTACATGAACGCCTGGAACTGATACTTTTGAAAGGCCAAGATTTCATTTTTATTTTTTTTCTTTGTCCGAGTTACCATCTTTTTCACCCCGAATATTTGAACAACCTAGTAAAATAATCAATTTGTTCCTGGTGATCATACTCAAGTAGGGAGCCTACATTGATGCATACAGCGGTTTTGAAATTACTTTGGTTTTCCTTTACTTCGCTCTGTGATTGGTTAACAAAACTCGCGCCACTTTGTCAACCAATGAGAGGCAAAACCAAAACCAATCACGACTTGCTCGCGCGCCTTTTGCCATGCTTGGCGCCGGCTACATGTAATTGCTTTGAATACTTATTGGTTCATTGCGATGCTTTCGTCAGTTCTGATTGGCCAGAGTAGAGCAATTTTCAACTGAGTGTTGTAAAACCAAAACCAAAGTCATTACTCTGACCAATCAAAATAAATGAAAACAGGGCAATAAGCCAATCACAATTCAAAACAATTACATGTAACCGGCACCAAGCACTTAACCCCTTGTGCAAGTTGCGACCGGTTTTGGTTTTGCTTCTCATTGGTTGAGAAAATGGCACGAGTTTTGTGAACCAACCACAGAGCGAAGTAGAGGAAAACCAAAGCAAACAAGAACAACTTTTGACACTCAGAACTTTGAAAACCGTTCTAATTACTTTGGTTTTGGTTTTATGACACTCAATTGAAAACTGCTCTATTACCATTGATCACTGATTAGTTGTGTCTAGACATCATCAACCAAAGGCAGTTGGAAAGAACAATGTTTTGACATAATTCCCTTCTGCTTAGAGGGGCATTGCCACCTATTATATAGCATCACTATGAATATCGAAAAATTGTAACTCTGGAAATGATAAAACGATAAAAAAATGTTCCAGTTTTGACCAAGATAGCAAAGCAATTTACTTTTACTAGTTTACAGAAAATGTCATAATCCTAAAGAAGATCCAAATGTGGTTACAGAAAGGAAACAGAACAAAAATCTTCTCTTTCTCTCCAATTCCCTAGCTGGCAGTACCCTAGACAAAACCAGTAGACAAAATCAGGGCCTAGTTGTTTGAAAGTCGATTAACCCCAATCCAGCATGAAAAATTGAGCAAGGAGTTTATTTTTCTCTATCCACAAACGTTGTTCAACGCTGATATTCTGAAAAATTTAGATTAGAGGACGTCAATCCTGAAAGTAAACAGCAGTAAAAGAAACTTTCATCCAAAAGTTAAAATTTGCACCAAAGTTTACGCTAATACAGGATTAAGTAAATCCGCTTTCGAAAAACCGGACCCTGACTACTAACCCTATGAAATATAGACTGAGAATTATGCTCTGTCTAGACTCCATAAGTTAAGAAGTAAGGATATGTTCCACTGCTGTACCAAACAGTATAATGGGGGGAAGGAGTGTGGATAGCATCAGGTTATGGTGATCGTTGAATTCAAGTGTAACACAGTTAACAGTCAATTGAACTCTACTTTAATGGTAAAAACAATGTTGTTAATAGCAGTACAAGGTGTATCTTAACATTGTTAATGACAATTCACCATACAATCAGGAAAAAGACTGTCCTTTTGATTTTACTGTTGACATTATTCTATGAAATTTACAGAGGCTAGAATTTTTCTCAAACTTTATTTACACCAAAATAATCGTAATAACACACCAATATTAAGGACACTCAAGAAAGAAATAGAAAGTAAGGCAACAAAGCAAGCTGAGCTCAAAACAGTGGCCGTGGAGGTTTCCCTTCTTTGATATCCTTCCTTTGCTGTGGGGAAAAAGTAAACAACAAATTTGACATAATAATAATTATTAGTAGTATATACCACACAAGTGAATAGTGCTTTTCACGCGCTCTGATTGGTTAACTCAGAGGTGATTAGCAAGTACTATTCACCTCCGAGCAGCTGGCGCACGAGATTTTACAATTTCTGACCCCTTGTTGGTATATTGTCACAAGTAAAGTAATGTTTTGGTCCGCTAGTTATTCATCTTGTGTGGTATATACTAAAACAATAATAATTATAGCCGCTTCACGGCTCAGTAAATATCCACCACTATTCACCTCCACTGAGGTGAATAATTGTTAATTATTTCAAGGATAGACACTACACATCACGTTCATAGATCATGGGCAAGAACCAATCCAAAATTTTGAGATAGAAACTAAAATATCACAGGCCTGAATAGAAACCTTTCAAATATTAAAATTTATCTTTTAGACAAGCTGTTCTCAACTTGACTTACTTAGGACATTTTCAAAGGCCTTAGTCTCTCCAGTCTTATGAAGACCCTCTTGCAGATTTTGGATGACAAGGGGGATGTTTGATGACCCAATCATTTGTTTGCAGATCAAGTTTCATTGCACGATTCCCGAAAATATACTTCCCACCATCACACAGGATGTTATTGTACAAGAACATTACGACTCTAGATTGGTAATTCCAGACGGATGCAGTATCTAAGCAATGGCTCTCCCTGAAGTGAGGTTTGGATCTTTCCTGGGACAACCCATAAGCAAACAGAGTGGCCTAAAAATGAGTGCTTTCTTCCATACTGATGCTGTCAAGCACCACAAGTGCAGTCCAGGGGGAAATGGCCTTTATTACATTGTCATTTAGCACCCATTTACCATCTGTACAGTCGAACCTTGATTATCCGGATTTTTCGATTATCTGGACCTGGTCCCAGTTTTTCATGAATATTAATTAGCCATATTTAACATCTGCAGCAAAACTTTTTCCTTCAAATTAAGTAATGAAACTGAATTTGTTTCACTTCAAATCACAAATCTGTACGCATTTTGAGCTCACACACACCATATTACTGCAATGCAATTTCACTGAGTTCTGATTTGCTCAGGTGTTCTTTGTTTCTAAGTGAAATTTCACGCTCCACTTGTTCAGTCATTCAGTTTTAGTTTTGGCTCATTAATATTCATATTTTCAATTATCCAAACTCTTGATTATCTGGACTGTTCAACTCAGCACCCACAAGCCCAAATAATCAAGGTTTGACTGTAGTTTCAGTTGGTTACCACACTATATCCACATGTAAAATGAGTTGAGATTAGGGAAAATCTGTCTTAATAAAATCACGACAAATATTTGAAACACATACACAAATCAACCAAATATGGAAGCCCTCTACATGTAAGTAGAAGTTTTTTATAGGTTATGAAACTTCTTCTTGAATTTTGCAACTTTTCTTGGCAAAGAGTCGAGCTATTAGTATTACAGAATGCTTTAAGGGTTTGGCTTTGACATAGCTTTGTGTTTGTTATATAATTTTACGATTGTATTGTTACATAAGCTATGTCTTTAGATGATGTTTTATGTAAGCTAAGTTCTGGTGTCCTGCTCACAGAGTAGCATGCGTTTTTAAGGATCGCAATAAAAGTTGGTCCTTCATGAATACCAGACTCGAGTTTACTTCAAGCTTCTTTGACATGCTCACTGTTCTGGGAAATTAATGAAGTATCCTAGAAATACTATCAAACTGTGACAAATAAGTATCTTGAAAATCATGAGAAAGAGACAAGCCATTAGACAAGACACTGTCCACTTTGTGACAAGGTTAAAGTGTTACTGTCACAGGTTTTTCTGTTTTAAGCCCAAAAATGTATGTTAATCACTTTTCAATACCTCTATGCATACACAAAATAGATGAATTTGAGTTTTAGTGAGGAAAGCAAACTGTATTAAGTTTTTTTTTTTTTGCAATTTCTTCAAAATGTACACCGTAGTGTCAGAACTTGAAAAAGATTTTCCCAATTTTTTCAAGTTTCAATCCATTTCCAACCTTAACATCTGTAACAATAGATGACTGTACATAGCTTCAGGGCAGGAAGATATTCTTTGGTAACAAAAAATTAAATTAAGACATACTATGTGAGTGTGACTCTTCCCCCTAACTCCCATTGATCATGACCCACACTGTTATGTCAACAGAGTTTGGAGGCAATTCACTTAAGATCTATTAAACCTTGATAACATCAAGAGAGGTAACAAAACATTATGTGATTAAGCAAGCTTGGATACCAGGATCAATAAAGCCAGTGACCAAATAGTACCACAGCCAACCATCGAGAAAAAAGGGTCTGGTCAGAACATCATGTCACATTCCTTCTGCTCCAAGTGGAAACAGAGCGCCAAAGGGTCATGAGGCTCTTACACAGGTCAGGTGGTCAGGCCATCGCCCAGCTTCCGCCCAACCCACAGCACTTGGAACTATAATCCCTACTCTTTGTGAGGAGTGTGACAGTTCTTTCATGTCCCTTTTCAGTTTCAAGGACCTAAGTGTTTCAACTCATTAAGTCATGAAATTCAAAACAGTGAAAGCATCCGTTTATTTGGGAAAAGACTTGAGCTACATACTCCTACCTTCCTCTTCTTTTGTTTTTAAAATAATACATTTCATATTTCATGCTGTCCCAGTAATTCGTATGATGTACCCTATATTGTCAGGAAGCCTATAGTTCATAAGCCCCCGGCTTCTATATACGTGTAGGCTTTCTTGTCATTACCACCTAAAACATTTGTAGTCCATCGTCTTTAAGTTATTATAAATTTCTAGTCTTTCATATTTCTAAATTTCTAGTATTTTGTATTTTTATGTGGTTAGGGGCAAATAAAATGGAAAAAATGGAAATTTTAAGTTTTGTGTATGGAGTTGAAGGACACAAGGCCAATGCAATGCTTCCCAATGAGCCAATTATTGCATTTTAGGGAGATGCTGACCGAGCATTCAGCCAACATGATCTTACGAAATATTTCAGGCCCCTGATTTGTGGTCCAGGCTGGAGGCTCTACCTAATTGTAAAAATCTGTGAAACTCATGAATGACGTAAAACAACAACAACAACAAAAAACATTCTAAACAATGGCGTATAGCAAAACAATACCTCATAAAACAAAGAAACATCACCAGATTTTTACACGAAGGTAAACCCAGGCTGGAACTTTTGCTTAACAGTCTGGTGTTATGACCACAAAAGCCGATCAACTAGCAGTCAAAACAATAAATATTATGAGGCATATGTAACAAAGCTATCATTTCAAACCGTGATGATTAACATTTTGCATGACAAAAGAAAAGCCTACCTCCATTTTCTTTAAAAATAGAAGAATAGCCCCTGGTATCACCAAACAGAACACCACTGCATTACGTACACTGCGAGGCTTCCATTTAAAGTACTTGTCTGGATTCTCTCTAATCCATCCAAATCTTTCAATAGCTGGATCCCTCTGCCAAACGAACCAAGAAAGTCTTGATCATGCTCGAGACATAATAAGCTTAAGCTTATAAGCTTACTATATGCATCGATCAATCAAAGGTGCTTCATCTTCTCCGTCTCAAAAACACCAGTAACTTAGTGGATTATATACATCACTAAAAAAGACATTTTCAGGGAAAATTTTTGTTGTTTTACTCACGATAATAGCGCTGCACTGCTCGGGGGGTTTGTATTTGCCAGTGGCCCTGTATTCAGCGGCATACTTTTCCTATAAAAACGAAGGACAAATCGGATCCATACAGGAACAGATACAATGTAGTAAAGCCATAAGATTATATTTTTTTTCGAAAAGGAGACTTTTATAACACTGCAGGCTAACTAATACCTTCAATTTAAGGCTTTCCTCCGTTGGACTTGGCCCGTATGGAAAAGAGTACCTGCCACCCGCCATCTTGGATCCAACCAGATTCAGTAGTGCCAGACCTCCTTCGGATATATGCCGAAAAAGTTCTCGGAAAGGGTCTCTAGTTCTTCTACGCTAACAACGCTAACAACTTAAACAGTACCTTTAAAGCTTCAACCTATTAAAGCTTGTACTGGGCCATTAAGGCTTATTGACAAGAGACTGCTTTTGAATTTGAGGTGTGCTCACATCAAACGCATATGTTCTTATTGTTAAGCTGGTGTTTCAGTTGAGGCTGCGAAAGTCCCTTTGCTCGCTTTGCTGCTGTTGCCGTTGTCAGCACGTTTCTAAGTTGTGCGTAAGCTTCCTAAGTCGGTCATAAACAAAGTCACCTTTTATTATCACAGGAGGGGGAGATTTCAGCAAATTTTAGCTAGCAAGAGACGCAGTCACAAGCGTCACTGACCGTGTTATGGGCGGTGGAGGAGTATTACCTGCAGTTAAATCTGATTTAAACCCCACGCCCTGTTTCATCCTAGATATCACGCCCTCAGAGAGCATTTGGGTGAAAATATCATCGAAAGGCCAAGCACATTACTTCGGGTGCTACTATCGCCTTCCCGACGAGCATCATGAAGAGATACAAAGCCTCCACAAACAGCTTGAACAAATCCATACCTTCCACCCCCACAAAGCCAACAAGCATTCATGTTATGGGAGACTTCAATTTTAGAAAGATCGATTGGGAAACTCATCTAACTAAAGAAGGTGAAGTGTTGGGACATTCAGAAGGCCTCATACTGATCGATATCGCGCGTGACCACTATCTCGATCAGTTGATTACTTTTCCTACTCGCGAAGATAAAACTCTAGACCTTATATTCACCAACATTCCAGGCCTGGCCAATAACTGTCACTCGCCAGATAAGTTCAGCGATCACTCTGCTGTGGCATGTACTCTTAATATCTCAATTCCCTTCAAGCGGAAGCCTAGTCGCAAAGTCTATTTGTTCAACAAAGGTGACTATGACTCCCTACGAAGTGAATTGCAAGAATTCCAAGAATCTTTCTTCTGAGGATACGGATATCGAAGAAGACTGGGAACGTTTCAAGTCTGCGCTTAAGACCTCAGCGGATCGAAACATTCCATCAAAAATGGTCAGAGGTCGCAGCAAGCTTCCCTGGTTATCGGCACGTCTGCGCCGCCTTATCCGACGTAAGAATAGAATCCACGCAAAAGTATAAGAAGACTAGTAACCATAGGCCTTACACATTATGACGCAAATTAAGGAGAAAAGTCACCTGCTTACTCAGATCTGAGAGAAACCAGCATTTAAACCAGGTTATCGGAGACATCCAAACCAATCCCAAACCTTTCTGGAACTATATACGATCTCAAAGGAAAGACAACCAAGTTATGCCGCCTCTTAAAACACCAACAGGCACCACAGTTGATAGCGACTCTGAAAAGGCTGAAACACTTAACGCCCAGTTCCAGAATCACTGGTCACATGAAGATCTTAATTCCGTTCCATTTCTACGGAAAACCACACCTGGTATTGGGAACATTGTCGTAACAACTAACGGTATAATCAAATTACTCAAAGATCTCAAACCATCTAAATCTGCAGGCCCGGACGAAATTCATCCTTACATCCTCAAGGAATCATCAGCCCAAGTCGCTCTTTTCCTAAAGTACATCTTTCAGAAGTCTCTTGAAACAAGCAAGCTCCCTGAACAATTACCGTCCTGTGTCACTAACAAGTGTTGTCTGTAAAGTCTTAGAACACATAGTGTGCTCAAACATTATGAACCATCTGGATGCACATGGGTTGATAACGAGCAGACAACATGCCTTTCATAAAGGCCGTAGCTGTACCACACAACTATGTACAGTAATACACGACTGGTCCAGAACTATTGATCAAGGTCTCCAAACTGACGTGTTTATCCTGGACTTTGCAAAGGCTTTTGATAGTGTGCCCCACGAACGTCTTAAAGCGAAACTCTTTCGCTACGGCATAAACGGTAAAACACTAGCATGGATTAACAACTTCCTATGTCAGAGACATCAACGAGTGGCAATCAATGGGTCAAACAGTCATATCGGGTGTTCGTCAAGGAACAGTCCTTGGACCGGTATTATTTAATATATTCATCAATGATATAGTGGATGAGGTCGAATCGGAAATCCGACTTTTTGCAGACGACTGTGTCTGTTATAGGCCAATCGCGAAAGTTCCAGATTGCGAACAACTCCAACAGGATATCGATCATCTAACATCTTGGGCCAAGAAATGGTACATGTGCTTTGCGCCAAGCAAGTGCAAGATAATGCGCATAACTCGTAAAAACCACCCACAAGATCACTCATCAATACACCATGGAACACACGAATCTGGAATCTGCCCAGCACACGAAATATCTCGGAGTAACGATATCAGATGACCTTAGATAGAACCGCCATGTAGCGGATATAACAGGCCGTGCCAACAAACTACTCGGACTCCTTAGACGGAACCTTTCAACATGAGACAGAAGAGTAAAAGAGGCAGCCGACCTTGGCCTAGTAAGACCCTTACTCGAGTATGCGAGCCAAGCATGGGATCCATATACGGATAACCTATCAAACGAGATCGAAAAGATACAGAGGCGTGCTGCGCGCTTCGTAACATCCGCTTACCAGAATTATGAACTTGGCAGTGTCACTACGCTCTTAAAGGATCAAGGGTGGAAGTCACTTAAGATCAGGAGGGAAATAGACAGACTCTGTCTTCTCAAGAAGGGTTTAGATAACAACGCAATCCTGCCCCTGGATGAATTATCCAAGCCGGCCAGAAAGACAAGACATATGCACAATAGATATTACTCCACAATTTACGCTCGCACTAACATATTCAAATTCAGTTTTTTACCGCGCACAATTAGAGACTGGAATAATCTACCACATAATGCAGGGGCACCCAACGAGCCAAATCAACCAAAAGTTATAGAAAGGCATTTTCAAGTACCTTAAGGTGTTTGAAGTTTGTTTACAGTGATGTTTTCAAAAGCTAGAAGAAGTTCATCTGTTCGGATTCCCTAGCTGAAATTTTAATTGCCCGAAAATGTTAGGGAACAAAATCTTCCTTTGAGAAAATGCAAGCTGAAATAGACTTTCCACGAACTTTCTAGGGAACTATTTTCTTTCCGAAAATGCTAGTTGACGTTTTTGACTGCCAAAAACAGCAATTACGACCTTTTCGAAAAACCTATTGTTTTGGTTAGGATTTTTTAAGACAATGAAGCTTTTGTTATCTGTCCTTAGGGATTTTTCTGTTCGGTGACGCGAACTTAGACTCGGGTTAAGTCGGATCCAGTTCGCAAATTTTCAGTGATGACATTTTGTTCCCCACGGGAGCCTACTAGGGAAAACACAGACAGACTAGTAGGGAGTGAGTTAGTAAATGCATGAGGCTTCTGTCGAAAAGATGTTGAGTTACACGTCGAGTCCTACCGTGTATCGCCCAACTCCAGCACACAGAAAATAAAGAAAATATGCATGAAATCCTTACGACGTATTTTATCAGTGAACGGAATTTATTTCAGTCATGTTTTTGCGAGCAAGCGTTCTCCGAATGCCGGGAGCGATCAGTTTTCCATTCGCGTTAAATTTGTTTTGTTTTAATTTTTTTTACTTTGCCCGCGCGACGCCGTTTTAAAATGAACTGAGGCAGGCAAAAAAAGACCTGATCCTGGAAATCGGCTCTTTATGCGTGTCTTTAGCCACTGACGCAAGGAATGCAAAGAAACAACGCTGTTGTTGTCACGCCTCAGGAACAAAGAAAGTGTGATTTCACACCTTTTTACGTTTGAGCGATGTCGCTTTTTGGAAAGCGCAGATAGTTTGAAAGAGCATTTATCGTTCGTTTCGCGCACAAAGCGACAGATGACAACGTGAAAACAATGTGCTCATCAAGTTAAAAACCCACAAATTATTAAGAAAACCACCAAATCACAAAGAATGCGCTTTCAGCCTTACACTTTGCAATGCTAAAGACGTCTTTGAAATGGGAGTGTTATTAACAATTGCCCCTTTGTCTCATTAAACGTCAACCAACAATTTAATAAATGCAAATATTTCAATTCCGCTGAACAGTCTGCGCGGTTTTGTTTTATGGATTATCAATCAATTCACAATCATTGACGAAAATTTCAAAATTAAATGCGCGTGCCACTACAAGATGGTTTTAAATCACCACCCGCCCGCCCAACATCGCGACCATAACTTTAAGTTATCATTCTACCCGCAACGTAAACTAGTAATTTTTAGACATTTTAATTAATTTTAATTATGTTCTTTAAAACTTTCTGTGCCCCGTCCGAAAAGTGAGGTCACTCAAACGTAAAAAAGTGTGAAATCACACTTCCTTTGTTCCCTTCGGCTTGCGGACAACATATTTTCTTTCATATTCATTGCGCCAGTGGCTGTGTATTTTAAGACGGCGTCAAATTTTATAATCGCTTTGCACGTTATAAATGAAGTTAAGGAAAAGGAGCGAAAGGGAAAAGCGGAGGATTTGAACTTTGATTCACTGTTAGAGTTCTTACCATGATAACGTGCCAACTTAACAGACACTTAAACGATTCGACTGTGAACTAGCCGTTTGTTAGTCAAATACAAATGTAACTTCCAAGTTTGATTGCGAAAGCGCTACTGCTCTTCCCAGTAGAT
>JAEMWC010000990.1:225000-247500 GCA_016490735.1 Pachyseris speciosa | reverse complement strand
ATAAGACAGACAGCTTTGTTATGTTATGTCGGAGGAATTTGAACCACTTTCGATTCATTTGCTATCCGCGGTACCTGATCTTTCTTACGATATGAACACGGACAGCACTCAAAACGCTGAGATTCTATTGGCCTTTCTTTATGCCGTTTACGAGAGGGTTGACTATTATGTCGTCCCTCCGCAGTGACAACCTACTTCTTTATAATCACAAATAAAACCAAACGCTTGGTCGTCCATCACGTTCAAAGTGTAATCGCACAGCTTATAACTGCCGCAGTAACAAGTCATTTTCCTCGCAACCGCACAAACGCCACATCGATTCACACATGGATCGCTGCACGGTAAAACCTCGGTGTCCCCTTCACACGAGAAACAACAACACGGTCCGAAACAATACCAACAAACTCGTGATGCGATGTTATTGTCCCTCTCCTCGTAGCTCTCCATCAGGCTCGTGTTTCACGTGCGGCATTCGCCGAACGTATCGGGACAAACTTTCTTGCAGCCCCAGCACAGATAAACTCCAGGAGCACAAAACAGAAGATAGGACAAAAATCCCAAACAGTTAAAGCAAAACAAATCGTAATCGCAAGTGCATGGCGTGCATTGAAGCGCTGAGCAAAAGACGTTGCATCTCAAACGTTTTTTGCGTTGTTGTGATGCACCGTGACCCTCGTTTTCTGTTCGTCTTGCAATTCTGTCCGGCTGTCTGAGGCTCGGTTGACGCATTATAACGTTATCCGGGCTTGCTGCAATCGGCGATACTCTGGTGTTTCGTCCGGAGGGACCCCGTGTTTGCGTAGTGAGCGTTGACTCTTGGTTCGGATTTTCTGGATACGGCGGTGGAGGTCGGTCATTTATTGCCTCTTCGTACGATGGAGGAGGGCTCCTTCTCCGACCCTCCTCGTCAGTCATAAAGAGATTCCTTGGAGACTCAGAAAATTGAATTTCCGTCGGCTTGTTTTTGTTTGAGGCTATGGTCAGTGCTTTAACGATCAAACGGACATTTTTCATGCAAATCGACTTATCTCTGTATTCCAGTAACAATGCATTAAGTCACTTGCATTGGCAACCAGGGTAAACAATCGTACAATCGTGACTAATTCTTGATCACGCAGAGAGGGACCTGGACCTGGAACTACACACCAAAGGTTGCATGGCTCTGTTCAAAGTTCTTGGTCTTTTTGGGCGCTGATACTCAGACGTTTTCGGAACTGTCCCTTCATCGATGACAATCATGGCCGTTAAGGAAAACGCGCGTTATGATATTCAAATTTCGCTCACAGCGCGTGCTGCGAGAATTCAAACGAAATTGAAATGTATGTTCATGCCGATGCCGCTGGGTCGTAGAGTTTCATTTCATTTCGGCATATAAATATTTATTTATTTATTTATTTATTTATTTACGATTTCTCCACAAACCTAAATTTACAAAAACAAAAATTGCGGGGATGGAGGCACCCAACGGGCCCAAGCACCATGGGGGTCGTATTCTCAAATCGACAAAACAAGCATAGGTTGAGGAGCCGGTTGAGGAGCTCATAACGACGCTGCCCAAGAAAGTTCGAAACATGCATGTTCATATTCTAGAGTGTTTTCATTTTGGTTTGAATATGGTATTTACTGACCCCACTAGGCATGAATAGATTGTGCTAGTGAATCCAGCAAAAGTTGCTTGACAATACACCCAAAAGTTTCTCTAAAGTTGCTCAAAAATTTAAAAGTTGTCACCCAAGTTTAGAAAAGTTGCTTACTTTTGAAAGTCATTTTGTACTAGATTACTACTCAAAACATGACGTTGTACGTGTAATTTAACATCATTTGTTATGATCAATATAATCTTTAAGTTCAACGTAACTAATTATAGAAAGTATTTTATAATGACGTTTCTAATAAGTAAAGATCACAATGTTTGCAATAGACATCATAGTGCCGACTACTAAGAGTTGCCATAGCGGCTATGGTAACCTCAGTAGGGCCAGTATCTCTATTATTTTGATTTTCCTCGTCAGACATTTCAGCTTCTAATTGTGATGCCTCGCACTGCAGCAATTACCAAGATGGCGGGCGGGAAGCCCTATTGTTGGAGCGAATAACCGCTGGATGTAAGTGTCCGTTAGATAGATAACTGCTGTCCAGTTCGTGGGCGCACGAGTTATTTTATAAATTATTTGTAAGAACGTACGGCATCCTTAGTTTTGACAAGTTTTAATAAAAACCTTTTAATAAATACCTTTATGATGGTTTGGTCAGTTTTTAACTATTTGTTGACTCAAAAGTTGCCAAGGAAGGCAAAAGTTGCTCTAGGTTGCTCGCAGTACAAAAAGTTGCTGAAAACGCTAAAAGTTGCTCAAAAGTTGCAAAGCACAATCTATTTATGCCTAGACCCCACCATACACACATCACTGTGATATGAAGTGTCATGCCAATATATCATCAGATGACGTCATTGGTTAGATAAAAGACTGGGGTCGATATTTTTGGAAACTGACATGGCGGACAAATAGTCCTCAAGGATATAAAACAGGGTTTTGTAGTTCACAAAAAGCGCCATTTCAGACTGCATTACAAGGCTGAGACATTTTTTCCTTCTAAAAATGTTTTCAAGAAAGAAGGATCCCAAGGGTAAGGTTTAACGTAGTGCTGTTAAGCTTTATAATTTTAAAAGCTTAAACTTTTTATGCATGTCTCCGTGCAATTAAGCTGTATTTGATCGAGATAAGCTGCAAATTGGGAAAATCTCGCAAAAATGTAGTTTTCCTCGGTTGGTAAAAACTTAACACGAGTCAAGGTTAATAACCTGAGATTATTTTCAGTGGTGGGTTCCAAAACTGTCTGCAGTATTTAAAGCAAAATTAATGATGTACCAACTGATGTACTCACATTACCTTACTGCTTTTTTTTGTTTCACATTTTTGTCCTGAACATTTGGTTGCTGTTTTACTGATATATTTTGATTGTGTTCCATATTCAAATGCGATATTAATTATGCTAGAATGAGCATTTTCAAAACTCCTTCCCCCATGTTACACCCAGCTTACTTCCCCATAATGGCCACTTACATCTCCCCCCAAGGTGGCCATTGTGGAGAGGTTCGACTGTAGTAATGAAATGTCATCAGGAGAACTAACTGCACATACTGAAACAAGGAAGCGCACATGCAATGGAGGTCAGATGGTTTTTACTGTCATGCATTGTAAAAATGACCATTTTTGTGATACTCTACCATGTTGTTCATCCGTTGTTGTTGACGATGACCAAGAACATCACATGGTAGAGGGGTTAGGTGCAGTGTTTTTCCGGCTGTGGATGATCAATCCAATACAGGAGCGGAAGGCTCTGGCGCATTCCAGACACTGATGAGTTCCTTGAGCAGGTGTTAAGGGGATAGCTTTGGATTTGCTCAGCTCACACTTCCTCTGAGCCTCTTCTATCCTGTTTTGCTTGAAGAAGACAGTGCCTTTGTTGACTTTCCTATGCCAAGTCTAAATGTACCATACCTAAATTATAATTAACAATAAGATCAGATTATGAGCTTGAGATTTCTATCACGAGATAGTTGATGAGGGTGCAGCCTGAATCAGCTATCACGCATAGAAATCGAGAGTGAATAATCTAATTGTTTTAGTATAAATCTACTAGTTGCTCACAACTTAAGATGTAAATTGTCTAAATCTTCACGTGGACACTTTGAAAACACAAAGAAGTGGCCACCATTTTGTTGACAATCGCTACTCACTATCTATCACAGATTAGTATAAATCTACTAGTGTTCTATCACAAATGCCGTTCTCTGATTGACTATGCTACTCGCTATCTATTCTGTGATATGTGATAGAAATCGTGAGCTCATAATCTAATTGTTAAATAGATTGTAGCCAATCAGAGAACAGCATATTTGTGATAGAATGCTAGTGGATTTGTACTTAATACATGTTAGTAGTTTTTTTAAAGAGAGTTTAATTATTTGCTGGCAAACCAAAGTTTTCTTTGCACTTCTTTGCAAATTATAATTAACAATTAGATTATGAGCTTGAGATTTCTATCACAAGATAGTTGATGAGGGTGCAGCCTGAATCAACTATCACGCATAGAAATCGAGAGTGAATAATCTAATTGTCTTATTATAAATCTACTAGTTGCTCACAACTTAAGACGTAAATTGTCTAAATCTTCAGGTGGACACTTTGAAAACACAAAGAAGTGGCCGCCATTTTGTTGATAATCACTACTCACTATCTATCACAGATTAGTATAAATCTATTAGCGTTCTATCACAAATGCCGTTCTCTGATTGACTATGCTACTTGCTATCTATTCTGTGATATCATGTGATAGAAATCTTGAGCTCATAGTCTAATTATTGAATAGATTGTAAGTAGTGTAGCCAATCAGAGAACAGTATATTTGTGATAGAATGCTAGTGGATTTGTACTTAATACATATTAGTAGTTTTTTTTTTTAGAGAGTTTAATTATTTGCTGGCAAACCGAAGTTTCCTTTGCACTTCCACAACATTTTTCCCATCAACTTTGAAGGCATTTGCTTGTGTTGATATCTGGTCCATTCAGTTTATTGTAATTAATGTTGAACTTGTAAAATTAGTTGAATATAATATTTATGTCATGGATGTTTGCTACACAGAGCAAATGCGCCAACAGAAAAGGGAGTTAAATAAAACACAAAGACAGTTAACACGGGATCAGAGTGCACTTGAAAGGCAAGAAAAACAACTGGTAAGTTTGTTGGAATTATAGTTTATTATTAGCGCATAATTATTAAATAAATTTGTATAGTAACATGCAGTAATATGTAGTGTTGAGTGCTGTGTGAAAAGTGAATTCATTTTAGAACCTTCTGGATTCTGCTCAAAAAGTGAAACTGAAGCACAGTCTTTAAATGATCTTGCAAAATCTGTACTCAGTTAACTTGATTTCACAACGTACACAAATGTATGCACACTGCATACCAACTGGTCTGCCTCTGGCCATTTGGGATTCTTATCATGTTATGTTTATTTGAATTATTGTTTCTGCTCACATAGTTTGTAAAGCGTATTTGATCATATCTACATGTTAATTTGCGCTATAGAAATATTAATTATTATTATTATTGTTATTACACACATTGAGTACACTATGTCTTGTATATATCTCAATCATTGTATCTAAATTTGCTACTGCTTTAGTTGCATGCTTATTGTGATCTGCTATGCATCTGATAATTCACATTGTTCCTACCTGCAGGAGGCAGAAATAAAGAAAATGGCAAAATTAGGCAATAAACAGGTCTGTAATGTCTTCCTTGTAACTACATGTAGTATGCTTAATGTCCCTTCTTGCTTTCCACCCAACCAGACAGTTTACAGGCCTGAAAAACAGGCTGAGCGTATTGTATGTCAAAATGGGGTTGAGGCCCTGTACTGCTCCCAAACCCAAATGTCCATTTCTGTCTTTTTTGGAGCTTGATAGTCAACAATATTATCAATTAACAAATTCCCCCACCCCACAATTTCTCAGCTCAGTAAGTCTGGTTTTATGAATAAAATCATTGCACTTAGAAAAAAGTGAATTACAAAATTATTTTACATGAATATATGTATTAATTAGAAAGAATTTAAACTAATTACTACATCATGTTCAAAATGGACTGGGCCTTACAATTGTGAAAAGGTATGAAACAATATTTAGGTAAAAAACTAGAAATATATATTCAGTTGTACATTAGTTCCTATAAGTCCCAAGTTACATGCCATGAGCATAGACTGCGGCACATTGCCGGAAAAGAACTTTGTTTAAAGCGTTCAGTCTTACAACTTATGAGGGATGGTCTGTCTTTGTTGCGAAGAGAGTGGCTGTGCACCCTCGACCAAGTTGGTGGAACAAGATGGTGAAGATGGGACTCAGGCTCTTTTATCTTTTTGAATAATTTGCTACACAACTCATTTCTTCTTGTGTGAAGTGATACACACTCCGTAGTAACTAGAGCCTCTTGATAGTGCAGCGCAGGATAGATGATGTGCAGCACCCATTTCTGCACTCACTCAATGTCATCCGATAGTTTGACAGGGAGTGCGTTATGCCACACAGGACAACAGTATTAGAAAACAGACCTAATGAGTGCAAAATAAACCTTGAGTAGGTGAGCAGGTGGTACTCCGCTACATTTAAGGACATGTAGAATATGCAGTCTCTTTGACACCTTAGCCACGACCTCATTAATTTGCAAATCCCATTGGGATTACTTTGGATTGTAACACCTAACACTTTATGAGCATTGACTGACTCAAGGGCCTTAGCGTCTATGGCCAAGGCTGATGGGAGATGATCCACAACTCTATGAAAATGCAAAGTCATCTCCTTGCACTTTTTGGG
Organism: Pachyseris speciosa; assembly: GCA_016490735.1. Classification (NCBI taxonomy): domain Eukaryota; kingdom Metazoa; phylum Cnidaria; class Anthozoa; order Scleractinia; family Pachyseridae; genus Pachyseris; species Pachyseris speciosa. The sequence continues at coordinate 241,126 of JAEMWC010000990.1, read as the reverse complement.
ATTGAGAACCATGTGATGTTGTTTGTAGTGGCCCAAGTGCTGATGTTATCAAGCTCAGATTGCAACATTGATACCCCATGTGCTGGTGCAGTTTCTGATATCGTGATGTTATCCACATACTTCCAGTATCTTCCTCACTATCTATCACAGGATAGATAGCGAGTAGTGTAGCCTATCAGCGAACAGCATTTGTGTCTAGCAGATTTATACTAAAAATAAATGCAAGTGGCACTGCTTAAAAACACTGTTGAACCTCCTTGAGTTAAACTTGTTTGATACTGGTTCTACTGAGATTTTAAAACACAAAACACTTTTTAGAGACTGGTGCCCTTTTTCTTTGAGTTAGCCAAGCAGCTGACCTGGACAACATCCAGAGAAAAGATAATTTATTTATTTGTTTATTGTACCACTATTTAGGCTGCAACAATGCTGGCCAAACAGCTGGTAAATCTACGAAAGCAGAAATCCAAAAATATGACTGTAAGCTCACGAGTGATGGCAATTGGACACCAGACCCAAACTATGCACTCAACAGCAAAGATGGCTGGAGCAATGTCAACTGCAAGCAAGGTACATGTAGTTCAAACTTGTCCTTCAACCATATTCACTATAATTATTGACTTGACTAAGGTGACTTTCGCGCTGTGTACCCGGTTGTCACTGAAGGCGGTGTTAGCTTCATCCTGTTACTGAAATGTACATGTACATGTACTTGTACTTGTAAAATCAATGACAATACAGCTGTACTGTTGAGGTAATAATATTGTCAGAGGTAATAATATTTTGAAGGGTATTTGGCCATGTTTGATACAATAAATTATTATAATAATACCATTTTATTATATTATTAACTGGGTGTCCTACTAAAAGGTTATAGTTCATCCCACTCCCTCCAAATGTTAATTTTCCTAGCCAAGAAACAGTGACCTTTGCAGTGGTGTGACATTGTCATTCCAATGATTTTGCAATGGCCATCACTCTAAATCTTGACACCTATCTTGCTACAGTGTATATGTCTCAAATGGTGATGTCCCCCCAAAAAACATAATTTTTGGTCCATGTCTGTCACGTATTGTTTTAGTTCTCTGTGAACTGGGAAGTCTAAGCTATCATGTCACAATGGGCATTTATGGTACATGCCATCTCCTAATGAGAAACTTTCTATTTTCAGACTCCACTTCCTCTTTACTGTCACCTTTCTATTCAGACTTCTTTTTTACTGGCACACAAGTTGAGCTCTCTGTGATGAAAACTAACAGTCCCATATAAGCCTCAAAAATGTTTTTCAGGCTTTTTTTTTCACTACTGCACTTAAGTAGTGGTCATAACTGTGACAATCATTCACATGTATTTCATTCTTTAATTCTCAGTTCAAATATATGATTCTCATATATTCATTCTCACATATTCATCATGCACAGGTATATTGCAAACCAACAAAATGACCAGCTCCCAGTTCTTAGTTCAGTTAGTAGAGCACTGCACCAGTGTTGCAGAGGTCATGGGTTCGATTCCCGTACAAGCCTGAATTTTTTTGGCCTTTACTTTCATTACTGCTTAAGTAATGTTCACAACTGTGATGATCATTCACATATTCATTCTTTAGTCCACAGTTCAAATATATGATTCTCATATATCAATTCTCACATATTCAACACTCATGGGTATATTGTGAATGAACAAAATGACAGCTCCCAGTTGGCTTCTTAGCTCAGTTCATAGAGCACTGCACTGGTGTTGCAGAGGTCTTGGGTTCGATTCCCATACAAACCTGAATTTGTTTGGGCTTTATTTTCATTACTGCTTAACCCATTGACTACCGGCTGTTTTTACATTTTCGGAGTGATTTTCCACCTATAAATGATAAATAGCAATTCGTGACTCTTTATTTGAACTACCAGGGAAAAGTGGTGCTGTCCTAAGCCACTGGAGGCTCAAGGTTTCTGAAAACGTCATTTTGACGTAGCTATTTTTTATCCGTGAAGCGACAACAATGGCCCAAGTTCGGTTTGCTTGCGATTTCTGCTAAATTTACAGCCATTTTTCATCTTTAGCGGCTGCCTGATGAGCATCATTAAGCGTGACGGTAGCTAAGAGTCCACTTTCTCAAAGAATCGAGCAAGGTGATTTACTTTGTTGTTGAATTTGGCTTGTTACTCGACGAACTGGGAATTTGGCCGGTCGAACACTTAGTACCTTTGGGACTCGACTATTGATGAATTTCTCGACCTACCGCCACATATTTTGGAATTTCTGAGTACTGAAGATGACCACAAGCAGGAATTTTTGGCAGTAGGTCAGAGTGGCTGTAGACTTTAGAATTGAGTTGTAGAATAGAGCTGTAGAATTGGGAGAAGGAACGGGTGCTGTCAAAAATTCTCGTCATTTCCCAGCATGCAATGTGGTCTAGATGTTGAAAATGGCGGAAAGGCCCGAATGCACTGGAACAAAAGGCTGTATCTACTCTCGGGAGGAGAATATGAACAAAAAATATCATTTCTAAGCTAGAAAAAGGACTGAATTTCATTATGATGGTTGAAGTTTGGTTTTTTGGCGATGATTTCCTTAAAAAACATGAAGGCAGAAAGGGGCATTTTTGTCGTTTCTCTTTGACGTTAAAAACGGTCAGTTTCATTCTTGTCCAAACTCAAAAGGCCATATTTGATAAAAATCACTACGTTTCTTGCATTTATTGGATATCCAAATTTAAAGGGCATTCCATTTCGTGCTCACAACTAACAGTTAAGGCAATATTTGTGCGATTGAGAAAGTTGCAATGTTTTGAAGCATGGGAGTTTTTTACGGCCGGTTTTGGCCGGCACGGGTCCCAATGGGTTAAATAGGGATTCACAGCTACGGTGATATTCACATAAATTATTCATTCTTCAATCTGAAGCTCAAATGTATGATTTTCATATTTTCATTCTCACATATTCATCACTCACAGGTATATTATGAACCATTAAAATGAACAGCTCCCAGTTGGCTTCTTACATGTAGCTCAGTTGGTAGAGTGCTGCACCAGTTTTGCAGAGGTTGTGGATTTGATTCCCATATATGCAAACCTGAATTTTTCAGGCTTTATTTTCACTACTGCTTAAGTAGTGTTCATAACTGCAATGATCATTCACATCTTCATTCTTGAATCCTCAGTTCAAATATATGATTCTCATTTATTTATTCTCACAGTCTGAAAATAGCTCCTTGCAATGCAGACTTTCTTTATTGTGGACACCAAATTGTGCTACTTGTAGTGTCGAAGCGTGAGAATTTGTTGTAATTAGATAGCCAAAATTGTTAAACGGATATCAATGTCAGGGTAATGTATTCGTAAGGGCGTTGTGACCTCGTACAGTGTAGAATAAACGTGTTGAAAGTGCTGGCGGTGTAGCTTCATTTGGTTTTCAGGGCTCTTTAACACTACACATGTAGCCTGACAGAATTAAGTTACATCCGAATCTGGAAACACACTTAACTCTCATGTCTAATGTTATTACACTGTATAACTGCTCGCTCTCTCCTGGCTTTACAGACACAAATCCTTCCTATGACAGTGTTTGTTTAATGAGAGTTAAACGTTGACTGTAATAATATATTACTAACAGTCTTTGATAATGTGAATGATATATGAAATGAATCATATCTGAACTGCGGAAATGAAATCAAATGAAGAATGATCCTCACAGTTGTGAACGCAATTTATGCAATTGCAAAAAGAAGCCTGAAAAAAAAGTCCTGAATTTTTTTTAAGACTTCTTTTCGCAATTGCATAAATTTCCGCAGTTCAGATATGATTCATTTCATATATCATTCACACTCATTTCTTTCACGGGATCATATGAACCCACAATTGACCTGCTCCCAACGTCAGTGGCTTCATAGCTCAGTTGGTTAAAGCATCGCACCGGTAATCGCGAGGTCACGGGTTCAAACCCCGTTGAAGTCCTGAATTTTTTGCAGGCTTTTTTTCACAATTGCATAAATTGCGTTCACAACTGCGAGGATCATTCTTCATTTGATTTTGAGTCTTTGATAATGAGGCCAACTTCACCAAGGTTGCGTTTAAGGAAGAGCTAGAGAGCTAGTCATCAGTGTATAGTCGTTAAGCTGGCATTCCTTTCCTTTGTTGCAGACAATGGGCAGTGTGAATGCCCAGATGAATCCTGCACAGCTGCAAAATACTTTGAAAAACTTTGAAATGGAGTCAACAAAAATGGACATGAAAGAAGAAATGAGTGAGTTGGAGTTACCATGATGATGATTATTACTTAAAGTAATGGTTAGATATGAAATCGCAACAAATGCCGTGGACTTACAAAAGTGCAAATTTTTCTGTGCAGTTTTATGTTTCTTTAAGCCAATTAAAACTTTCTGCAAATGAAATTTTTCAAGGAAAATTATAATTATAAATGGTAGATTAATCATTTGCAGTTGTCAAAGCAAGGATGAAATAAAATAAAGACGAGTTTCTGTCAAACAGGATAAAAATTTAAAAATTTTCTTCCGTGAAAGCTAAACTTAAGGTCATGGAAAACTAGAAAAGGTCATGGAAAAAGTCATGGAAAGTCACCGCATGGAATTTGAAGAGGTTAAAAGAGTACGAACCATGCATTAGGTACCTTCCTAGTTTTTTGAAGGAGCCATTTTACTTGAAGTGAGTGTGCTTGTGCTTCTCTTATAGTTAATGAAACACTAGATTCAATACTGGATGAATCAGGTGATGAAGAGGAACAGGAGGCTGTTGTCAATCAAGTGTTAGACGAGATTGGCATTGAAATATCTGGAAGGGTGAGTACAGATTTCTACTTATATTTTTTTCATGGAATGGCATGGAAAATTTCATTCAAATTCTAGACCCCACCACAGCATAATTATAATTGTTGTGAGGTTGAAGTTTTGCTATTTAGAGTAAAAGCCAGCATAGTCAAAGGCCATTAAAAAATTAATACCACCATCGTCAAATCACCTATGATGAAATAAAAAAAATCCAAAATCAATTTCAACATTGGTTTATTTTCGCGATTGTAGAAAATAACATTTATTGTTAACATAGAGGTCAGTTATTATTATAGTCCGCAAGATACCAGTATTATTTTAGCATCACGATGAAACAATAACCGAGAAAACGTTCTGCCATCATTGATCAAGCCATTACTCTCATTTATGATTGACTGACTGATTGATTGATTGACTGATTGATTAATTGGTGGATTGATGGATTTTTGTAGATGGCAGAGGCACCTTCTGCACATGCAGGCAAATTGCCGACAGGTCAGCGGGCAGCAGCCAAAGGATCAGCTGATGCCGACATTGAAGAGATGCTGGCTAAACTTAAAGCTTAATAACTAACGGGCCTTCTTTGCCACACTCACTTCGTCCTCCTCTTGAGTTAAATTCCCTTCAGTGTACTTTCATCCCTTTCTTCAAGAACTTTAGCTTTTGTAAAAATGCCTTCTCCTCGGAATTTTCTCATGACCTACCCTAGGGGAGACATGAGTACTTTCTGTAACCACTCATTATCATAAAATTACAAATCGCACTGTGAAAGTGTTGGTGGCAGGTTTGGGAAAACCGCACAAAACTCGTACGTTTTTCGCGTCACGCAGTTTGTGACATCTTATGAAGGCTGCAAAGTCAAACCAAACGCAGTGACTGGCAGGAACCTGGGCTCGATATGGGGGAAAAGTCGCTTTTATCCGTATTGAACCCTGGGAGTAAAGGATCATGCACCAGGAATGCAGATTACCGGTAGTAGAAAGGCTAGGGAATAAGTTAAGCCACCACTTGGCTACACCGCGAACTTACCGCGTCTTTTTATTCGGCACAGTTACACAGTAAGTTCCCGCCTTAGTTATGTGCGGTTTTCAATTGAGCATCGAAAATAAATTGCATTTGCTTTGGTTTTGCATCGCTTCGCTCTGTGATTGGCCAGAAGAAAATCGCGCCACTTTTTCAACCAATTAGAAGCAAACCAAAACCAATCGTGACTTGCACGCGTGCATTTTCCCGCGCTTTGCGCCGGCTAAATGTAACTGAATCGTAATCTGATTGGCTCATAATAATAATAATAATAATAATAATAATAATAATAATAATGATAATGATAATAATCACTTTATTTAAGTCTCAAATCTATCTAGCCGAGCACAGATGCTCTACTAATTGGGGAGACTAAATCAAATCAACTCTAAATAAATCAAATCAAATGTTGGTATTTGGGGAGAGGGGAAAACCGGAGTACCTGGAGAAAAACCTCTCGGAGCAGAGTAGAGAACCACCAAACTCAGCCCACTTATGACGCCGAGTCCGGGAATCGAACCCGGGCCACATTGGTGGAAGGCGAGCGCTCTCACCACTGCGCCAACCCTGCTCCCTTGCACTGTTTCGGTCTGTTGTGGTTGGTCATAAATTTGGGTTTGGTTTTACGACACTCAACTTAACTGTAAGCGGTATGGAAACTCAGGGCAATATTCAACACTTACTACGATAATTAAAGCTATGTTTAAGAAATGTTACTATATCTATATTGACCGCATATTGGTGGTCAAGATAATTTCTTAATGATGAGTTACACTATATGTTCGCGACTCGGTTTATTTTTCCCCTGTAAACAGTCATCATGTTAGAAGAATGGAAAGTCACGGCAAGGTTTAGTACCCTCCCCCGGTAATTAAAATTATTTGTAAGGAATGTTTTAAAGATGTATATAATAAACATATTCGTGATCAAGGTCGTTCCTGTATGACGTTCTGTGACTATCCTTTGTTAGAAATCCTTACTTAAAGTACGAAAATTTGGAAGGTGAATTTTTGCTGTAGATTCTTACGTCTTTCCGTGGTACCTTAGATTACTAGCAGTCCCCCTTTCGCCGCTCAGTTCGACGAACTAAGCGGCGAAAGAAGGACTGCTCGTAGTTTACAGTTTAGTTTGTTTTGTCCCCAAGACCTCGCATTCGACCAACGTAAAAATACGCCTGTTTTGCAGTTTATTTGTACAGCGCCCTGTTGCGTTCTCAGGGTAAACCACTATATGATACTTACACTACGTATCTACGCGTTCTCACCTGACGTATGCTAGCCAGCTATGAGCATCACCTTCCTTCGGGTCCATCTCTCTCATGCGCGACCTTTAACGTGCACAGGGGAAGGCCACCCGCTTCATTTTGCGTGGTCTGGATTTCGGCTTATTCACTTAAGGCCTTTGCCCCTTTCCTTTTCTCTTGAATATCTAGACCTTCTTTTCCTTTTCCGTTACCTCTAAGGCGAGATTCTTCTTGACATTTTTCAGTTCATCAAATTTTCTTCTTCTTGTATTCGTCTTGGGGGTGTCTGAAAATTGAGACCTAAGACCCCTAGAAAACGAGGAAAGTAAACTAAGACCCCTGGAAATTCCAAGAACCGAAAACCGGGTGGGGTTGTAATTCAAATTTTACGGTGTGCGAGGACAAACAATATGCCGTGATGTATGTATGTAGCGTCCCTAAAGTGCCTGCCTCGATTATTGTAGCTCTGCTAACGTGGACATGTGTGGAAGTGTGTCATCACTTTTTGATTAATAAAGTTGACCAGCCACGGTGCTTCTTATTCTCACACGCAACCAGTCGAGACCATCGCCTGATGTAAAGACCAGCTGGGCCCGGTTGTTCGAAAGCCGATTAACTTAATCCAGGATTAGCGTAAACTTTGGTTGCAGTTTTTGTCTTTTGGATGAAAGTTTCTTTTGCTGATTTTTGATTTTCAGGATTGACGTCCTATAATCTAAAATTGTGTAGGATATCAGCGTTTAACAATGTTTGTGGATAGAGAAATAAACTCCTTGGTTAATTTTTAATCTTGGATTAGGGTTAATCGACTTTCGAACAACCCGGCCCAGCAGTATAGCGGTCGAAACGTCGCGATCCACATCTTTGTGACTAAATCGTGAGACATAAGATTAACTCAGCTATCATTTGAAACCACGATGACGAACGCCTTTTATAAAAATAAAGTTGTTGTTTTCATTTCCGGTTTTCATATAGCTTCAGCTTTGATCGGGCTGGGGTCATATCATGCTGATCAAGGTTAAGCTTTGGAACAACAAAATAATAATCGACGCCTTGATAATCCAATACCTGCATTTGATCTAACCTGCGATCAGACGTTTTTATTTATTTTTTGGGTTTACCTCGGTGTAAAAAACTGGCGAGATTTTCTTTGTCTTACGAGGTATTGTTGTGCTGTGCGCTTTTGTTTTGAATGTTTTGTTTTCTTTGTTTTACGTCATTCGTGAGTTTCACAGGTTTTTACACCCAGGTAGAGCCTTCCATTCTTATTCAGGTCTAGATATTTTTAACCAAATTGCCTCAATTACCCTCGATGCTCTTTGAACAGATCGTGATATGGGTTGATGAGTATCCCTGCAATAGACCATTAAGGGAGTTACTTTGAACCTACACATGCTGGCGAAGCATCGTTGATAGCCTGCGAAGCAGTCGATTCCTTGCCAAACGCTGTGCGGGGCTCTACCTCGGTGCAAAAACCTGTGAAACTCACGAATGACGTAATGACGAATGACGTAAAACAAAACATTTTAAGTTATGGCGTACAGCAAAACAATACCTCATAAAACAAAGAAAACCTCGCCAGGTTTTTACGCCGAGGTAAACCCCTGTGCGGGGAGATCGAGCAAGCGAGCGGGCAAACGAGCGTGACACTGGGGTAAGCAAAAAACTTGGGAAGAAGCAGGGAAGGGGTGGGGCGACGAAGGAATCCCACCCCCTCCCCGCTTGTTTCCAATTTTTTTTTTTTTGCTCACCCAAGTGTCACGCTCGTTCGCCCGCCTCCTTGCTCGATCTTCCTGCGCAGCGTTTGGCAAGGAATCGACTGCTTTGCAGGCTACATCGTTGATAAACAAGCATCCATGGACACTTCGGCGTTCTAAAAGCACCCTTCTTTATAGTTTCCATTTTCTGTTGTGCCCTTCCGTTAATTTGAACCAAGGTGATCTATGTGCAAGCAGTAGAACTAAATATGCATGTAAAAAACTGCTAATGAAAGCCCACTCGCTATTAAGTTGCCGATTGATTTATTCAGCAGCTGAAGATGTTGCAAATTTTGATCTGCAATAATTTGCAGGGGGGCTACTTGGGTATGTGCCGCTGGCCTCTCAGAACCCCTACCCCGTTATAGTCTATTCTGTAGCCGATTATAGACCCCATCTTAGTCACTTTTGGGCAAATGTACTTTTCGTGATCCCAGCTTAGTCACTTTCTGTTTATGTATCTACCTTATAAAGCCTTTTAAGTAGGTCATCCTAAAATGAATTGACACATTTGTTAACGTGAATGGTGGACAGTTTATTTTTCCCCGACAGTGCAAATACTCCGGTACATTTACCCCCAAAATCTCGAAAATATACGACCCCACTCTAGTAATCCTATTAAAAATGCAACCCCATTATAGTCAACCCAGTCGTGAAAAGGCGACCCCATCAAGCGGCACATCCCCATTAGCCTATTACTAGGAGGTAGGAGGTACCACCACCCCCCCCCCCCCTCCCCCGTGCGGAATTCCAAGGCCAATATTTATTATATGAGCAGCTCTTTCAGCGGTCAAGATGAATCAATTCTCCTGCTGTAATTGCATGGCTACTCGCGAGGTCAAGATGGAGCCATCTTGAACGCCTGGGATAGCCCGTTTGTCCCGCGTTTTACTGCTTGTTAATAGCGTCCGTTGAGGCATAATAAACCTTTTATTGACCAAGCTTGCTCGGTCAAGATGGCGGGACATTGGCCTGGTTCTTATTGACATCGTCTCGGTCCATAAACACGGCAATTATACAAAAAACACTTGGCCAATATGCCGTCATGTTGACCTCACGTTTGGCCAATAATCACCCAAATTATCCTGAGGGATACCTCATCGCATTTCTTCTTCTGAGCACCAACCTGTCCGGTGAATTTCCTAAAGTTGCAGTCGGTGATCCCCGATAGCTGAGGCCAACAAAGGCTGATCCATCGCGCCGTTCAGTAGTAGATTCTCAAATACAACCAAACCTGTTAAGTGACCAATGAGCTGTTGCCATTGTGTTGACCTATATTGAACGGCAATTTCGTAAAAGAAAACCACTCTGTGCACCATCCATAAGGTAAGTACCTTTTCTCCATGATTTACACAGCTTCCAAAACGTTCTCGATTTAGTCGAAGGCTATGGTTTCTAAAGATTTCTTCGAATATGCTAATTTGTTTGACCACAGACAGCCCGTGTTCCATCTTTAATTCTCAGTTTGTTGATGCCGCTGATTTTACTATATTTTCAATCATGATTGTCATTTTGTTATTCATTTCTACTAAATGGAAATAACAATCGCGAGAATACTAGTTGGAGAAAGACGTTTTATTGCCGGACATGTCGTAGTATTTTTCTCGCACGATAGTATAAAAAGATGTGTCCTTCGCTTTTTACCAAACCCTTTTCCCACCCTCACCATTACAATATTTCGATTCAATGCTACAAGATAGCTTAGTGGGGAATATCCAAGGCAACGATCTACCTCTCTTTAATCACCAGTTTCAATTTTACTGCATATACATCGTCTCTGTTTCCAAGCCACTGTTCTCATCCATGAACTGTACAGCTTCGTAGACTACTTTTCTGTCTGCGTCACAGCTTTTTTGGCTATGATAAACATTGGTATACATGCAAAGTTCCTCTGTTCTGCCCACGCTAAAATTTCTTTAATTGTGGAGTATGTTAATTTTATTGAACCGAGGATGTCAAAACGCTCGGAGGAGAAAATCATTTGTTTAGCACTGACAAGACCAGAACTCAGCACCAGTTTAGTAATTCCAAACAAGATGAATTGTGACGATGTGGATGAATGCTAAAATAAATGACTTGTGATCATATAGACCGACCGTATATAAGAGTTAGTTTCAGGGGCAAACGCCATGAATATTTCCATAAGGATGTTTGCAGACGATATAAATTTAACTTTATCTGCTAAAACGTTAACAGAGCTCAAACTAGCTATAAATCCTGAACTCAATAGCCTCAGCTGTTAGCTAAGAGCCAACAGGCCTAGTCTAAATGTGGCTAATACTGAATTAAGGCAGAATTTGAATACCCAATAGACCGAATGCAAAAATGGCTGCCTTTTAATTATTCTTTTGCTCGTTCGGGATAACAAATTCTTTAGAATTTTTATCTCAAAAACGAGGTTAGTCAGGCCTATTTTCAATACGAACAAAAGAGTAATTTAAAGGCAGCAATTTTTGCATTAGGTCTATGTGATGAGATTGGTATTGATGAGAAAATGACCAAGGGGCCGGGTTGCTCATGCATACTAAATCTTTGGGGCTCATCATTAACACTCAACTATCTTGGTCAAAACACGTTGACGAGTTGTGCAGGAAAGTCTCCTCAGCTACTGGTGCATTAAAATGCATACGACTTTTTATTTTGAGATGGTCGAATACTGCAATTCAAATTTATAACGCGTTGATGTTACCACATTTTGACTACTGCAGTCCAGTTTGGGACTGTCTGGGTGGTTATCTGAGTGATAAGTTACAAAAATTACAGAATCATGCAGCCAGCTAGTAATTACAAAATCACCTTTTGATAGAGTTCCAACCTCCTTCTGTCTATGCTTAATTGGGAGAAGTTGTCTCTTCGTCACAAAAAAATAAACAACAACAACAACAGATAGCTCTAATTATGTACAAATCAATGAATGAAATCTACAATGTCTTTTCACTCAATGTCACGCTGGTTATGATTTGAGAAATCTTGAGGGAAAACTTTCTCTGCCCAAATACTAATTACCTGAAACGTAGCTTCTGTTATAGCAGAACGTAGCTTCTGTTATAGGCTCTGGCTCGTTTATGAAATAATTTGCGCCGGGACTTAAAGAATGCTGGCTCTGTTGGTCAGTTTACACAACTGATTAAGAGGGTATCTGACTCGGATACCCAAGCGGTAATAATGTAAAACAGTTGTAACGAGTTGTAGTTTTTAACTTTTAGCTTATTATTAATAACTGACGATTTTCTGCGTGTTTAAATAAAGTCTTACATTACATTACATTGAATTACATTACATTACTTAAAAACTCATTAATAATTATAATCCATGATTCGAACTTCTGATTGTTCGAGTTGAAGAACAACACTTGGAGTACAGGAATATGATGAGCTTTAATCCTTGAACTTGACGGTTCAGCTTTACCGTAGTCAAAACTAAAAAAAGTTACAACAAATTTGTTATTTGTTGGCGTACTAAAAGAGAATATCTGGTGCATCTTCTCGTGCTTTGATTTCCTTGTTAGTTCTTAAACGAACACAGTCACTTTGAAGCCCCTCTCATGGGTGCGGCGCTTTAATTCTACGTATTTATGTGCCCTTTAAGTCTCAAGGGACCAATCCCGGTCCATTTCTGCATACATACAGCACTTAAATTGCAAAACAGTTCATGAAGGAATAGAAAAAAATTAGTTTTTAATGAGTGTCTTTATATATTTGATAGAGAAACGGCTAAATTTTACATCCCATTTTCTAGGCCAAAATAATCCAAAATCTAACTTTTAGTGTAAGAATTGGTAGATGTACAGTAAAGCTTTTTAAGGCCGTTGTTAACCTAAACATCGTTTTTTAACCGCTTAACATGGATTTCACGTTGATAACTCGTACGCGTTTCAAGCAATCAAAAATCCTTCTGCTCATCTCACAAAGCTATGTTGTGGGATATTTTGTGAATTTTTTGGTGATCTCTGGGTGTATTTGGAAAGAGAGAATTTTTCTCAAAGGATTAGTTAACTTGAGGAAAATAGGAAATTTGGTAGATTTAATAAAGGTTAAAATTGGAATTTGAAGTTAGAAATTAGTATATGGACACCAAACAGTTCCCCAGCAACCTGCAGTGCCCTTGAGGGGTGTCAACTAACTGGAAGTGTTTCAAAACATTTTTACTCCATTAAAAACCCTTCTTCAAACTCCTTAAATTTCACACAAATTCACGTTTAGTTACCCCCACCTTAAGCCGTTCAATAAATTCACAATTCGTGTTTTATCAAGTCCTAAAACACTCGGCTGCGCCTCATGTTTTAAACGTGATAAAACACTCCTGCTCATTTATTAAACATTACATAACACTCGACTTCGTTGTGCGGGATCCGACACAAGGGAATTCACAACTGTGTTCCAAGAATACAATGTTACGTAAGTTTGCGTTCGCTTTCGTTCATGCGGATTTAATTCCAACTGCGACCTTTTCAAATTCCCAAACAAGGGAAATTTCGACAAAAAAGGCACGGTTTGCTCATTTTGTAACGGGTCGGCAAGTCAGACCGGAAAATGGCAACTCCGTTACACATAAACCGAGGCTTCTTTTCAAAATTTTAAGGGAGATTTTCAGATTATATTTGCAAATAAGATGTCATAAAAGGCCAATATTTTTAACTGATGTGCCATGAATTTCATAATATTTTGCAAGCAATTAAAATTGATGACAAATGGAAAACAGAAAGCAGCAAATATTGAAACAAATGTAAGCTTCAGTTGGCTGCATAATAATAAGTCAGTGCTTTATTTGGCTCATACAACTGGGACTCACATTTATTTCTTTAGATACAAGACCATACAAAGTACCCACCCAAAGGTAGCAAAGGCTAGTCGAGTCGGGTGGGTCAAAAGGATGTTAAAAACACAGAAGGAAAATAACACAAATCACAAAAATTAATTTAAAATAATTCAAGTACAGATTACAACTGGATCTTTTGACTAATCACCTGTAATTAGAAATTCCCTTGTTTATTCAGTTTCCCGCAATCTGCACACAAGACAATCGCCGAAATTATTGAAAGGCATAGAGGAGTCAAGTCAAATTAAAATTTGCTATCGTATGTTAATAAAATAGTCCCTCAGGTGTTGGACTGAAATAATGCACATTCTTCTATTTTGCTTCGACTATCTTCTGATCAAATGAGAACGTAAGGTTCTAGAAACAATTGGCTGACCTGCAAGCCGAAATCTGGTGGAAATGTTTATTCATATTTCCACAGTATCAGAATGTTTTTCTCAGTAACAAAACCCATCCAAGGTTGCTAGGGCTGAAACATATTGTTGAGGACGCAAATGTTTCCCAGTTTAGCCGCGCGGGAAACATTTGTTGCAGAACTTAAATTTTTGTGTGACTTCGGCCAAAAACATTTTTGTTTCCCGGACACAAATTTTGTTTCCGCGACAAATGTTTCCCGCGTCGCTAAACTGGGAAACATTTGCATCCTCAACAATGTTTCAGCCCTAGCAACCTTGGATGGCGCTTTGTTACTAAGAAAAACATTCTGATACTGTGGAAATGTGAATAAACATTTCCACCAGATTTCGGCTTGCAGGTCGATCAATTGTTTATAGAGCGTTACGCTCTCATTTGATCAGAAGATAGGGTTCTGTCCGGGTAGGGCTGCACCTCTTTGAAACCTCTAATTTCACTGGATCTTTATCAGTTGCACCTCTATTGTTTTATGGCTAGGTTCCATTGTTTTAATTCTTTGTTTATTGTTGTTTTGAACCAATCTTGTGAGGTGTTGCAAATGGTGCAGGTCGCCCCTTCTGTCCTGGTGTACCGGTACACAAGGGAATAACCATTGTTCTTTCTTTGTTTAGGAGTCATTGGTTAGCTGTTGTGTATTGTTTAGTCTTTTGTATCGGCTCTTGTGAACCGGTACACGAGGACAGAACCGAAGATAAGTTCGTCAACAATGTTTCCGCAACTACGTTTCCTAGTTTAGCCAGGCCTTTAAAACGTCGCTTCCGATTGGTTTACAAACAACGGGCTTCAATTGACGTTCGTCATGGCGTGCATATGCGCGTTACCTTCCCTTTTAAAGAAAGAACAGACACAAGTAAAACCACTGAGTTGAAATCTCGTCCAGTTGGCTCTGGCTCGCCGTTGAAGCAGCCCAAAGCGTGTTGAAAATATTTTCACTGTGGTACTGAACACTTCCAGGTAAGACAACCACTAATAGCGAAAGCTTTACCGTGGAGGACTGATTCTTGTTTCTATATCGAATTTAAGTTCACAGCTACATTCAATTAAAGTAGTGGGCGTTGTTGATGCTTGGCTCTTTAGCTGGTAAATATGCTATATTTTCTCCCACTCGCTTCCGAATACCCAAACTTATGTGCTGAAAGACAAAATGGACATGCACTGAAGTGAAGGAAACCTTTACTTTACAAATTCCTGAACTGAGGTCAGTTGTTCAACAAGTATAGCTAGGAACTGGGCAATAGCTGTTACGTGAAGCCATCAAATGACCAGTTAGCCCAAAAGGACTTTTAGTGGGTGTGTTCGAGTGCCGTGTTGCGGGATAAGAAAGCACACAGTTCTTGGTACAGATCTGTCATAAAGAGGCTCAACGGAATACGAAAATATTAATGGTTCTTCAACTGCCATCGCGCGAGCAGATGAAGATGCATATTCCTAAATTTTCGTAAAGGCCCTTTTACACAGGCGATTTTTGTCGCGCAACTCGTTAACAATTTTTGTCGCGATTAAAGTTACAACTTCAAAATCGCACGTGTAATTCAGCGCAGTTTTAGTGCAATTTGTCGCAACGATACACGGTGATTTGAGATGCATCTCACGAAACACAGTTTTATCAAAAACTCGAAGCAAAATTTTCGAGACCAATTTCAATAATATTACGCTGAAATAGCACCTAGTTTACACGTACGATTTTGAAGTCAGTGCACTGAACAAAAACATTGAGCTGCGCGACAAAAATCGCCCTGTGTAAACGAGCTTTCAAACGAGCTATCTCGGGGCCATACGATTAATTCCATCGACGAATCATTATTGGAGGATATGGTCCATCAAACGCTAAACTAAGTTTTGTTCATTTGCCATTTTGGCCTTCTGAATACTGCAAAGTAGGACTTTTCAATTATGTAGCTCCATAAGCAGAACGCTTTTGCCCGTGCACCGGCCTTGCGATGGTAGTAAAAGGCAGACTTGTTGTAATGTTTAATAAATGAGCCGAGGAGTGTTTCATCAAGTTTAAAACACGAGGCGTAGCCTGGTGTTTTAGGACTTATTAAAACACGAATTGAGAATTTATTGAACGGCTTAAAAAGTTTTTCTGTACATT